>CAOKZL010000510.1:600000-1095000 GCA_948472985.1 Iguana delicatissima | reverse complement strand
TCAGAGAGCTGTTTGGCCTTAGTAAACTACAAACCCCAGAATTCCACAGGATGCTGAAAGCGGAATAATAGTACTATAACAGAGTATGTGCAGAAAGGCCCATTGTTTGAGACTGCAAAAATCCTTCAAAAATGTAGCTAAAAAATATTACTAAAAAAAGAGAAATGTGCCCAGCTTCATTTTTGCTTCTCAGAAGTGAAGATACTGACTTCTTACGTAATCTTACGTGCCCTCTCCAAAAAAAAAACCTATTAAATTTACTGTCTATTATTGGTTTTTCTTATACAGAATGAGAAAGCTGAAAGAGGACTCCTGATGAAGAAAGCTATAGTTTATAGCAGAAAACTATAGCTTTATCTCTGAACTTTGGTAGTAGGGAATGTTAGATGATCATCCTTTAATCGCTTGCACTCACTGAATAAACTTCAGAATATACATTCATTTTCCATGATTAGCTGTGGTCATTGCTACATTTCACTGTTGTGTCACATCCACCATAGAGAGTAGAAGCAAAATAGTGACAGTTCACATGGAGTACTGCAAGGACCATTTCCAGTTGTCACACATGATTAATCATCTGGCCTGTTGTTCCAGTTTGTGTTGCTTAGCAAGAACCAAAAGACTTGGTTGTGTGGTTCACTTAGCCCACTCACTGTTTATTTAACTTGAAATGGAAGTCCAGGCCTCCTTTGGTGCTGAGTGACCCCCCAAACACACACTCTTTTTTTAGTGTTTTGGTAGAGTTTCCTCAATTCGTTAACACAGAAAGGATGCTGCTAACATGTGCCTCACCCTATTAGGAGACTCCTGTAATGTTAAGAGCCCTGTGAAGGGGCTGCTGAAGGACAGTGCGGCAACTGACACATCCAGCTCTCAGTCTGAACCTCCTGCTTCCCAGTCACACATAGGAAGCCATATGAAGATAGTTTATCCTTTACAGTGTGCTTGTGGGTGTCAGAACAACTTGCTAAGTGACAGGAATGGCTAATTGTGGGAAGATTTATTCAAGCACATAATTCTGTGCAATCAGGGGAAAAATCACAGACCTGACATATGTGTGTGCCACTTCCATCATTCCAACCAAGCACATCAACATATTACTGCAACATTCTACAGTTGGCCCTCCACATTTGCACATTTCACTTTCACAGATCTGATTATTTGTAAGTTTCCCCAACCTCTGCCCCTTCCCACCTCAGGCAGTTCTTTTCCAGGAGGACCATCCCTCTCTGCAGCTCCCATCATGCCAACAGCCCTCTGGTCCTCCTTCCCCTCCACCAGTAGCTGCCCAGCCACCAAAGAATGTCTTGCAGCCCAATTTATCATCCACGAACCGTCTCCTAATGTCCCCCCACACCCAAGGAAGGAAATGAAAGAGAGAGAGGAAGTATAGGACCATCATGAAAACCCACCCCTTTCCCTCTCTTTTCCCTGACCTGATTTGAACCCTAGGTACCCATTCTTTCCACCATACCTCAGTCTTCTTCCCACAAACAAGCAGACACACACACACACACACACACACACGCATTTTGATATTTGCAAATTTTCTGCTTTTGCAGGGCCTTATGCCCCTAACCTTAGCAAATGTGGACAGCTAGCTGTATTTTATTTAAGTGATCATTCTTTCATTTTAGTGGTACCTGCTCAGCCATGGAAATCTACTGCTTGACCTTGGGAAGTCACACTCTCTCAGCTCCAGAGAAAATAATAGCAACCCCACTCAGATTTTGCCAAGAAAGCCCTGTGATTGGTTCATCCTAGGGCCTCCATAAGTCAGAAATGACTTGAAGTTACACAACGACAACGATGATGATGTTGTTGTTGTTGTTATGATGCTGCTGGGGGCTGTTCTTGGTTTGTATCTGGAACTGCAACTATCATTTTTTTCTATAGCCTATAGTTTAAGCTATAACTCAGCCTTGACTCTAATCCAGAGGTGTGCAGGATCTGATCTTTGAACAAAGAGATTACATGAATGAATCTGATTGTGTGGCTCTGGAGACCACTTACCATGACTTCACAACTGCCCCTCTGCTGTAATGGGGTAAGAATCATAGACTCATAGAGTAGGAAGAGACCACAAGGGCCATCCAGTCCAGCCCCCTGCTATGCAAGAACACACATCAAAGCACTCCGAACAAATGGCCATCCAGCCTCTGCTTGAAAACCTCCAAAGAAGGAGACTCTACCACACTCCCAGGTAGCATATTCCACTGCCAGACAGCTCTGACCATCAGGAGGTTCTTCCTGAGGTTCAGATGGACTCTCCTTTCCTGCAGCTTGAATCCATTGCTCCTTGTCCTAGTCTCTGGAGCAGCGGAAAACAAGCCCTCTCCCTCCTCAACATGATATCCCTTCAAATATTTAAACACGGCTATCATGTCCCCTCTTAACTTTCCCTTCTGCATACTAAACATACCCAGCTCCTAAGCCTCTCCTCATAGGGCATGGCTTCCAGACCCGTCACTATTTTGGTCACCCTTCTCTGGACATATTCCAGCTTGTCAATATCCTCCTTGAAATGAGATGCCCAGAACTGGACACAGTATTCCAGATGAGGTCTGACCAAAGCAGAATAGAGTGGTACTATTACTTTCCTCAATCTAGCCACCATACTCCTATTGATGCAACCAAGAATTGTATTGACTTTCTTGGCTGCTGCATCACGCTGCTGACTCATGTTCACCTTGTGTTCTACTAAGATTCCTGGATCCCTTTCACATGTACTATTGTCCAGCCAAGTGTCTCCCGTCCTATATTGTACATTTCATTTTTCTCCCCAGGTGTAGAACCTTACATTTCTCTCTGCTGAAATTCATTTTGTTAGCTTTGGCCCAGCTCTCCAATCTGTTAAGGTTGTTTTGAATTTTGATCCTGTCCTCTGGGGTATTAGCAACCCCTGCCAATTTGGTGTCATCTCAAAATTTGATCAACACACCCTATCATTGATAAAGATGCCGAATAGCACTGGGCCAGGACAGAACCCTGTGGCATGACTCTCCAGGCTGAAGAGAAGCCCTTGGTGAGCACCCTTTAGGTTCAGTCAGTCAACCAATTACAAAACCACCTGACAGTAGCACTGTCTAGCCCACATTTTACTAGCTTCTTTTCAAGAATATCATGGGAAATTTGTCAAAGGCCTTGCTGAAATCAAGATACGCTACAACCACAACATGTGCTTCATCTATCAAGCTTGTAATTCTATCATAAAAACAGATAAAGATAGTCTGGCATGGCTTGTTTTTGAGATACCTATGTTGACTTTTAGTGATCACAGCATTGCTTTCTAAATAATTACAAACTGTCTGTTTAATGATCTGCTCTAGAATCTTTCTGGATATTGACATCAGGCTGACTGAGTGATAATTATTTGCCCCCCCTTTTTTTGTTTTCATTTTTGAAGATACGGACAACTTTTGCCCTCCTCCAGTCTACTGGAACTTCTTCTGTTCTCCAAGAATTCTCAAAGATTATTGCCAGTGGTTCTGAAATTACTTCTGCCAGTTCTTTTAATATCTTTGGATGTAGTTCATCTGGCCCTGGAAACTTGAATTCATTCAGAGTAGCCAGGTATTCCTGTACTACTTTCTGGGGTTCTACCCTAGGAAGGATGTCTAGTAGGGAAGGGGAGCCTGATGCCCTGCTAGGGCTCAGTTTCTGAACTTTAACATTGCATTCTAAATACCCATTAGCCCCATCTGGGTATCCCTTTCTCAATGTTCACATAGCAGTATGAGGCAGTAGAATATTCAAGGTTAATCTTATACCAGTGATAGGAAGCAAAGTACTTATGTACTGTTGTTACCCCATTGGAAAACCCTGTCCCAGCGTCTACAATTTTGATATTAACATATGATTCCATGTGCCTGAGAGGTCGCCCGGATGGGCACGTAGACAGCAACGGTCAAACGATCGAAAACCAGGTCAGGCCAGTAAAATCCCCAGTCACGTAGCCCCAGGGGACCTCAAGCTGTGCAAATCTACAGTAGACAAAGGGTCCTCAGCCCCTGAGAAGCTGACTTGAGGGGATTAGCATGTTTGCCCCAAGTTGAGCACCGATAGCAATAAAATCCTATCAGGCAAGGACCATTTACATAAAGTCACACCACAACCCAATACAGCCAAAGATCCTGAAACTTTGGCAACACCTTGTAATCTCATCATGCAAAGGAAGTTACCATTGTGGAGCTTCTTTCTTGTTGCAACACTCACTGTTCTCCCTGGGAAAGGATTGGCCGTCCAGGTATTTTTTCCCCTACAAATAGTCCCAGTTTTTGAAAGGTTTTTTGGATCACTCCCGGTCATCCCAGTAGACCAGTGGTTCTCAACCTGTGGGTCCCCAGATGTTTGTGGACTTCAGCTCCCAGAAGTCCCAGCCACTATGGACAATGCTCAGGGCTTCTGGGAGCAGAAGTCCACAAACATCTGGGGACCCACAGGTTGAGAACCACTGCAGTAGACTGTTTCTCTGTCCATTGAGTAATCCCCTCAACCCTCTCTGTGCTGAGCTCCACTTCTCTGCTGTTTTCCCAGATCAAGGACTTCAGGAAAAGGTGCAGTATTACCCCAGCTACAATCCCCTCAATATTCCCCCTATCCAGTTTCCTCTCTTTTGCTTTTTAATAGGTCTTGAGTGAGTGTGTGAGTGATTGCGTTGGTGCGTGAGACTTTCTTTCAGTAAAATCATTTTATTGGACATCTTTGTTTGGTTTTTGGCTCGGCCTGACCCCGTAAAAACTGGGTAAAAGGCCCTGCTAGGTTACCCTGCCTCTCGCATTGCTATTGCTCGTGCTTTGGCTAGTTTCCATTCCCCATCACATGGAGCACATTGAGGTGTCCCCCAAGGGACCCCAGAAATCAGGGTAACACTGTTAAGGATAGAATTATTGCCTCCTGCTGACTACATGTTATGCCTCTACTTCTCTTCAATTTTCCTCTGATTTTCTGCAATTCCTAGTCAGTCACAAGATTCTAAATCTATTAGTAGGATTCATCTTCTGATTTATAGCAAGACCTGTCGTTGATAAAATGTTTCAAATTTAATCTTACTCAGTATCTCTGTAATGTTATCTTCTGATTCTTTTGCTTCTTGCAGACTGCAGAGGGAGAAACAGGTTGTCTGAGCCCTCTGTCTGCACATTTTATCCCCTGTGTGGATGTTTGCTACTAGCTTCCATTAGAGTTTTCTTGTAGATCACCTAGTCCCTGTCCTTGCTGTGGTTCACTTTTATCCTATAGCTATTCCACTACCTTAACAGTTCAGAGCTGACTTGTTGCCATCATGACTACTTGATTTGGAAGCTTAGTTTCTCCAACTCAAAATGGGACATAATTTCTGCAAGTTTCAAGTGCATAACAAGGTTGTTCACATATTCAGGTGAGTGAAGATGCTTTGATTACATTCAACACATCTTAGAACCCTGGTTGATCTATATGGAACTAGCCCAACTGCACTCAAACCCCAGTGATGCCCTACTTAATATTTGTCTCCAAGTGGCGAGGTGCTTTTGATGAGTACTCTTTAGACATTGCTCAGCAACAACTACATGTCCACCAAACAGTAATGTGTTCCAGCTGTTACTCTGTGAATCGGGGGTCCCAAAAGGGGCACCCAAACAACCAAACAACAACAAGCAAAGATGGGGAAATTAGCTGGAGCACTCTCTTGGCTAACGAGAGGCAGGGTAACTTAGCGGGGATCTTTTACCCAATGTACACAGCGTCAGGTCAGTGAGCAGTCAGGTAGTTCAGAATAGCAATAAGATTTATTTAACAATATCAAGAGCAACACAGCCATACTCCTAACTAGAAAAGGAAAATAGAGTTCAAGGCAGAAGGGGTGATACGCCACCTTTCCTGCAGTCCTGGAGAAGCCGATTGAAGAGAAGGAAACCCGGTGTGGTGGCCGAGGGGAGCGCGCTGAACCGAACGGCAGCAAGGCAGAGTAGAAGTCCAAAGCGATCCGGCAAGAGTTCCAAAGAGCTCTCAGAACTGGGCGGTTTTATCAGGGAAAGAACGACCGTAGGCTAGGCTGGTCTTGGGTGAAAACAATAAGTTTTGGGTTGGAGACAATGCCTCCGAAAGGTCAGAATTTACATGATTGAGTTATGTTCCAAATTGACAATAGTATGGTTGGTATGTAAATGCAGATAGCTCGGCAGTTAAGCACTTAGCTCACCAGGGTGCCCTCTCAGGGCAGAGGGTCTCTTTGTTTATAATGAGGGTGTTTGTTTCGGGAGGTCCCCTAAAGCAGATCTGGTAATCTCCGGCTTGGTTTGGTGTGAGCAGCAAATAGTAGCCATGCCTAGCTTCGTGCTTGTTCGGTGGCCTCACAAACACTTGGCTAGTGGCAGAGTACGGCCGAATTGTGATATCAGAATGATATCTTTGGTTCACCAAAGGCCATGCCAGTATACAGTGGTAACACAGCCCACACTTTACTAGCTTGCCAACAAAAGTTCCATGGGATGTTGTTAAAGTCTTGCTGCAATCAAAATAATTCACAGTGTTCTCCTGATCTAGCAAGCTTGTAATCTCATCAAAAGAACAAATGAAAGGGAGAAACATTTTTCTGGCATAATTCATTTTTGAGAAATCAGTTTCTGTGTTTCCTTCTAACCACAGTATTCTTTTCTCAGTGTTCACAAACTGAAAGTTTTAATTGTTTGTTCTAGAACCTTCCCAGGTATTGATATCATGTTGACTGGTCAGTAATTGGTTGGTTAGTATTTCCTTTAGGAACACACATCCACTTATTTCCAGTCTCTTGATATCTCAGCTGATCTCCAGAATTCTGAATAAATATAGACAGAGGCTCTGAACTTACATCTGCAAGTTCACTGAGTACCTGAGGATGCAGTTCATCTGGTCCTGAAGACCTGAATTCATTTATAGTGAACATGCTCCTGTGCCATCTCATTACCTGTCTTGGGCTGTGATTCCCTCCCTTTATCATTTGATCTATTTTTGCCAAGTAAAGCAGTTTGCCTTGTGAAAGAAGACTGAGGCAAAATAAGAGTCTAAGCAGTTCTGCCTCTTCTCTATCAGCCACTAATAATTCTTCATCTTCTCCATGCAGTTACCCTGACAATTCTTTTTAATTCCTACTTTCAAAAGCCATTATTTGGTGTGGGGTTTTTTAGCACCATGTCCATACCTGTGATTATCTTAAGCTTTTGTCCACTTGGCATTCTTCCTACAGGCTTTGGCTAGAAATTTGTCCTCTGCCATTGGTGGTTTACCTCTTCTTCCATTTCCTATAGATGTCTTGTTAAAATATGACCTCCTCAGAAAGTTCTATGTATAGCTGTCCTTCCCCTCTCTCTCTTTTTTTTTTCTCATTATCCATGTTTGCAATTTTGCCATCAGTATCATCATCATGGTGAACTCCTGTCTTCCCAAGTATTTTTAACCATAGGATTCCACATAGTGCCTCTTCCCAATATGTAATGAAGCTAGCTTTCTTCTAATCCATGGTGTATGTTTGACTTTGGATGGCTTGTCAGTCTGTTGGTGAAATCCTGTATGATCATTATGTACTACATAGCTCCATAACTACAATGCTAAATAGCAGATTCCAACCAGATCTCCCCAAACCCAACTTACTGGTAAGCAGCTACTGGGGATCCATTACTCTGCCAATTGAGGAATGGTTGCCTGATGTTCCCACTCTCTCCTGTAGGTGATCTCTAGTAGAGCAGACAGAAAAAGTACCTCAGTTGCGAGTACTCCTCCTGCTGGAGGTTGCTCACTTGAGTAGGGGTGGGAACATCAGGTAACCACTTCTCGATCAAGAGGGGAATAGACCTCCATTGATCCCAGCAGCTGCTTACTGGTAAGTGAGGCTTGAGGCACTTTCACACAGCCCCTATGAGAGCCAGCATGGCGTAGTGGTTGGAGCATTGAATTACAACCCTGGAAACAAAGGTTTGATTCCCTGTTTGGCCATGGAAACCCACTAGGTGACCTGGGGCACCTCATACACTCTCAGCAACAGAAAACCCTATGATAAGTTTGCCCTAGAGCACATAACAACAATATCACCCCTAAACTAGGGGCTAGATAGGGTTCATGAATACATAGCAATTAGGAATGTGTAACTGTAAGGTTACATAGGCCATTTCCACACTATTATTCCACTTTCAACATCCTATGGAATCCTGGGACCTTTGAGGCCCCTCCCTAAACTGCAAACCCCAGGATTCCATAGAATGTTGAAAGTGGAATAATAGCACTATAATAGTCTTATGTGGAAATGGCCATATTCATAACTCACCAATAGGTTTCCCTTTGCTTCTGCCCATGTATTCAATGACCTCCTATACTCTATCTCATGCATTCATCTCTGCCTTTCTCATTTAGTCCATCTCTTCTGAATATATTTTCTCTTTAATGCCTAAATTCCACAAATTCCAACCATCAATAATATTTTCTACATCATATTTGATCTAAATCATCTTTGTCTTTTTATATTAAGATTTCAAATTTGCCCTGTTCCTTTTCCAATAATCTGTGCATTGTTAAAGATATAGGATGGCATCCTGTTCATTAGTCCCTAATAGGTTAGATCCATTCAGCCAAATGTTGAATGGTGAGTTAGCATGTAGAAAAATCTAATAGATTCAATGGCTCTACTCTGACCTGGACTAAAAGAGGATTATCCAATTTCTATATTGTTGTATATAATTTTGTATAATATATACACCACAGACAATCCTTTTCTGGGTTTTTTTCCTTTGCATTTCAATGGGAACCCACACTGCTCTCACTGTTTCAGTTGCATTCCTGTCCCTAGTACTTGGCATCATCCTTTCTTCTGGGATTTTGTTTCACCCACATGCACAATATTTAGATTAAAACCAGCTTGATTGGGTTGGCAGGACTCAGGTTTGTGAATATATGCCAGAGATCACTCACAGGCTCCTCTTCATCCTAGAGAGAAGTGACCACTGGGGTGTCCCTGGCTTCTGTCCTGTGCCTGGTTCTATTCAACATCTTTATCAATGATTTCTATAGTGGAATGGAGGGCATGCTTATCAAATTTGCACATGACACTGTTACCCTGTGACTTGGGGGTCCCGGGAGGGGCACCCAAACAACCACGTCAAACCAAACAAAGATGGGGAAATTAACTCGAGCACTCTCTTAGCTAACGAGAGGCAAGGTAACTTAGCGAGGATCTTTTACCCAATGTGTACAGTGTCAGGTCAGTGAGCAGTCAAGCAGTTCAAACTAACAACCATATTTATTAAACAATTATTAAGAAAACACAACCTCACTACTACTGAGAAATAGAAAAGATTATTTGGGGGAAACGGGTGATACACCACCTTTCTCGTAGTCCTGAAGAAGCCAATTGGAGAGGAGGAAACCCGGCGTGGCGGCCGAGGTGAGCTCGCAGAATGAAGTGGCAGCAAGGCGGGATAGCACTTCGGAGCAGTCCAAACGCAAGTCCATTGAGCAGTCCGAGGAGCTCTCAGAACTGGGGGGTTTTATTAGGGGAAGGTATGACTGTAGGCTAGCTTGGTCTTGGGCAAAAACAATGAGTTTAGGGCTGGAGACAATGTCTCCAAAAGGTCAGAATTTACATGATTGAGTTATGGACCGAATTGACAATAGTATGGCCAGTATGTAGATATGGCTAGCTCGGCAGTTAAGCACTCAGCTCACCAAGGTGCCCTCTCATAGCAGAGGTCTCTTTGTTGTCTATAATGAAGGTGTTTGTTTCGGGAGGTCCCCTAAAGCAGATCTGGCAGTGTCTGGCTTGCCTTGGTGTAAACAAAATATGACTCAGCAAATGATAGCCATGCCTAGCTTCGCGCTTGTTCGGTGGCCTCACAAACACTTGGCTGGTGGCAGAGCAGGGCCGAATTATGATATCAAAATGATATCTAAGGTTACTAAAGGCCAGGCCAGTTCACGGTGGTAACAACACCAAATTAGGAGGGATAGCTAATACCCCAGATAACAAGATCAGAATTCAAAATGACCTTGACAGATTAGAGAGCTGGGACAAAACTAATAAAATTAATTTCAATGGGAAGAAATGTAAGATACTACACTTGAGCAGAAAAAGTGAAATGAACAGATATAAGATGACTTAACCACAGTACTTGGGAAGAAATCAAGGAGCCTTAGTAAGCTGAATATGAATCAACAGTATGATGCAGCAGCCTTAAAAACCAATATTCGAGGCTGCATCAATAGGATTATAATGTCTAGATCAAGGGAAGTAATAGTACCACTCTATCCTGCTTTGGTCAGCCTTCACCTGGAATACTGTGTCCAGTTCTGGGCACCACAATTCAAGAAGGATATTGACAAGCTGGAGCGTGTCCAGAGGAGGGCAACCAAAATGGTGAAAGGTCTGGAAACTACACCCTATGAAGAGCGGCTTAAGGAGCTGGGTATGTTTAGTCTGCAGAAAAGAAGGTTAAGAGGGGACATGATAGCCAAGTTTAAATATTTGAAGGGATATCATATGGAGGATATCAAGTTTGTTTTCTGCTCTCCAGAGACGAGGACACAACAGCTTCCAACTACAGGAAAAGAGATTCCAACTAAACCTTAGGAAGAACTTCCTGACAGTAAGAGCTGTTCAACAGTGGAATTCACTTAGTCAGAGTGTGGTGGAATCTCCTTTTCTGGAGTTTTTATACAGAGATTGGGCAGGCATATTTGTCAGGAGTGCTTTGATTGTATATTCCTGCATGGCGGGGAGTTGTAGGGGATGGCCTTTGTGGTCTCTTCAAAATTTACAGTTCTATGATTCTGAGGTGCAACACATCTCTAGTTAGAGATCCTTCACCACAATGTTACTCCACTGGAAAAACCCTAGCCCGCAGTCTACAATTTTGATATTAAACATGATTCCTTGTGCCTGAGAGGTCACCCAAACGAGCACGTAGGCAGGCACGGTCGAACAACTGAAAACCAGGTCAAGCCAGTAAAATCCCTAGTCACGTAGACCCAGGAGACCTCAAGGTATGTAAACCCCCAATAAACAAAGGGTCCTCAGCCTCGAGATGCCGACTTGAGGGGATTAGTGTGTCGGCCCCACGTTGAGCAAATATTCCATCAGGCGAGAACCATTTACGTGAAGTCACACCACAAACAAACACAGCCAAAGATCCTGAGACTTTGGCAACCCCTTGCAATCCCATCACGCAAAGGAAATTACCATGGTGGAGCTTCGTTATCACTCCAACACCCATTGTTCGCCCAGGAAAGGCTTAGTCCTCCAGGTACGTTTTCCCCTACAAATAGTCCCAGCTTTTGAGTGGTTCTTTGGATCACTCCTGGTCACCCCAGCAGACTGTTGCTCCGTCCATTGAGAGATCCCCTCAGCCCTCTCCGTGCTGAGCCCCACTTCTCCACTGCCTTCCTGGACCCAGGACTTCAGGAAAAGGTGCAGTATTACCCCAACTGTATCCCTCCAATACTCCCCTATCCAATTTCCTCTCTTTCGTTTCTTAATAGCTCTTGGGTGCATGTGTGCGCGATTGCTTTGGTGTGTGAGACCTGCATTCAATAAAATCATTTGTTGGACATTCTTATTTGGTTTTTGGCTTGGTCTGACCCCATAAAAACTGGGTAAAAGACCCCGCTAGGTTACCCTGCCTCTCACGTTGCTATTCCTTGTGCTCTGGCTAGTTTCCATTCCCCTTCATGTGGAGCACATTGAGGTGTCCCCCAAGGGACCCCAGAAATCAGAGTAACAACAAAAAGATAAACCATGGCCCAAGAAACAAAAGTTTTCCTGGTGACATCATCTAGGTAGTCAACCGTTCACTTAATTCATGATGCTAATCTCCCTGATAGATTCATACATGAAGATATTTAAACACTCTAAAGTAAATGTCAAATAGCAGCTGTTATTATCATGATCTTCACCAAGTTCTTTTTCTCTTGTAGAAAAATGACAGACACCATAGAAAACTTTTGGAACATGATAAATATGTGAAAGAAACAGTCATCAATAATGCCAAAATAGGAGCAGCACTTGCTGATGAGCAGGGGCATTCTCCTGCCCCCTCCCACAACAACATTCAGGTTGTCATGACACTGCCTGACCCATCCCTAAGAGACAGGATGGCAACAATGACTACAGTTGGGGGACCCATTTCTGTTTCTTCCCCCTGAGCCCCTGGACATTAAATTGTATTCTTCTGGATAAGGAAAAAACCAGGTAACCTGTAGAATACATGCTTTCCCAAGACATTTTTTGCCTGAAGTAAAGAACAAAATTATACCCCCTGTCTATGCCATGTGCAAAAGTGACTTGGTACAACACTGGTGATAGCTAGTGTCTTCCGTTGTCATTGTGACTTACACATCTCCGTCCACCTATAGCAGGAACAGCCAAGATCTCAGAAGGAACAGTTGGAAGGGCTGCAACTGCTATACCAGCATCTGCTGCTTTCAGTTGTTTCTCCCTCTATCTCACAGTAAGACCAAGCCTAGCAAGAAGGCAGGGGAAGGAAGAGAAATAGTTAATCAAAAGTGGAGTTCTGGACAAACTGGAAGAATTGTGGTTCAAATATTCCAGAAAAGAGCGTGAGGAAGAGAGTCTGAAATCACGAGTGGAAACAAAGTGAGGCATGGTAGGGGAGAGGAGCAGAGATCAGCAGGCTGTCCATGGCTTATGCTCTTCTTCAATGTGGAACACAAGGCAGATGACAATGCTACATTTTGGGCATCATCATGGGTTATAATGCTATCCATAGTTATCTGTGAGTTAAACCCAATGAACATAATAGGGATGCCTTGCCAATCTAAGTTTCAGCTTTCAAAAAAAATTTCTCAAAACATTCATCAAGCATAATAATCATCCCAATTCATCTCCACAACATCTATAGAAAGGACAGTAGGAACATGTGGTATAGAACAGATTACAAGACATTTGGGAAGACCTGCAGACACAGGGTTAGTCACAGTTTAGAGAGGAATCTTAACAAACATTTCCTGTATCCCATAATATCATAACAGCTAAAAATCAGCTACTATTTCAAAATGGCTAGATATAATACCAAGGGATGGTGGGAGATACAGGACTTTGAAGTATAGGGTTTTTTTTCTGAATTAATATATATGATATGGTGTTTTACTTGTATTATGACTGATTACTTTGAACATATCTGACTACTGATGATTTGAGATAACCAATGGAAGTACAAATGTTGCACATTTTTTAAAATGACCTAAATTCTGTGCTCCATAGCTTTAAAAAAAAAGAAAAGAAACATTTCGCGCATGAATTGGAGAGGAAACAACACAAATGTCATTTAATTTACATGACAAAGTGCTGCCATTATTCCCGTATGACAGAATGCCACTAAGGGCAATTTCTGAAAATTATTTAAACAATGTAATGAGTTAAATGTCAGGCATTAGCTAATTATGTTTATGCTAATTGTTAATTAGCTCTATAATGGAGACAGTCTTAATTAACAATAGTTCCATGTGTATATACGCAGGAAAAGACAATGTGCAAAGAAAGAAGAGGGGGAGAAAGAGACGGCTGTTACAAAAAAGAATGTTGAAAGTAATTTCATTCCTTGTAATCATAAGTATTTCACTTTAGGCAGGAACATAAAATTCTCTGTACACTTTAGGAAAAATGTGAGTGGCTAACAATGTAAGAATTTCTTTTTCCATTAGCTGTTCTTTGTCATACTAATAACAAGACTCTTCTTTATTACTGTTAATTTCAGAATGTTATATCTGCTATTTTTTATCACATGTTTGATTTGCAAAGTAAGTTTATGCAAAGTATATATGCAGATCAAATACTAATAAAGATCACTAACTCCCTAGCCAAGAGTATATGGCAGAAAAAGGGAAATCAGTGACAAAGAGTAACTACCTTACATTTATTTAAAAAGGGATTTTAGGTATGTTAATTACACTTACATTGAAAAGGAGATGTTTATTGTTGTGTGCCTTCAAGTTATTTCCTACTTATGGTAACCCTAAAGCAAATTTATCACAGGATTATCTGGGGACTGAGAGTGTGTGACACACCTGAGGTCACCCAATAGGCTTCCATGGCCAAGCAGGGAATCAGATCCTGGACTCCAGGGTCATAGTCCACTGTTCAAACCACTACACTACACTGGTTGTTTAGGTGTTTACACTTTTTTATTTTACATTACTGTACTTAACAGAATGTAGGTGGACTATTTCATCTGTATGTTTACTTCCCTTCACGCCTCTATTCTGAGTTTAGGAGTGAAGGAAACATCTTCATGAAACACCATTTCTTACAACCCCCTCTACCAAAAGTGAACAGGTGAGGTCAGAAAGAAGTACACACCCACACAGGGAAGATGCAGGAAACATCTAGAAATATGTACTAAAAGCTAACCCCCACCTCATCAACAATATTCCACAATAAAAATCAAATTTTTATAGATTTTATTTTTAAAAAACAGCAATGAAACAGAGCAATCTGTTATTCTCAATGTGAAATATTTTAAAGAAACAGACAGTTCAGTTGTTATAGTGCTTAATATCTCTTGCTTCACTGGGAAGGGGCACTACTCTAAGACCTTTTGTTTCAGTTCCTCTTCTTAGGCCATTTCTGCCCTACACGGTTATAAGTGCTATTATTCCACTTTCAACATCCTGTGAGATCTTGGGGTTTGCTGTTTAGGGAGGGGCATTTAGAATTCTCAGCCAGAGAGCTCTTTGGCCTCAGTAAACTATAAACCCCAGAATTCCACAGGATGTTGAAAGTGGAACAATAACAGTATAACAGCATAGTGTGGAAATGGCCTTAATTCTCTTCTTCCTCCAGGGACCTTCATGATTTCTCAGCATGTACTCCTTGAAAGACAAAAGAAAGAAAGAAATCCTGAGACAAAATTGGAAAGAAAGGCACTTGGCATTTCAAAAACATTCAAAACAGCAAACTCATGTTTCTTTGTTATATGAAAACCAAAAGCAACCTGGGGAAGATGATGTATTTAAAAAATACCTTAAACTATTCCTCTACATTGGCTGATGAACAGGGATATTTGTACTGGTTGAAGTTCAGCCAGTGGGTCTTTTCCCTTCTGTTTATAATGGCTAAAGCTTTCTCATACCTCTGCCACTGAAGAGTGAACAGTAGTGGTTACTACCTGGAACTACAACAGCAACAGTACTTGGAAGAAGACAAATATAGCAGTTAGTTTTCTGACTATTTATTTCTAATAAATATGCTCACAATCTATTCATGTACTAAAATAAAGACTATCATTTGTACTTAAACAAATGAGACTGAAATTTAATAATTATATGCGCACTCATAAACATATGTTTTTTAAACTAAACAGAGAGAGATTTCAATATTGCCAACACCGAGGTCTTGCAAACTGTCGCAAGGGAACTTGTTCCTAACATATATTCACATGTAGGAGGTAGTGCACTCAGTTTGGTTCGGGGGGGGGCTGGCGTGAGAAGAATATTATTATCTTATTTCCAAATTCAGTTATCTATCAAGGTATTAATAGTCTGTAAGCAAACTTAGCTGAAAAATCCTCCAAAACAACCTGAAAACTGTCTTCATTGGAGGCCCTCCACCTAACCCATGAAAACCTTCTCATTAACAGCATCTAGTTTCTGAAACTGCTTCCCTAAGCACATTCATCTGATGCTGCTTTGCTGTCATTGGAACCAAACCACATGTCTTATGCTTTTTAAAAGTTGCATTATATAGGTAAGTTAATTTTTGAAGGAAAGCTTCCATGTTAAATCTGCTAATCCATACTGGACTCTGTACCACTTTTCTGCTGAAAATTCACACCACAAATGCTGTACGCAAATACTGAGAACAGCATAAGCCCCTGATCTGGATTGGCAACCTGGTGCTGAATTGTGTAACACTGAAGCATATATTTTTAAAAGCTTTGTTTGCACTAGCTGTAGTTCAGCTCTTGAACACTTGGGCTTTTCCTTGAATCTGATTTACCTTTTGTGGTTTTTGTTTCCACTTTTAAATTGTTGAAATGGTTCAACAGTATCTTCATTCATGAATGTTATTGTATTTGCTTATGTTTTCTGCTTGCTGCCGCTTTTATTATATGACTTGCTACCATAATATTTATTTGTTTGTTTGATGGACACTTTGAGAAGACAGGAAATAAGTGATACAAACTTTTTATTTTTTATTTTATTTTTATTTTTTTTATGAGGGGACATAAAGATCAGAGAAGCTAACTTCATGTAGAGGACATAGCATAGAGGGCTATGACTGATGAAGGATACTTCCATCCACTGAAGATATAAACCAGACTCAGCTTAGTCCTGCCACCCCAAATGGTGGCAGATCAGTTCTATCAGTTTTAAAGAAGGATGAGTACCAGGATTGGCCCCGACATTTTGTTTCATGAGGCAAAGAGTAAGACAGTGTCACGTATCCTTATTTCACCTATAGAAACTGACCATAGAGGCACTTAATCTTATCTTAGCACTGGCAACAAGCAGGACAGTGTTGTGTACTGCACTGAAGGGAAGCATGCTAGTTTAAGGAGATGCAAGGACCAGCCCTGAGGCACACACAGCTTTAACCTCACAACAATGCATTGGCCGTCCCTGCTCCCAGTGTTTGCTAGCTGAGATGGCTGCATCACTAGCTAATGGGAGGGCTGGCTCTGGTTGAAATGAAGGAGTAGGGGAAAGGGAAGGGAAATTCAGATATTTTGGCTACACAATCATGTAAAGGGAAACTAGTAAAAGCAAGCCATGTGGAATCCCTAAGTTTGAAACCACTGTGATGGATGTTGGAGCTTTAGCTGAACATAGGTGTTATGAGTCATTCTCCTTAGCAAGACAATTATAGCCACGCTTTCTCATTGAATGTTTCCATTAGGAATCTTAATTATCTGATGGTGTATTCTAATGAAATTGGTAAATGACACAAGATGATATGTTATGTATTCTGGGGACAGGAATGGGGAACAGGAAGAGTGCAGGTTCTCAGGCAGCTCAACAACTGAATTACCTGGATGAGCTGAATAAATTGAAACAGAACAAAATTAAATCCACCAGTTCTGTACAGTTGTACAAGAGTAATGCTTTGCCAAGTAAAATATACCACTGTACCAGTGTTATAGAGGCTTTATTAATTCAGTTACAAAATTAAAAGCAGAGATAAGATCTTAAAGGACTAAAAACCATTATTTACTTGGGAGAAAAAGATCTTACTTATTTTGTTATTTTTGTATGCCTTCGAGTCGTTTCTGACTTAAGGCAATCCTAAAGTAAATCTATCATGGAGTTTTCTTGGCAAGGTTAGTTCAGAAGGAGATTGCCTTTGTCTTTCTCTGAGGCTGAGAGAATGTGACTTCCCCAAGCTCACACAATGGTTTTCCATGGCTGAGTGGGGATTTGAACCCTAGTCTGCAGAGTCATAGTCGAATGCACAAATGGCTACATCACACAGGCTCTTTTCTTTATGTGCCCTACAACAGTGTAGGTGCCAGGCAATTCGCTCAGGGGAGGACATTTCCGGAAAAGGCCCTCTCTCTTTTAACACCTCCCTTTCCCTCATTTGGCAAAGAGGCCTGGAGGAAACCTTAGGCTCTGGACAGGAAAATATCATTATATTCTGTTCCAGGCAGATGCGTAAAATTCAAAGGTCCATGCACTAGTGAGAATTTCCTTCTAAAGACAAATCTCAAAAATTAGATGTAATGAATAGAATAAGGGAACTTTGGGAAGAAGAGAGAAATGTCTGACATGGTAGGGATGGTTCATATTCCCATATCTGGGTGGGTACTTGATGAGCAGTCCCACATCAAAAATTCCATAATCTGTCAAAAATATAGCAAAGATTCCATCAGTGCCCATCAGTCCTGTACATTCAGTAGGGAATCTTTGAACAATGCCACCATCAAATGTGTTTTGGGTCCCAGCCATCTGAAGAATGACTGGAAGCTTTGAAACAGCTTTGTCCAGTCTAAGTGTAAACAAAATGGCAAGAAGGCCTGAATAAGAGGGGCTTGGAGTTGGCAGAGGATGCTGGCAGAAGAAGTGGGTTTGGGAATCAGACTGGGGACCTGAAACTGTCTTTGTGACCAAAAATATGGGTACAAAGGCACCATGAGTCTCCAGTATCTTCTATTGCAAAGGAAGCAGACACCATATGCTCTGCTTGTAACATCCCAGCAGGAAGAGCATTTTACACAAACATACTGATACCACCGTGTACTGGTCTGGCCTTTGGTGAACCAGAGATACCATTTTGATATTGCAATTCCGCCCTACTCTGCCACCAGCCAAGTGTTTGTGAGGCCCGCCGAACAAGCGTGAAGCTAGGCATGGCTACTACTTGCTGCTCCCACCAAACCAAGCCAGATATTGCCAGATCTGCTTTAGGGGACCTCCCGAAACAAACACCTTCATTACAAATGCACGCTACCACAAAGAGATCCTGTGCCCTGAGAGGACACCCTGGCGAGCTAGGTACTTAACTGCTGAGCTAGCCGCATCTACATACCGACCATACCACTGTCAATTCGGACTCTAACTCAATCATGCAAATTCTGACCTTTCGGAGGCATTGTCTCCAACCCAAAACTTATTGTTTTTGCCCAAGACCAGACTAGCCTGCGGTCATTCTTTCCCCAATAAATATCCCCCACTCTGAGAGCTCTTCAGAACTCTCGCCGGATTGCTTGGACTTCATTCTGCCTTGCTGCCGCTCGGTTCAGCAGATTCCCCTCGGCCACCATGCCGGGTTTCGTCTTCTACAATTGGCTTCACCAGGACTACAGGACAGGTGGCATATCACCCATTCCCCTTGAAACTCTATTTTCCTTTTCTAGTTAGGAGTGTGTTTGTGCTTTTAATAACTACTTAATAAATCTTAATTGTTGTTTGAAGCATTTGCCTGCTCCCTGACCTGATGCTGTAGACATAGGGTAAAAGATCCTGCTGCGTTACCCTGCCTCTCATTAGCCAAGAGTGTGCTCCAGCTAATTTCCCCATCTTGTTGTGTTTGTTGTGGTTAATTTGGGTGCCTCTCATGGGACCCCCAAGTCACAGGGTAACAGTACATTCAGGAACACTCTCTCAGAACCAGATAGATGTATAGTATAGTCCAGGTACATGAGCAAAATAAGTTATATATGGTGTAAGTTATATATATGGTGTATGTGTGTGAGATAGATAGATAGATAGATAGATAGATAATACACATACACATACACACACGCGCACACATACACACATTTATCTATCTGTCTATTTATCTATCTATCTATCTATTTATACTAATAAACCATTTATACTAATAAACCAAACCAATACAGTCAGAAAAGAAAAAGAAAACAAAGGAAAAGAGGGTGGGGGGAACCTACACAAAAACAAATAACACCACAGTTGACCAAGCATCACAAACACTGATTTTAAATTTGGCTCTGTCCAAAAATGATTATATGATACCTCTTTAATGACATGGTTGTATTTTCAAAAATGAGTTCCCTAATGTTGGTTGAGTGTGACAGTAGTCCATTCTACTATTCTTGTTCAGTTATTGAGGAGATAAAAGGAGACCAAACTATGGCAAACATCTTTTTTCAGTTCTCTTCTAGCTATTTGGATTCTACGAGTGAGTTTTTCTGCAAGAGCAACTCCCCACACACAGTCCAACGAGCATCAAAATGAAAGATCTTACAATGTTTTCCACGTTCTTGTAATTTCTAACTGTGCAGACCCCACAATATAGCAAGGAGCTTTGTATGTGAAACATTTGCATTCCTCCTTTCAAAAATGATTATGAATAATAAAAGCCCTCTGGGGTATAGCTCTTGATGAGTTATTTTCTTCTAAAAATCAATTACTGTATTCCCAAAGGCTTCCACTTTCAGGCAATGCAGCCGTATATGGGCCATTTCTGCACTAGACTATTATAGCTCTATTATTCCACTTTCAACCTCTTATGGAATCCTGGGGTTTACAGTTTAAGGGAGGGGGCTCAGGCCTCCTGTAAGTCTGCATTTTACAATACACTAAAACAAGGAGATATTATTATTTATATCCAGTGACAAAAACTAATTTTAAAATATTTGACATTTTCTAACAAAGAGAAATTTTAAATTTATTTTTGTATTTAAATTATTAACTTAAATTGGAGTTTCAGGATTAAATTAATCCCAGAATTAAGTTAAATTCATTAATAAAGATGTTAATTAATTCAATGAAAGACTCTGCCAAAGAACCAACAAAATTTACATTGCCAGATTATTCTTTACCCAGACTGTAGTTCCCTTGGATTCTTTTTTAAAACTATTTCATGCTTTTGCTTAATTCTTCAGGATTGGGAAAGTAAAATGTTTAGGTTGCAAGATTCCAACCATTTATTCAAGAAGAGTTTCTGTGGGATGAATTACATTAAGGGCTCTTAAGGTTAGCATTTTTAGTAACTAACTCTTGTCTGCTCCCTCCCAATTTCTCAGTGCATATAGATTGATGCTGAGCAGAGCCATACACCACCAACACTCAGACTTACCTTGCAGCCTTTGAAGCCCCCCACACAGCCGCTGTGTGCCTTTGAGAAGTAAGCAGGATAAGTGTATGGCCATGTCCCTGTAGCCAGACATGAAATGATGAAATAACAATGAGACCTCTAGAGGACACCGGTGGATCCCAGAGCTGCTGTAGTAATTTCACCTCTGGCTACTGGAACATAACCAGACAATTCTTCATATACAGTGGGCTGTCCTTACACATAACCTCTGGAACTGCAATTTTGAGCAACCACAGAATCCTATTTGAGCAACCACAGAGTTCCACGTCCTATACCTAAAATGGCATCTGCATCACCACCATTGAATATAAAGAGATGCAAGCATTTGAAATCGCCAGTATTCACAGGCTTTCCTGGAACAGAACCCTTGCATATACAGAGGGCCCACTGTAGTAAGTATAGCTGTATATCTTGTTGTAGCTGTTCTTAACCGCAGTCAAGTTCAATTCATTTCATGGTGACTCTATGAAAGAGAGACCTCCAAGTCACCCTACCCTCAACTGCCCTGCTCAGGTCTTCTTGCAGATTCAAGGACGTGTCTTCCTTTATTAAGTCCATCCATCCATAATGCAATCTTCGCTTTTCCTACTGTCTTTTACCTTACCAAAGATTATTGTCTTTTCTAGGGAGTCATGTCTTCTCAAGATATGGCCAAAATACAACAGCCCCAATCTGGGCACATTCTGCAACGCACCTTACTTGGCGCTGGGGTGCAGGGATCACGCAAGAGGCCTCCAGTGAGAGGCTTTCTCATCCCCGCTGCTTCAGCTCTGCACAACTGCCTGCTCCCAAGCAGGCAGCGTGAGAGCCCCGCCTCTTCCTTCTAAAGGGCCTTAGTCATCATGGCTTCTAGGGAGAGTTCAGGCTTTATTTGTTCTAGGATCCACTGGTTTGTCTTTTTGCAGTCCACGATATCCATAGAACTCTTTTCCAGCACCACAGTTCAAAGGAATTGATTTTCCTCCTGTTGTCTTTCTTCACTATCCAGCTGTCACAACCATATGTAGAAACTGGAAATATGATGGCATGCACAATTCTAACTTTACTATTTACACCTCAGAATTTTCATAGCTGCTCTTCCAAGTCCTCCTCTTCTGATTTCTGCATTGCAGTCTCTGTTCAGATTAATGACTGAGGCCCTTTTCGTACAGCATTTGCCATGCAAAAGGGCGCTTGGAGTGTCGAGCAATTATGAGGAGTGATCTGCACAACGCACTCACAATTGCATGACACTCCAGGGTAGGGCAGATGCTGCTCGCACACTTTTCATTTTTGGCTTTCAGTCAAAAATGGTGCACAATCGTACATTGCTCCAGGGCCCCATGCGCACTTGCCATGCGTGCAGAGCCTCCAGAGCCATGGCAGTCACACTTCCTGCCCCAGCGTGGCCTGAGAAACTCCCAGGCTGCGCTGCAGAAGGAAGAGGCGGGGCTGTCACTCTGCCTGCTCGGGAGCAGGCAACTCATGCAGAACTGAAGCAGCGGGGACACGAGAGCGTCTTGCTGGAGGCTGCTCGCGCGATCCCCACACCCCAGCTCCAAAAAAAGGTAAGCTGCAGAAAGGGCCTGAATCAAGGTATGGAAAATCTTGAACTAGTTCAATATCTTCATTGTCTGTTTTAGAGTTATATAAATCATCTGTGGTCATTATTTTTGTTTCTTAATGTTCAGCTGTAAACCTGCCTTTGCTTTTTCTGCCTTGACTTTCTTCAGTACTGTTAGTTGGATTTGTAATTGGTTAACCGACCAAACCCAAAGGGTGATCACGAATGGATCACATCCTGGAGAGAAGTGACTAGCAGGGTGCCACAGGGTTCTATCCTGGGCCAGTGCTGTTCAATATCTTCATCAACGACTGGGATGAAGGAATAGAGGGCATGCTCATCAAATTTGCAGATGACACCAAATTGGGAGGGGTTGCTAATACACCAGAGGACAGGATCAAAATTCAAAACGACTTGGACAGATTGGAGAGCTGGGCCACAGCTAACAAAATGAAATTCAACAGAGAGAAGTGTAAGGTCCTACACTTAGGTAGAAAAAATAAAATATAGAACTATAGGATGGGGGACATGTGGCTGGATAGCAGTACATGTGAAAGGGATCTAGGAGTCTTCATAGACCACAAGCTGAACATGAGTCAGCAGTGTGATGTGGCAGCCAAGAAAGCCAATGCAGTTCTCAGCTGCATCAATAGGAGTATGGTGTCTAGATCAAGGGAGGTACTGGTACCATTCTACTCTGCTTTGGTTAGACCTCATCTTGAATACTGTGTCCAGTTCTGGGCACCCCAATTCAAGAAGGACGTGATCAAGCTGGAGCAAGTCCAGAGGAGGGCGACCAAAATGGTGAGGGGCCTGGAAGCCATGCCCTGTGAGGATAGACTTAGAGAGCTGGGTATGTTTAGTCCGCAGAAGAGAAGGTTAAGAGGGGACATGATAACCATGTTTAAATATTTGAAGGGATGCCATATAGAGGAGGGAGAGGGCTTGTTTACCGCTGCTCCAGAGACCAAGACAAAGAGCAATGGATTCAAGCTGCAGGAAAGGAGATTGCACCTGAACCTCAGGAAGAACTTCCTAATGGTCAGGGCTGTCTGGCAGTGGAATATGCTGCCTCAGAGTGTGGTGGAATCTTCTTCTTTGGAGGTTTTTAAGCAGAGGCTGGATGGCCATCTGTCGGGAGTGCTTTCAGGGTGTTCCTGCATGGCAGGGGGTTGGACTGGATGGCCCGTGTGGTCTCTTCCAACTCTACATTTCTATGATTCTATGATTCAGTAATCGTCCCAAGTCTTTGCTATTTTCTGCTAGTAGGAAGATGTCACCTGCATATCTTGAACTGCTGATGTTCCCTCCTCCAATTTTCATGCCTCTTTCCTTCAAGTCTAATTGTGCTTTAGATATGATATGTTCAGTATACAGGTTAAACAGATAGGGTGCAAAATGCAGCCTTGCGTGATCCTTTGCCAATTGCAAACAATTTTGTTTCTCCGCATTCTGGCCTGACAGTAGCCTTTTGTCTCATGTTCAGGTTATGCGTCAGAACAATCAAATGTTGTGGCACACCCATTTCTTTAAGAGCGATCCATAGTTTTACAGGGTCTACACAATCAAAGGCTCCACAATAATCTATAAAACACAAGTTGATTTTCTTTTGAAATGCTTTGGTGTACTCCATTAACCAAAATATGTTTGCAATATGATCCCCAGTGCCTCTTCCTTTCCTGAATCCAGCTTGGACATTTCTCACTCCATATATGGCAGAAACTACTTATTAAATCCAGGAGAACTTTGGGTGCTGCAGAGGAAGGAAGAGAAGACCAACTTCTGCAACACCCAAATAAGGACATATGCAGGGAAACGTAGCATACATATGCCACTAACAGGATGCCAACCTATGTGAGATAAATATCATGAAACAAGGAGGACAATGGTGGGGCATATAAATTCATGAATGACATTTTTCAGCTTCATTTTCTTAAGGCTTTCAGTGCAAGCTTTTAACTTATAGTTAAATGGAAATCTGAACTAAATTCAAAAGCTAAATGTTTTTCCTAATTGAATTAGATTTTTAGCATATTATAAATTAACTAAGGGCCTTTCTGCACTACACTGTTATAGTGCTATTATTCCACTTTCAACACCCTGTGGAATTCTGGAGTTTTTTGTTTACTGAGGTCAAAAAGCTCTCTGGCTGAGATTTCTAAAGGCCCCTCCCTAAACTGTAAATCTCAGGATTCCAGAGGAGGGTGAAAGAGGAATAATAGCACTATAACAGTGTAGTGCAGAAAGGTCCCAAATGCATTAATCACTTCTTACTAACATCCATATCCATGATTATATCACCTATGAAAAATCCAAGAGAAAGTATGTGCAAAAATACCTCCACCCAGAAGGCCTAGCAATTATGTCTGGACTGAAAAGATCAAATAGGCAGGGCTATGTGCCATCCTTTTTGGTACCAATGGTCCTTGTGCTGACAGGCCTTTAGCAGTTAAGCTGGGTTGCTGCATAAAGGGCATATTAACTTTTGGGTCAGCTTTCACACTATTTGAATCCTGTATTCAACTTATCCTACATCTAGCTCTTTTATTTCTTCTTAGGACTTAAGAATGCTTGCACTTTACCTGAATCTTCACCACAGAAGACCATTGTAGCTTGTTTTGAATTTTTGGTTTTGTTGTTCAGTTTTTGTAGATATGAACACACACACACACACAAAGAAAAAGGACAAGCAGAGGAATATAAACTACATCCATTGTTAGTCTTTTCTTTACCCTTGTCTTCACAGAACTTCTTTTAGCAATTAAGCAGCTGACACTAGGGGGTCTGTCTATCTACCTGTCTGTCTGTCTGTCTGTCTGTCTGTCTATCTATCTATCTATCTATCTATCTATCTATCATCCTTTAGAGGGTGCATAAACTGCATAGTGACCTTAGAAAGGACCATATATATGAACACTAACTTTTACATAAATTGTTTAATTAGTCTGACATTGTAAAGGCTTTCAAGTAATAGTAAATAACAGCTTATATGGAACATATCAATAAGAAGGCCTGGGCTATAAGTTGTGTTACATGCTCAGGCAAAAGAATAGGGAAAACTCTTTGTATTAGGGCTCTTTAACTAGGAAAGGTTAAGAAAAAAAATGCACAAGAAGCAATAACAAAATTATTCCAAAGCCTGTTTACACCACCAACCCTGTTGGAATTGCATCCAATTAGTTGGCTTAATTTTGTTAACAAGTTTTAAATGTTCTCAGTGCAGGTCTTTGGAGACACACGCACACACGTATACACATACAGACATTAGCCACATGACTTTAGTGAGACTTATTCTCAGAATATTGTGCATAGGAGGAAGGAGCTGTTAGATGAAAAGGCCTAAATCTACAGGGGTATTTTTTTTCGTACCATATGTACCTGTAGATACTACAGTTGACAAGAGTCATTTTAAAAGCAGTTTTCCCTGCCAGGTGAGAAAGGGAAGGAATGTCTTCTCTGAAATGGTATTTGCAATGAGGGATGCCTTGTTTCTTTATAACTCTCATACATAAATGTATGCAAACTAAATTGATTAATCAATCAATTAATTGATTGGTAAAAATTCATATCATAGATTTAGACTTTTTTAGTGAAGATACTAGCTCTATTTTTTCAATTAAAATTTTAGTGGAGATTTTCTTCCATCCCTTGCCTCTGGTGCTTTACTATATCAGGCATTTATTTGTTAACATTTAAAAATCATAAACATAGGAGACAGGAAAAACTGTAGATGTAAAAGATACTGAAAAGTACTGGGATGTATAGTAGATTTGCCTCTGATATGTTCTGTTACATGAGTTAATTAAACGTGGTGGGGGAAGTTAAACTTTAACCCTTTCTTATGGTATATTCTTCCACACTCTTTCTTCAAAACGTCCAAAAATTCCTGAGATGGAAAGATTCAAAGATCAGGGAGTTCTCACTAAAAACCAACGACTTAACAGGAGCACAACAAGAGCCAGGTTTTGGTCAGATCAAAGAGACCATCTTGTCCAACAATCTGTCCCCACAGAGTGGGCAGCCAGAGGCCTCTAGGAAGCTCACAAGAAGGACATGACTACAACACCACCCTTCCACCAGTATTCTCCAATGTCTGGTCTTCATGGGCACAATATTCCGCAGGTAGTGTATAGTCATCTTGACTAATACCCCTTAACAACCTTGTCTTCCATTAGTCAGAAGCACAGATGGCTTATTAAGCACATATGGATCCTCCTCATGGGGTCTCAAAAGCGAGATACTGATACAGTGGCCATTTCCACACTAGACTGTTATAGTGCTATTATTCCACTTTCAACATCCCATGGAATCCTGGGGTTTGCAGTTTAGGGAGGGGCCTTTGAGGCCCCTCCCTAAACTGCAAACCCCAGGATTCCATAGGGTGTTGAAAGTGGAATAATAGCACTATAACAGTCTAGTGCAGAAATGGCAGCTACAACGTACCTTCCTGTGCAGTTCTTCATAATCACTGTATCAAAACAGAGTCTTAGCCATGCTTCACCTTCTGTGACTGATGGCCTCTGAACCAGAACTTGGAATGCTGGATTTTAGAAGTAATTCATTCATGGTGATAGATATAAATGGCAGCAATAATTTCTTGCTGTTCATGGTGAGAGGGGAAGAATTTAATTTGTTGTGCAATAAACCTGTTAATTAAGTTCATTAGTTTTTTTCAAAGCTTAGAAGTAGTAAGTTATAAATAACATAGCTGCCTGTGACTAGTTACTTTCTTTGTAAGGAGGTGTAATGAAGTTATATCTCCAGAGCAGCATAATGAATGATAGTCAAGTTACTTTAATGCTGTAACAAGTAATGGTTTCCAATACCTTTTAAAAATTTCTTTTAAGAGCATTTTGGAGGTAATTTGAAAGGAACCAAGAAACTTTCTTTCAAAAAAAGTAACAAAAAGCAATGGGAAGGTAATGGTAGCACCTCATAACAATGGAACAAGTTACATTGTTTTCCAACATTGTATAAAGTAGCAGATTAGCTTTCAAATCTTTGACAATAATAGGACTGATTACTGTTTGAAAGGAACTTGTCAAGCTCTGAAGTGTTTAAAAAGGAACCATAGGTTTTGCAGAAAATAACATCTTTGGTTGTCATTGTTGCCTCCTGGTGGCCAATGTTGTTCTTGGCTCTTTTAAAAAGTACTCTTTTTGTAGTTTTTAAGCTTCCAGATGTGTTGGACAACAACTCCTACAATCTGATCAATGTCGGGGACTCGCCATTACTGGGATCTGTAATTCAGCGCATCAAGAGACCGTCAGGCTAGGAAAGCCATTCTAGAGCCAGAAGGGTAACAACTTGTGCAATTATGTTTTTTGTCTCTTATTTGTATTTCTGCTCTTTTCACAACCCCCCGCCTCAGCTCTACCAACATAGATGCTCTTCTCTCACCCATCAAACAATATGGGTTGCTTCTTTGGACTGGAAAAGGTGAGTACTGAATGATGTGTTCATTCCAGTTAGCACACAGTACTGAAGTGCAGCAGTAAGGCGACTGTGAAAGCCAGCTGGTGAATCAAGAGTGGATTATTCCTAGCATTAGTTAGTTCGAACTCCTCTAAGCATATGCTGAATATTTCTTCTGCAATATTGAATAAGTGCATACTTCCTTATTCACCTAGAGCGGAGAAACATGGTCTGCAAAGATCAGTGCTAGAGCACACATTTGACATGCAGGATCCAGAGTCCCAAGTTCAATCTCTGCCACCTCCTGCTCTTAACAACTGCAATGTTCTCCATCCATCCACCTTCTCTTGGGACCATCTCTGCAATGAATAACTAGGGCTATTTCTGCACTGAACTGCTATAGCACTATTATTCCACTTTCAACATCCTATGGAATCCTGGGGTTTGCAGTTCAGGGAGGGGCCAGGTGACCCCTTCCTAAACTGCAAACTTAGGATTCCATAGGTTGTTGAAAGTGGAATAATAGCGCTATAACAGTCTACTGCAGAAATGGCCTGGTCAAAGGCTCTTATTCCTTTCATTGCAGGAACAGGAGCTGATACTAACTAGCAAATTTTCTTGCTATGCCTTCTTGGAGGTTGGGGGAAGTGAGCAAGCATGCACTTAGTCAAATTTACTTAGTTACTGTATTTCCCAAGCATTGATAGTGAGAGCTGTTAACCCCCACTAAGCATCTTGCTTGGTAATAGGATAGCTAATTAGCACATAAATAGTAAAATATGCTAAGCTGTGCTCTGGACTGCTGTCTTGCTTCTAATAAATTATACAAAACATCTGCTGGAGTGTTGGAACAGAAAGTTTTTGATTTCTGACTTTGCTAGGTCAAAATCAGCTACCAAGATACCTTTACATGCTCCCCTCACCTGAAGTTTAGACAGAATGATAGTTTATACCATTTAGAACATTTAGACAGAAAGAATCCAGTTGAAAAACCCATGTGGTTGTGATTGTTCTTAGTGGAAAGAGGTAGCAATAAGTCCCAGGGAGTTGGAAAAAATGGCCTTAATTAGACAAACATTGTAAATGTGCTATTGCTCCACATTTATGTTCTTAGGAAAAGATAGGTGCCAGGAAGCCATTTCTTCACAGTGTCAGTTGCTTTCTAGGGTGTTTAGTTATTGTTTCATTGAGGCACTGCAATCTCCGATTGATACCTTCCATTCATATGTTGACCTTGTCATTGTTTTTGCAAGTACTCGTAATTGTTACAGTGGGAAATGCTTGGCTTTAATTATCTGTGCTAAACCTCATACTCTCTGGTTACACTCTGCTGATTGTATTGGATACATCACAGTATTTATTTGCCAAAGAAGAAGAAATGGGGCAATGGCAAGTCAGTCTAAGGACTCTCTCATGGGAAAGTAATGGTGGATATTATGGGTTCCTAAAATACTTTAATAGAATACAGTTAACTCAGCCCACCCTAGTAATCAGTTGATGTTTGGGTTCAGTACAGATTGCCTGCTATTATATCAGGTAGTCTTTTCAACTGGAAATATATCTGTTAAAGTAAAAACATTTAAATGTACAAATTTCAGCATATCAGTACCATGGACTCTAGACCATGTAGGCTGCAGCAGCATTTTGACTTCCTGCATCTTATGCATTCACCTATTATTATTACTATTATTATTATTATTATTATTATTATTATTATTATTATTATTGCTGCTGCTGCTGCTGCTACTGTCATTGGTCCTCAGTTGTCAGAGACACTCATAATGAGCACAATCCAGAAGGGAGGTCTTCAGTAAAATCCCTGATAAAATGAGGACACTGCTGTGTTACTGCTGCCATTTTTTCAAGAGCTTCACACAAAAGAACTTGCAGCAGGATTGTGCCCAGTGCATGAGACTACATGGGGTTTCCCTACATGAAGACAACTCCAACAGAAAGTTTTTGTGGGCAGGCTGTGCCTGTAAAACAGAGAGTGATTTTTGTATAAAAGTCATTCACATGGAGCCTGGGTGCTGTTTGTAAGCATTTGGGGGAAATTAGGGTAAAAAGACTCACTGAACCAGCCAGGAACTTGGTGATGGAGCCAGGGTGGATAGATATGGGTCTCAAAGAAAGGCAGTGAAGGCGTTCTCTCCCACAGTGCCACCACTCAGCATCTCCTAGTGAAATTGATTGGCAATAGGTTCATATGTACCTGATACAAAAATGAAAAGCCATCTTCCCATGATACACCATTATGTTATATGGACATCAATACTATAAGATGGAGGCATAGCTACTACATGAGATGGCTTTGAAGTGGGATTAGCTAAGTGGATAGAGGACAAATCTACCGAAAGTCCCTAACAGCTAAAGGGTGCCCAGAGGTTCAGAGCCTTTCAGCCTCTGTAAAAGAAAGGGGGGGCAGGATAAGACTTTTTGCTTCATGTCTGCTTGCAGTCCCACAGAGCATTTGAATCAGCCCAAGACTGATTTTAGATGGACTCTTAGATTGACCATGAATGGTTCTACATATGCCTTTACTGGGGAGGGGGAATCATCCTGGTACAGGGTAACTGAAAATGAACCTTCCACAGACAGACAGACAGACAGACATTTTCCCTTTCACACACACACACCCCACTTTCCCATGGCCCAGCATCCTGGTCCCCTCATGCTCAGAAGAGGCTCCCATATTAACAGTTCAGAAGGAAGGATTTGCTCAAAGAAAAGCCTCTCAGGATTTCCACTCCCCTTAGGACCTGATCCTCCAAGATGGCCCCAGAGACCTGACCTCTTACACCCAGAGAAGACTGAATTCTTATGCAGTCATGAAAGTGCCATTATACCATAGCCATTCCCATGACATTGAAGCCTGAGAAGGCTAAGACTAGCCAGGACCCCTTAAGGCCCTATTCCATACAGAGATGGGAGACACTCCCATGTGGAAGGAAGAACAGTCCTATGTGAAGGAATCACTCGCCATCCCATTTGTTGGAGCAGCATACAGGCAAGCTTTACTGGCTTCCACGTTCAGCATACCTTGGAGCTCTCCACGGTGCTGTCCAATTCCTATTCTTGCCTCTCTGGGAAGACTGACTCCAGCTCAGCTGGAATCTCACTAAACCTGACCCAACCAAGAACCCACGGAGCAACTACATGGGGAGGGAAGCAAAATGAAGAAACTGCTGGGACTTCCGGTGGTGCAAACGTGGTGTTCAGTCTGGAGTCTGCGGAGCTGCGGAATCCTGATGTCCCGGGGAGGTCGGAATCTCCAATTCGCGATCAAAAATAAGGAGATAGTGACCTCCAGGTAAGGGGGAATTCGGAGGCGACTCGAAGGGGGCCCATGAGCAGCGTGAAGTAAGTGGAATAGTGAGAAGAAGAGTTGCTGATGATGATAAGAAATGACGGGTCGTAGAGTTGCCATTACCTCCCTGGGCAGCCGTAGAGGCTTTAACCACAGTACCACTGATCAAGAATACAAATATTAATATTAATTTAGTAAAATAACATCTTTACCAGTTGGGTAAGTAGATCCAACATTCCTTTATTGAGGAAATTGGTGGCAGTGGTAAATACTAATCCACAAGAAGCGAAAGAGAAGGGGATATGGTCTGTCTTCAGCAAGCGAAACCGGGAGCTTTGCAGCAAGGCAATTGAAAAAGAAAAGAAAATCGCCTCTCAAAGTAACTATTAAGTATAATTTGGAATATTGCTTACCTCCCGAATCCATTTAAGATTTAATAACTTTGAAACTTTGAATTAAAAGGAATTTAAAAGAATTAAAAGAAAGTAGAGGGGAGGAAAGAGGCCAAAAGAAGGACAATTACTAAACAGGGGGTTGCGGAGATACAGGAAGCTTGCAGGAATGGAGGTTTGAGAAAGAAAAAAGACACATCCGGGTACTTTTGAGCTGGAAACGTTGGCAATGAAATACAAGATATATTAGAAAAGTGGCAAAGTGGTGAGCTTAAATACAAATCTGAATTCAAATAAGGACCCTTGGTAATTTGTAAGGATTCTTAATTTGGGATTGTAACTAGAAAAGAGTGAATGTGAATGTGACAAGGGAGGCAAGAAGGAAGACGGAGAGGACGGAGAGGAAGACGACGGGGACGGAGACGGAGATGACGAGGACGACAGAAAATAAGATCAGTGTAATTTAGTAAGGCGGTGGGGAAGTAAAGAGAAAAGGAAACAGGAGACGACAGAGACGACGGAGACGGAGATGACAGAGACAGAGACAGAAACGAAGTTGACGGGGACGACGGAGACGACGGACAAAGAAAGGAGCTGTGTTGTTCAGTAAGACAGAAGCAGGAAGGTGGATGACTGAAGCAGGGTGAAGTGAGGGAGAATCGAACAGAATTGGAGAACCAGAGAACCAGAGAAGGACGATATCGGAAAGGCCAGAGAAGGACAATATCTGAAAGGCTAGAACAGAGTGAAGAATCAAGGGGGGAGGAGGGAGTACAATTACAATTACAAAGATAAAATAAGAATAAGAAAGAAAACAGTTGATATCGTGGACAACCGAGTAGTTTGGTATTGTGATTAAAAAAAAAAAGTGTTAAAGTTGAAAGTAGAACCCTGTCGTAAAGGGGTAAGATAGTTTCAGACTGAAGGCTGCAGTGTAAAAATATCACTTAGGTGTGTTTAAGTTAAGATTAGTCCCCCAAAGGAGTAAAGTGGGGGAAGAGTAGGGGGAAATTGGAAACCTGATTGTGTGTTTTCTTTCCCTTTTTATATTTGGATTTCTTTCTTTCCTCCTTTCCCTGTTCTTCAAAGTGAGGGGATAGGGTTTGTATTTAAGTAAGCATATTAATTAATTAAGCATATAGAAGGGGAAGGGGAAAGGAGGAGAATGAGATTTAGGAAATAGAGAGGGAGGAAATTTGAAAGAGACAGGGTAAATATTCAAAGATAAGAAGAAAGATAAAAATAAAGGCAAACAAACAGAAAAAAGGAAAAGGACAAAAATATAAAACAAGCCAATATTACGGGGATAAACATAACTAAACAATAGGAAAAATTGACAATTGAGAAATAGTGAGTAAAGAATAAAACATTCCCTGTTCTTAGAAATTATTTCTAAAAAAGGAATTCATTAGAAGGAATAAAAAGATTAAAATATTTACCATTTATTGTTTTAAAACTGTTTTAATATTTAAAGAACTAATAGTGAAAATCTAATTGATTAATCATTCAAACAGGTTCATTGACTCATCAGATAAAAGCAAAAGGAATTGATAAAAAGAAAGAGAAGGAATAAATAAGAAATAAGAAGGAAAAGAAGGAGTTAGAAGATGATGGCAGCAGGGAAGAGAAAGGCAGCTATGGGAGGCCAAACACAGTTACAGACTTTTTTACAAAGGAGAGCCTCTACAGAGTTGAAACTACCAGGAAATGATTCAAAAATGACGATGATGGCAGAAAATTCTAATATGGTGCAGAGCGGAGGAGGATCTGATATTATGGATGAAATAAGAAAACTGACAATGACGTTTAAGAGTGAGATGCGAGAAATAAGAATAGAAATGAAGCAAATGAGAACAGAGATGAAGACAGATCTCAAAAAGGAGTTAGAAGGATTAGTAATAAGCTTGATAATATTACTAAAGAACTGAAGCAAGTGAACAAGAAAGTTAAAGAATTGGAGGAGAAATCTTCAATGATCGAATCCCAGACGAGAAAAGCAGAAGAGAGAATGGACGGTTTAGAAAGATCTACATTGACATTAGAGATAAAGAATAGAAGTAAATCAATTAAAATAAGAGGTTTACGTGAGCTCCCTCAGGAGGATTTGTATGAAAGGATAACGCGTGCCTTGGCTCACTTTATAGAATGGTCCCAGAACAACTGGATTTAGAAATCGACAGAATGTTTCGTGTAAATTCGGTGATAGCAAAAAAAAGGAACATTCCTCGGGACATTGTGATATACTTCCTAAGAGAAAGGGTGAAAGACTTGGTTTTGCAGCACAGTTATTCAAAAAGATTAGTGGTGGAAGGTGAAGATTTGAAAATCTTTAAAGATGTACACCCACTGGCCTTGAAGAAGAGGAAAGAATATAATTTTGTTACTCAAGCTTTAAGAAAATTAGGAATAAGATATTCTTGGGAGAAATCAGAAGGTATTTCCTTTATGTGGAGGCAAAAAAGAGTGATACTAAATAACGTAACAAAAGCAAGAGACTTCTGGACGAAGTATAAAGGAGATTTAACAAAAATTGAGGAAGATTCGACGGATCAAGAAAAGAAAATTAATAAGGAGGGTATACAACAGGAACAGGAAACAGAGGAAAATCAAGAGAAACGACAAGGGAAAGGAAAAAATTTTGGCCAAAAAAGGAAAGAAGAGGAAAAGGAACAAGAAGAGGAAATTTCAGGAGAAGAAGAGATGGATGAAGAAGGAGTGGAGCCAATTTTAATTGACCCAGAGTTAGAAGCCGAGACAGATGAGGTAGAAGAGTCTGAGGATTAACATATTTACAGGTAAAGTCAGAAGGTAGGTTTTAATATGAATTTGAAGATAGCATCTTGGAATGTTCACGGTATAAACTCGCCATATAAAAGGAAATGTATATTCCATCAACTCGAAAAGCGTAATTTAGATATAATCGCTTTACAAGAAACTCATATAAAAGACGAGGATTTGAGATATATTAGAAACCCCAGATTAGGTCAACTTTTTGCAACATCAATAGGGAAAAAAAAAGAAAGGGGTAGCTATTTATGTAAATAATAAATGGGAAGCAAAACAAATATTAGGAGATGAAGCAGGCCAAGTGTTGGGAATAGAAATAAAAATAAGGGATACAAAATTTATTGTATTAACAGTGTATGGCCCCCTAGAAAATAAAAGTAAATTTTATTCAAAACTGCTGGATAGACTATTAGATTTAGAGATAAAAGATTATAAGATGATTCTAATGGGGGATTGGAATGGGGTAATAAACCCATCGAGAGATAGAACAAGCTATAGAAACAAAAATAAGAAGAATAGGGGAAGCCAGGGTAAACTCCGAAATCCTTTTTTGAGATGATGGAACATTTGCAGTTAGTGGATGTTTGGAGGCATATTTATGCAGATAGGGAAGAATATACATATTTCTCTGAACAATATAAATGTCTTTATTAACAACAGATGAAATTGAATCTAAAATGAGATATGTGAAACAAAAACATTTCGAACATTCGAATAAGATAGGGAAATGGCTCTCTTATAAATTAAGAAAAGAAAAAGAAAAAAGATTTATTACAGCAATTCGAGATGAACAAGGAATTGAGTACCAACAGACAAAGATTAAAAATCTATTTGTAAAATACTTTGAGGAACTATTTGGAAAAAGGATAACATCACAAGAAGAGATAGATAAAATTAGAAAATATCTAGTAAGATCAGAAATTAAAAAAATTTCAGAAATCCAGAAGGAAGAGTTAGACAAGCCAATAACATTGCAAGAAGTCAGAGATACCATTAAGGAATTAAAAGTAGAGAAAGCTCCTGGCCCTGATGGTTTCACGGCATTGTATTATAAAACATTTTTTGAAGAACTAAGTCCGATATTGGTGAAAATATTGAATTCAATTAATCGGAGAACATTCCCCAATACATGGAAGGAATCAAACATTGTTTTAATTCCTAAGGAGGGGAAAGATCTATTAGACAAGAAAAATTATAGACCGATCTCCCTGTTGAATGTTGACTATAAAATTTATGCAAAGATATTAGCCGAACGTCTTTAAAAAATATTAATAACATGGGTACACGAAGACCAGAACGGTTTCCTTCCAGGGAGACAGTTAAAAAACAACATAAGAATTATATTAGATATGATAGAATACTATCATAATAATAATCAAAAAAAAATTAGGGTTATTATTTTTAGATGCCGAAAAGGCGTTCGATAATGTGGATTGGGCCTTTATGCTAGAAACTTTGGAAATGATAGGATTAGGTAAGAGATATATAGAGTGGATAAAGGCTATTTACAGTGAACAAAGGGCAAGCCTGATCATAAATGGAGAAATTACAAAGCAATTCGGAATAAACAGAGGAGCTCGACAAGGTTGTCGCTTTCACCCCTCTTGTTTATAGTATGTTTAGAGATATTGAATAATATAATAAGGAATGAAAGAAATGAAAGTAAAATAAGGAGAATCAGAATAAAAGTACATGAATATAAAATCCAGGTGTTCGCTGATGATGTAGTTATAATAATGGAGGAACCCTTAAATAGCATTGAAATGGTGATTGAGATTTTGTATCAATATGGGGAGGTAGCGGGATTTAAGGTTAATAAAGATAAATCTCTGTTGATGACTAAAAGCATGAGAATCGACCAAGAGAAGTTAATGGAACTATCAGGGCTGAGAACAACGAGGAAAATAAGATATTTAGGGGTAATAATATCTAAAAATAATTCAGAGTTATATGAAAATAATTATAAAAAGACATGGGGGGAAGTAAAAAGAGAATTAGAAAAATGGAAAAGGCTGCAATTGTCCATAATAGGGAAAATATCAGCGATTAAAATGAAAGTTCTTCTGAAAATGCTCTTCCTGTTTCAGAACCTTCCTATATTAACTAACGAGAAACCTTTTAAAGCTTGGCAACAGCAGCTGAGTAGGTTTATATGGAATGGGAGGAAACCAAGGATAAAAATGAAGTATTTAAAAGAGGTGAAAGAGATAGGGGGACTAAATTTACCGGATCTACAAATTTATTATGATGCTTCGGCAATATGTTGGGCCAAAAATGGATACAATTAGAAAATGAAAAATTATTAAGTCTGGAAGGCCATAATATATATTTTGGTTGGCATGCATACCTTTGGTATGAAAAGCATAAAATAAATAATGTCTTTATGGATCACTATATAAGGAAGGCAGTCCTACTAGTTTGGTTAAAAATTAGGAAAAAATATATTTAAATATCCCATATTGGGTTTCACCACATGAAGCTTTTTATAGATTGGAAAAGATAAAAATGAAAGAATGGTTGACATATAGGGACATTTTAAAAAAGAAGGGAGTATTATAAAATTAAAGAGTAGAGATGAGCTGATTTGGAAATTCATTGATTATTATATGGGCAAATATGGGAAAAATTTAGAATAGATAGTAAAACAAGGGGAATCTCTTTGGAGGATACAGATTTAGACAAAGTGTTGAAAGCAGGAGAGAAAGGCCTTTTAAGTAAGGTTTATAAAATACTATTAAATTTAGAAATGGAAAAAGAAATAGTTAAGGATAATATGTTACGATGGGCACAGGATTTAAGTAAACCAATATCTCTGCAACAATGGGAGAAGGCTTGGAAAATAAATTTGAAATTTACAAAATGTAATAATTTGAAAGAAAATTTCATGAAAATTTATTATAGATGGTATCTAACACCAGTAAAAATTGCAAAAATGAGGAAGAATAAAACATTGGCTAAATGTTGGAAATGTCAAGAAGTAGGCTCCTTTTTCCACTGCTGGTGGAAATGTAAGGAAGCAAAGAAATATTGGAAACAAATTCATGAGCAGATTATAGAATGCTTAAAAATCAGGTTTCCAATGTCAGTGGAAATATTCTTACTAAATATGTTTGATGAACTAGATGGAACGACAAGAAACAAATATTGGAGAACCTTGTGTTATATGGTTAATGCCCAGAATTGTGTTTGCAAAGAAGTGGAAAGATGCAGCCATACCGACAATAGAAGAATGGATCAATAAATTATATGAATTGGTTGAAATGGATAGGCTTACATTAAGATTGGAAAATAAGAGTAAAGATAAATTTAAAGAGGAATGGGATATTTTGAACTCTTTATGGGAAAAACACTGGGGTGATTATGCATTAATCGGATTGTATGAATGAATATATTAGGTTATAGTTTGAGAGGAAAGAAATGTTAAGTAAGAGTAACTATATAGTAACTATATAGAGGTAACTATATAGAGTAAATATTTAGAGGGATGTAGCTAAAGGATAGAGAATAGATAACTAAACATTCAAATAGGATTAGTACAGGTAGATAAATTGCGATAAAGAGTTAGTGTACTGGTTATTGTTACAAATTAGCAGGATGATATAAAAATACAAGTAAATATTCCAACTGGATAAAGAGAGGAAGTTAATGGATGAGAGGGGAGATGAATGGAAAATGTCTATTGTTGTATCATGGATTAATTATATGATATGATAAGAATCAAGAATTTGGATTAGTAATTATATAATTAAGAAGGATTGGTATGAGTGTAATGTGTTAGAGAGTTATTATATGTTATTTGTCTTATTGTATATTTGTATTATGTGTATTATGTGTTAATGGAGTTTGAGTTGTTGGAGGTGGAATAAGTGTTAAATGTGTTGTGTTGTTATTATTAAAGTTTTTGAATAGTAATGGTGAAATAGGTTATAGATATTGGGTAATCACAGATAAGATATTGTTAAGACTATAAAGTAAAGTTTACCTTATTTATAATCAATGTAAATAAGATCTTTAATTTCACATAATTATGGTTGTTGATGTGTCTTGGTGTGATTGTATGTAAATGTTCTTTTTTTAATATAATTTCAATAAACTTTATTTTATTAATAAAAAAAATGAAGAAACTGCTCCCATAATGAAGTGTTCTTACTCTCTCAAATTTCTAGCATTGCAGCAACTTAAAATTTCAATGGAGCACTTAGAAATACAGTCTCAGCATCCAAAAAAGACTAAACAAAGTTAGCCAGGGAATGCTATGCGAGAAAGGAGTGCAATGCTAGAAACTTGGAAAATTAAGGAAAATGTCACAGGGGAGCAGAATTCCTATGTGGGAGGATATCTCTCCGCTGTAGTTACACCCCTTCAGACTATGGTCTCACCAGCACCTAATGACAGTAAGCATTGCGTTGTGACAAACGCAAAACAGAGCACATTTTCAAACTCAGATGGAACATCAAGCACTTGATCAGGAACTAGAGGACATATCTTCTCAGTTGTTGTTGTTGTTGCTACCTGCCATCAATTCTAGTTAGACTTATGGCAGCCCTCAGGATGAGAGACCTCCAGGTCCCCTCCCATCCACAGCCCTGCTCAGTTCTTGCAGACACTGGGCTGGGGCTTCCTTGACAGGGTCCTGTTGTTGTTGTGCGCCTTCAAGTTGTTTCCAACTTAATGGCAGTCATAAGACAAACCTACCATAGGGTCTTCTGGGGAAGCACGTGTGATGCTCCCAAGGTCGCTCAGTGGGTTTCCGTCACTGAGCAGGGAATTGAATCCTGGTCTGCAGGATCATGGTCCAATGTTCTAAACCACTACATCACACTCGCTCTCTTGATTAAGTCTATCCTTCTGTCATGCCCTCTTTTCCTACTGCCTTCTACCTTATTGTCTTTTCTAGGGAGTCATGTTTTCTCATGATCTGCCTCTGTTTAGTCATCTTGGCTTCCAGGGAGAGTTCAGGCTTGATTTGCTGTAGGACCCCCTGATTGACTTCATAGCAGTCCATGATATCCATAGAATTTTTCTCCAGAACCAAAGTTCAAAGGAGTTGATTTTCTTCCACCATTCACAACCGTACATAAAAACTGGAATATACGATGGCAAGGACAATCATAACTTTAATATTCAATGATATACCCTGACACTTCAGAATCTTGCCTAGTTTCTTCACAGCTAAACCCTCCAAGTCCCAGCCTTCCTCTGATTTCTTGATTGCAGTCTTCATTCTTATTAATGACTGCACCAAAGTATTGAAAATCTTGAACTATTTTAATGTCTTCGTTGTCTGCTTTAAAGTTTAAATCATCTGTGGTCATGGTTTTAATTTTCTTAATGTTCTACTGCAAACCTGTCTTTGCACTTTCTTCTTGATTTTCTTCAGTAATCATTCCAAGTCTTTGCTATTTTCTGTTAGTAGGATGTCACCTGCGTATTTTAAATTGTTGATGTTCCTTCCTCCAATTTTCATGCCTCCTTCCTTCAAGTCTAATCCTGCTTCAAGCATGATATATTCAGCATACAAGTTAAACAGATGGGGTGATAAAATACAGCCTCGCCTGACTCCCTTGCCAATGGGAAACCACTCTGTTTTTCCATTTTGTGCCCCAATAGTATCTTCGTGCCTTGTATACAGGATACACATCAGGACAATCAGATATTGTGGCACACTCATATCTTTAAGAGCAATCCATGTTTTTCAGGATCTGCACAATCAAAGGCTTCACAATGATCTATAAAGCACTAGTTGATTTTCTTTTGAAATACTTTGATGTAGTCTATTATCTAATGTTTGTTTGCAATATGATCCCTAATGCCTCTTCCTTTCCTAAATGGATGCAATGCATCTCTCAGGTTGCCATGTCTGATTTGTACATTGCTTTCACATTTTCTGGGTACATACACAGAGTGGTACTTGATTTCTTGGGTAAAGGAAAGAGATTCACTCTGTATATGATTGCTGTAAATGGCTAATTGCCAGCATGAATGCAGCTGATGAGTGGCAGAGCAAGCACACGCAGCAGTTTATGATTAGTCTCACTTTATGGTTATACTGTTTACATCTCCATGTTGATCAGGAGTATAAAAAGTTCAGACTCTCCAGCTGGTAGCAGAGAGCAAATCCCAATATTCTTCTCCATTAGCTGTGCTGCCTATGCTAGTGGGAACTGATGAATGCAAAGATAAGGCATTGTAGGATATTTGGAACTGTTTACAATACATATTTGTGTTTCATGAAATATTAGTGCGAGCAGCACAGATATAACTAGGAACAGAAATAAAGTATATCATTATGTTGTTCAGAATATTATGTAGAGAATGGTATCTTTGTCTCCTTTGCTGTTAAATTTAGGACAATAGGGAACTGTTAAATAAAGAGCTTTTCTTTTCTTTTCTTTTTTTGTGGGGCAGGCACTTTTAAAGCCTTGTTATATTTTATGGTAGGCATGCTGAGCCTCTGAAACACAATTCCACATGAAAGCTGTTGCGGCACATATGAGGGCATTCACTTGATTCATATATAGCTGGAGTGAGCAACTCTGCCTTTCTCAGTGTTTTTGGACTACATCTCCCATAGTTGCTCACCACTGGCTATGACTGCTAGAGTTAATGGGAGTTTAGTTAATCACATCTGCCGGCCACAATTGGCTACCTGTACCATACACATTCTTCACATCACATGCCTATAGTACCTGGCTGACAGACTCCACCACTGTCATGAAGCTTTTTCATGCAATAGGTCCCATCCATGCAGTAAGTGAGAACCAGCCTAGTGTAGTGGTTTGAGCATTGGACTATGACATTGGAGACCTGGGTTTGATTCCCCTCTTGGCCATGGAAACCCACTGGGTGACCTTGGGCATGTCACATGCTGTCAGTCTCAGAAAAACACGTCATAGATTCACCTTAGGGTTGCCATAAGTCAGAAACAACCTGAAGGCACACAACAACAATGCACTAAACTAACAACCCTAGTGAAAAGCCACAGCCTCCTGGAATGTTTTTGGCAGCTCTAACATGGGTGTTGTAGCTTATAAGTAGATCTTGCTCACATCAGAATGAAGTGAATGTGAATTGGCTCAAGCCATCTTATTATATAATTGAATCCTAAGGTTCAGCGAATGAAAGAGCCTATGAATAAAAGCATTCATCTGCTTTGGGTTGCTATCCAAAACACAAGTTATAAGGAACAAGCCCCACTAAATACAATGAGACTTCTTTCTGAGTAAACATACTTAGGTTTGTGTTCCTAAAATGTTTAGAGGTCTTCACATACATAATTTGGGTAAAATATAGACACTCATGTAAGAGGTAAGTGTTGCTAGCCCCATATCACAGATGATGAGAGGAGAGTGAGTAACTTGTTTAACTATGGTGAATCTGAAGTGAGATTTGAACCTGTGCTTTTCCTCTCCCTTTCTTTGCCACTCTACTGGACTGGTGCTCTTTGGTCCATTAGCAAAATGATGAGCGTGTAGAAGGCTTCTTCTTTAATGTGAGGCCCCCACTAGGCAAAACAGTAGCTAGTAGGCAGTTTTTCTTACCAGATCCTTCCCTGCTATATCTAAATGCTGTCCATATCACTTGCTAGGGATAACCAAATTCATCCCATCCAATTTTGCCGTTATTCGCCATGTCAACTGTCTCTTTGATGCTCTATGGGAGGAGATACACATACACAGCATTGTGTGTACGGCCAATGAGCATCTGTGAATCAGGGCCTTCCTTAGACTGTCACGCCATCCATACACCTGAGAAAGAACAGCTGTTTAAAATGAAAAATGGGAATAATCATTGCACTGTGCACATTTTGAGCATGCCTGTATTTTTCTACTAATGTGACTCATTTAATATTTTTTTAAAGTGAATTCATTGTTCCAGTAAAAACTGGCCCTGTCTCCCTTACCTCTATTTTACTTCTGAAAACATTAAAATGGCTGTTTACCAAGCCTCATTTTATTATTTTCTTCTTTCTTCTTTTCTCAAATGAAAATGTTATTTATGTGTGAATAGAATAACCAGTTTATAAACCCTTGCTTTTAAGGTTTTATTGCAAAAGATGCCATGATATTTATGTATCAAGGTGACAAGATTCTCAGGGCTGAAAAACAAGTGGCTCCACGCTGTGCTGTGGCTACAGAGGAGGAGTGCAGGGAGACACATAAAGATGGTCAGTGAGGGCAGATCCATGAGAGTGCCTCCATCACTGCTCAGTGTTTCCAGAAGAGGCCACTGGCTTTTGCCAATCACCAAACTGTGTGAAGGATCTAAAAGTCATTGTCTTCCATTCCATCTTCCTATGTTTCCTCACCATTTCTTCTGATAGGAATAGGAAAGGCTGCAGAATGTCTTTTGGCTGATTATGCTGACAGCCATTCATTTGGAAAGCCCTATGTCATGTTCCTATAAAATCCAGAGCTTTGTCTGCAGTATAATATGCATCCTTACCTTGGCTGTGGGTTTTGTAACCATTATTCAAATAACTCTCATTGTTGCAAGCAGAACAACAAGAGAGTGCCAACACTTCTTCTGCCAAAGTCTGATGAATTTCAGAATCGCCCTCTGTCATCTACTGTATAAAAGTCAATGTTTGTCTGTGTGTTTGTCTGTTTGTCTGCATCAGGCAGGCGAAGATCCCATATGATTGGCTGTGTGAGGCAAGAAGACCTCATATGATTGGCTGGCTGTGAAGATTCCATGGAATCCTGGGGTTGTCAGTTTAGGGAGAGGCTTTTAGACTTCTCAGCCAGAGAGCTCTTGGGCCTCAGGCTGGTTGCTATGGAGATGAGGCCTACCATTAATAAGGATGCAGAAAACTTTTGGGAGGCATATGTGAGAAAAATTGAAGTGACATACAACATAGTTACAAGGTTTTCGCACTTTACACAGTAGATTGTATAGGTTCCATATGTGAGGAATCTTAAAGTTGAAATTCAAAACAAAAAAAATGCTTCCAAAAAAACGTAAAGCCATTGCACAAATTCAACAGAAAGCAAAAAAAAAAAAAATCGAAAGACAGGAACCCAACCTCTGTATGTTAACAACTACAAATACAGATTGGATTGGGGATATGGGGATAAGTTACAAGTACTGGAATAGCCTGGTTGCTATGGAGATGAGGCCTAGCAGCAAGGAGGAGGACAGTGTACTCCCTCAGGAACCCAAACTGTGTATGTAAATAACTCTGAATAGAGTTTGCATTGGGAAATATGGAGCAAAATTACAGGAAATGGAGAAGACAGTTTGGTGAGTTCTTAAGAGGAAAATAAAAACCACAGGCAACGCCAGGTAAATACGCTAGCTCTTTTTTAAAAAAATCTGTTGTTGTTATTCTTTCTCCCAATCTGAGCTTTTACTGGAGACACCAGCATACTGCTAGTGGCAAACAAGTCACAGTGGTTCTGAGTCTAGCCTATGATGGGTTCACATTGACGTGGTGGTTGGGCCAAGGCAGATGCTGGTAGCAACCAAGGCAAGACCACCAAATTACAGAAGCTGGTAGAGAATGGAATGTAGAAAGAAAGCAACTAGGGAAGGGGGCAATACAGCTAGGGAAGTTGTAAGGAGGGATCATAGTTCTACAACTTGGCATAGCAGTTTACCAGCAGCCAAAAGGGATGAGTTAGTATCCAATAGGTTCCTACTCTTGGTAGTTCTTTCTGCAGCATGGTACTCGTTCTCCCAAATAAATAAGATAGACCCTTTGTATCTGTGGGCGAGGGATTTCCATTCCAGTAATGGCAAAAAAAAACCATGATTGCTCACATCCCATATTATCAAGTGATGATGGTGTACATGTAGATGCTTCAGTGTATCCATGTTCATGTTGCTGTCACTTTAGGTATAAGACACTACACTCTGCATGATTTATTTATGCATGGTGCTTTCTGGTGGAACTTTTTCCTATGAAAAACCATCTGGCCCAATAGAACAGGGAAGGGGATAAAGAGTACAGTGGTGAGTGGAACCAGAGCTGTAGGGGCCAGAACTCACCGTGGTCACAGCCTGGGCCAAAAGTGTCCACACTTTGTACCATTTAAGCAATTCATAGCCCATTTTTTCCTCTGTGCTGTCTCTTCTTCCCTCTGTATCTTTCTGCTTTACACACCTACACAAAAGTAACAGTTCCCAGGGGGCTGGTCTGGAAAGCAAGAATGGCCTTCCGGCATCCACAGAACCAGATCCTGAGGATGCTCTGTGAAATTAAGCCCTCTGTGGACCTCTATGTGTTGGCTCCCCATTCCAGCTTTAACCAAATTATCTTTTCTAAATATGCCACTTTTGGTGGGTTGATTGCCTTCCAGTGTCCTCAAAGCTCAAGCTCAGTGTTCAGAACAAATCTATTTACTGAAACTGGATTAGGCACATTATGGAGTATTTGTTCCTTTTGGTACCTGAAAAAAATAGGCATCAAGGGAATCCCATGGGCCTCCTTATTCATTCCCCCCTTTCCTATCTCCATCCAGGCACAGGTACATGTGGGTGGTGCCAGAATGCGTTAGCAGGAATGACTGGTCTATAAGTACTTCTCCCTCCCCATCCAGGCTTCCCTCTTACCCTGAAGCACATTACTAATGGTCCCGAGCACAAGGTGTGCAAACGGAGTGGAAGCAGAGGGCATGGGGCTCTTATACAGGTCTCTTGTGTAACCTATTGGCCCCTTTGACAATCACCTCTGGTAGATGCATTTAGGACAGTGAGGGAAATACAAGTCTGTTGAGCCTCGGAGGCTTCTCTCTGCATCAGTATTGCTGGCCAAGTGCACTGGACTGCGTCATTAAGCAAAGGTGCCAAAAGGCCATAGAAGGCAAAGAAGGTCACTTCGTCCATCTCATACTATGACATACTATCACATACTATGAATGGATATTTAAACTGTCTTGCAAGAGAAAATATTTTCCCAAGCTGGTTCCTGATGCAGTTTGTCTATGCAGACTGTACACACACACACACACACACACACACACACACACACATATATACATGCATAGGTACAGGTATAGGCATAGGTACAGTCATCCCTCCACATTTGTTAGAGTTAGGGGCACAGGACCGCTGAGAAATTGAAAAAAATGTGAATAACTCTAGGCCCTCCCAAACCAGATTCAACACGCACAAAAGTATGATCACCAATTCTACCCACTGTGGATGCTTTTGAGGCATCTGGGTTCCTTCACAAGGCAGAAGTGGGGGGCTGGTGGGGCTTACCCACCACCTCCACTGCTGCCACACACCATTTTTAATAGGGACTCACAAGCCTCAATCGCAGTTTCTCAGTCTCACAAGGCTTGCAGTCCCTATCAAAAAATGGCATGGGGAGCAGCAGAAGTGATGGCAAATAATCTGTGAATTATCAAATCTGCTAAAGTGAAACACGCAAATGTGGAGGGCTGACTGTAGATGCACATACATGTACACATACACATACATACAGATACAAAACAGAATGACTTTATTTAACAGCATTCATGTTATTTTCTTGGTATGTTAATTTAAAACTGTAGTAGTGTGTCCCTAGTAATACCATTTTGATTCAATCCAAACTGAACATAATCTAATTTGTGAATAAAATTTGCTTTAACAGTTTCCTGCTGATGTCTCCCATTCAAATTTATTTCTCTGTGCTTCTGATTTTGTTTCCTAGTGACTTTGCAGAAAGCAGCAGATTCTACGGAGAGATTCAATTGCTGACCTACTTGCAAATTAAAGGATCCAGATACAGATATGGGTGCAGCTAGGACCACTTTATTGAACCATTTAAGTAAGACCCAGAGGGGGAGCTTCCCAGTATGGGCCTTGACTCTGGTCCTCCTTGCTTCCTCCCCAGTCATCCAAAGAAGAACACTTCAGCCTCAACTGCAAACCATACCAAATAATAGTGTGTAAGCAGCTAACTGTTGCTTCCCAGGGAAGACTTTCCCAGGTTAGGTTCCCCTCATCCCCACACACGTACACACAGGTCCCAATGCTCAAACAGGGCAAGTGTGCCCCAGGCTGGCCCCAGAAGCAGTCTCCCTTCTCATCCCTGGATTCTATGACTTAAGGAGCAAGTCTGGAGGCATTCTGTTCACCTAATGAGATGTCCTGCTGAAGCCCACTCTCTACACTGCCTGCAAGTGACTAACAATTTACCATGCCACTACATCAGTCAATAATCCCAATGCCGACTGAATGTAGTGCAGGATAGGCAAAACTATCCCCCTCTCTGTGACCAGAGAAAGGAACAAAATTCCTATCTAGTCCCAAAAGACAATCAGAAATTGTGGGCACTGCCTGAAGGGTGGGCAAGTGTGCAGAACCATAGGGAAGAGGAAGTAGAGAGGGTGCAGCCTGCTTTTATAGCATTTAGTCTGCCTCCCTCCTTCTTGTCCGCTGGACCTCTAGAGAGCTCTTGGAGTCATCCTGGGGCCATCAAAAGGCATCCCCTGGCCTCATGCTGCAGCTGGGGTGCTGCATGGAACCCCTGGCCTATCCACTCAGGGCAGGCAGTTTCTTGGGGATGGGGAGGCCACACTGAACTGCCAGACCCCTACAAGCTCCATTCCCCCACTGCTTGCATGTGGCTGAATTTTGGCAGATGCAACTTTACTGAGGTAGCAGCCCTAAAAGAGAGAAGCGGGGGAGGAAGAAGTATTTTATATTACAGCAGGTTTACGAATCCAGGAGGCTTTTTGTGTGCAGATCTCTATTACATATTCCTCACACACTTTTTTTTTTAAAAAAAGAAAGAAACAGTGACCTTTTTAAACCACTTCTGTGCCATTGAAATTGTGTATCTCAGCAGAAATTTGAGCATTCCTGGAAGAATGGAGAGTCACAGAAGAGAATGGAGGAACACAGGTGTCCTCTTATCTGAAGGGCTGCCACTTTTTTTTAACAAGTTACTACATTTGGATTTTTGTATTCTTTATTTGAAACCCAAACAGTGAAAATGTTTGGATGAAAGAATAAATTCTAGATATCTCCAGAGTGGGACTGCATGTGTATTAATGACAACAGATTTACATTAGATTCCATTTTATTGTAAGTGTGGGATTTAATATTACATTTACAGTACAAATAAACTAAACATCAACAACTTGGAACTTTGAATAAAATGATAAATACCCCAGTATTTTCATTTACAATCCAGTTACCAGGTATTGTATTTTACAGTTGTCTGTACTCAGAAAATCTATTGATTGAATGCTTGGATATAATCACTCAGGTCATTTTCTTTATTACTTTGCTGAAGCAATTGGGTACAAAAATCTCTGCAAACCATCATACAGTTTTACTCAATTACATGTAAAATTGGTGATGCCTGAGAGAACATAAAGATATTCATCTGGAACTTGAAAGATAGCAAGTAGCAGGTGAGCCTCTCTGTGGCCTGCATGTCTCTCTCACCATCTCTGTCCACCACCATCGCCTTCTCCCTCCATGGCTTCATGGAGGGCATCCAGAGGTGAGCCTCTGCAGATGTTCTCAGATCAATGGCAAGTTGATGAAACAACAGGCACTCCTTCACATTTTGAAGTTCCTAGCCAAGCAGAGCTCATTTAAGCAGACTTTCAGTCTGCCCTGGAAATGAAGCAGATACTAGTGAAGCTCTTCTCTGTGTGAATGAGGGGATCAGTTATCTGGGCAGTGGGTTGGTGTACCTTCCCTTTCAGGATCTTCTGGGCTCCTTCTCTCCTCAGTCGCGCCATTCCATCTCCCCTCTCCACTTCCTCCCTAAGGTTTTCATTTCCCGGAGGGCTTCCTTTCAACATTCAGTCAGCAGTCCAGGTCCAGGTCCATGGAGCATGCTGAGTCTATCACAGGCTGTCCCTCCTCCCAAAAGTTTCTTTGCATCTCTGCAAAACCAGTACTTTTTTGCACATGAATGCTGCCATTCTGGCCAGAAAAAGCTTGGAGAATTAAAGAACACTTGGAATACACAAACCAGGCAGGGCAAGGAAGTGATGTGTGCAGTGAAGGAGAAGGGAAACTTCAGAACTCCCCTTTCTCTGGCAGACAAATCCCCAGAGTCTTTCATGGGAGAGGAGGGGCTCTCAGGACTACAAGTGAACACCCAGGTGGGAGGTGAGGGTGGGGAACAAAAGGAATAGGTTGCCACTTTTTCTTCTTTTCCTCACTCTTCCTTATCCAGCCCCCCCCCCGCTCCCCCTTCTGCTCAGTTTTGAGTCTGTCAGCCCTCTGTGGGGACTGCACTGTGAGACCTCTCCAGGCTGTTTCTGAGGGGTTTGGGGATTCCCTCTCCTTTTTTCTCCTTTAAAAAATCTGTGCATTTCAGCAAATCCTTTGGTAACTCCAAGTCTGTTAATACCTCTTTCTTGAGCACGCCGTTGCAATGGTGGCCGCATAAGGAAAGGCGTTTGGAGAACTGAACGGGAACGGAAGGAAGGGTGTTGCCTCGCTTTTCTTCCAAAATACTCCATTCCATTCCATTCCTGCTTCCTATGGTTTTCTGTTCCGCAACTCTCGGTCAGCGTCCTGTGATTTCTGACTGAGTAGGCTTGGTCTCCTTCCGACTGTGTGCCGCCTGAAGCTTTTTTCCCCTAAAGGGTTTTGTTTTTTTGTTTTTTGTTTTTTACTTCCATCAACTTTGTTGGTCTCCCAGACCTGTGGGTGCCTCCATCTTCCTCTTGGATGATGCTGTTTTGGACTGGATCACTGGGCTTGCTGCTAGTATGTGAGGATGTCACCTGGGTACGGATGACAACCTCCGCAACCCAAATCCGTAGACGAAGTCTCCTTGTGGTTTCCCGCAGAGAGGAAAGATTGCGGACAAGATGGGACCGCCGGGAAAACTGCAGCAGAAATGGCACAAGACAGTTGCCTTACGCCACAGTCGGGAATCTCCTTTAGATTTACCAAGAATCCTGAGATTCCCAGACTCCCGCCACGAGCCTGGCAGGATAAATATGCCAAAGACAATTCCAGCAACGTATACCTGGCCATCACATAAAAAGCGGGGAGCTTATGACGAGAAAAACAAGAAGATGCAATTATGGAAATTATCAAACTGTAGTGTAAAATAATATTCTATGTACACTACAAATAGTCTCATTCGTACGTATAAGCATATGTATATAAAATTAACCTCGGATTAATTTTTAAAAACAAAACCAAACCTCTAGTTCCTTGACTGGAATATTTAGCATCTTTGTCGTCTTGTCGGATAGCGACGGTTGCGCTCCACTTCCAAGCTCGGGAGTTTGTGAGGGTGGAACTAACGGGATAAATAGTCACATCTGGAACAGAGTTTGTCCTCCCCTTCCTCCGCCCCCGCCCCCCCCCGGATTTCGGCATCCGTGTTAAATGGCATCAGTGTGGATAGCAAGCCTACAATAGTGGCCCCGACGTGGTAAACAGAAGATCGAATTTAGACTCCGTGCAATTTTATCCGGGGAAGTTTGATGTTTTCCTCCGCCTTAATTTGCACGTAATGGCATTTGGGCGTAATCTGCAGGAACATGTCTGTAGAACAGCCACTGCTTGTGGGTCAGAAACAATGATTTCGTTTATCCCGTTATGAACCGAGCGAGTTCTGGGTTTATTTCTTCCTTTTAAGAGTGGGCCCAAACAGAAAACAAGAAGAGCCATTGAGACCAGGCTGGGAATATGTATTTATTTAAAAAGCAAAATCTGTTAAGGGTGGATCTGAAACAACGTCCCAAAGGAGGACGCAGAAAGTTCCGTCGAGCCGGCCTCCCAAAAGCCGGGACGGAGCCCGCAGGACCCTGGCCCCGAGGGCATCGCCCGCCGCCCCGACGGCGCCCCGGGACTGGCACGGGGGAGGCGTCCTCCCAAGGCAGAGCCCCCCGTTGGGTTGCTCGTTTGTTTGGCCAAGGCCGTGCAAAACATTTGTCTTCTTGGGAAGGCCAGGCTGGTTCTCCTTCTCGGGCACGTTGAGGCGGAAAGAAAACCAGCTGCCCGGCCCGGCGGGAGACCCAATGGCTGCGCCGGCCGACAAGACTCGGGTCATTTCCGCACTAGACTGTTATAGCGCTATTATTCCATGGCAACATCCTATGGAATCCTGAGGTTTGCAGTTTCGAGATGGGCCGACCGGCAAACCCCAAGATTCCATAGGATGTTGCAAGTGGAATCATAGCGTTATAACAGTCCAGTGCAGAAGTGGCCTCGGTCGCGCCTTCCGGTTTGCCTTCGCAGGGGTGGACTCTCCGCAGGAGGAGGAGGAAGGCTGAGGCTCCCTGTTCCTGCCCCCTCCTGAGGGTTTGGTTTGCTTCTTTCCTGTTCCTTAAAAAGAGAGATTAAGTGAGAGAGGGACCCGGAACCACCGGCAGAGGGAGGCAGGGGGCAGCCCCTCCCCCCCTCTCTCTCGCTCTTTCCCTCCCTCCCCACCGCGCGCCCTCTCCCTCTCTCTCCCTCCCTCCCTCCCCGGCTCGTTCGCCCTGCCTATCTCCAGTCGGTTGTCTATTTGTTCCTTCACGGCTCCTCGTCCTTAGATTAGATTTCTCCTTTCTCATTACCAACCTTAATAGACCTTTCAGACCTAATTCCAGCCCCAGATATTATCTGACCCGTATAATTAATTAATTATAGCCCAAATATTATAGATTATTAAAAATAGCATAACTAATAGTGTAATATCTCAAGCTGTCGACTTTAATAGTCAACATTGTCTTGGTCTCTCTTATCAGGCTGGGACACCCGGTGAGAATATTGATTCCTGGTAATTTTAACCATCATCTGCCATCCTGATGGGTAATTGTCAGATTTTCTCCCGAGTCAGAGCCCATTTTAAATCGTTAAACCGTCGGCAAAGCTCCCGGTTGATCTTAATGTTTCCTTTCCCCCCCTCTTCAATATGTTTCAGGCACCGGGAAGAAAATTGAGAGAGAAGCAGGAAAGAGATAGTTGGGGCGCGCGAACCCATCTGATCCCTCTCTCTTTCTTTCTCTCTGCCCGCCTCCTTTCCCTTCCCTTCCAGGACACAGGGGGGACGGAGAGAGAAGGGGCGGCGACAGACCGCTCCCTCGGCCTCGTTGGGGCCTTTTGTGGTTTGTAAAGACTTTGCCGTGTTTACTGGCAGCCGACCGGGGGCATCGTCTCCCGAGGGGGGATGCGCTCGGGGGCCGCCCGTCAGCCCCCCCCCCGAGAGAGGATCTCTTCTTGGCTGCTAATAAACGAAGGAGGTCCCCGTCCAGCCCCAGCGCCGAGCAGCTGCGCCACCCCCAGACGCCTCCTCACCTCCCCTCCGCCGACCGGAGGCTGCCTGGGCCTCTCCGCTCCTCCCCTACACGTCGCCCAAACGGAAGGAGAACCCCGACCGGGCAGCAGGGAAGGGCCGGGAGCTTGGTGAGGGGGGCCGCTGCCGCCGGGGGAGGGGGCCACCTCGACACCTCCACCTGGGGAGATCTGGAGCGAAGAGGACGCGAGGGGAGGGGGAAAGGTTGGATTGATTTCCGTCGTTTATGCAAAAGACATCTCCACGCAGAATGGGGCGGGGGAGGCTGGCCGAGGAGGCATCAACAGCCCCCGGCCTCGGGCGGACTTCAGAACGGGGTCTCTCCATTGAACCCGGAACAGGGGAGGCGGGGGAGGGGCAGCAGTAACGAGGTGGCAAAACTGGGCCGCGGAGACGCCTCTCTCGTTGAGCTTCCCGCGGAATCGTCAGCCCGAAAAGTCCTAAAGGACCGAGCCCATGGAAATAGGGAGACGACTGTGGCCGAGGCCTCCCGGAGATGCCAAGGGCTGCCCGCCACCCACCCGCCCGAGGTGCACTTACTTGGGAGCCAGCGACCACGACCACAAGGCGGACGCTTCCACAAGCCCGTCCGTTTCTGGACGTTTCACTGAAAACGGACGGGAAAAGGGAATTTGCTCTCCGCAACTGCCTGCGAGTAGGCAAAAGGAGTAACCACCTGTCTGCCAACGTTGAGACCGCCCCGCTCCAGTGTTGTCGGCAGTTCCGGGATCCCTGCTCTCCCACCTCCTCTGCTGGGGACGGCGGGCAAGCGCAGACCCCAGAGGGCGCCCTTCTGGCCTTTGCCCTCAGCCCCAGGCCTCCCCTGAGGGTCCGCCCTCCCCCGAGGCTGGCCAGGGGAGGATCCACCCGAGGGTCCCCTCTGCTGCTTGCGGGACTCGCAGATCGGAAGGGAGGGGCCCCTCCGACTGGCCCAACGGCAGCTCCGGAGGAGGGAGCGGGCCAGGGCAGAGGAACCCCCAGGGTTTCGTTCCCTCGCCTCCTTGGGCTTCGGGACGGGGAAGGGGGTCGGGCGCGCCTTCCGACGGGCGCCGAGGCGGGCGAGCGCTTCAGCCTGATGTGGGGAGGCTTTGGGGGAAAAGGCGGACGCCGGAGGAAGTGGGGGAAGGGGAGAAACCCCCCCCCGTGCGCCCGTCCCTCCGGGGAAAAGAGAGGAGGGAGAGCCGCAGGGGCTGCGAGGAAGCCACCTCCTGAGGCCCCCTACGAGAGAAAGCGGGCGAGAGAGCGGGAGCGCCCCCCCCCAACCTCTTTGATCACCCGGTCCCTCGACGACTCAGGCCCCCAGGCAATCCCTTCCCCGCCCCCGGCCCTTCTCCCCTCAAGAAACCAGCGAGAAAGGGGAGGGGAAGTCCCTCTTTTAATGGAATCTCAGAGGATTCCCCCCGGAGCATTATTTAAACTTCTAATTATGATTCATGTGTGTGATAATATTAATTTAATAATCAAGGAGCTGTGCAGGAAGCATTAACCTCAATTAAGCTCATTACTAGCCTAACCTGGAAGTCCCAGAGGGGTTCTAAATCTTCTGCCGGGAGGAGCTGACAGTGTATTGACACAGGAGGGGTCAGATCAGTTCCATCACTGCCCCCTCCGCCGCCGCCGTCGCCCCAGCCCAGCCCCCCAGCCCCACTTCCTCCGGGAGAATCAACCCCTTACAGCTTGGTTAACTTTTACGGTCTTTTTTAACCTTTCTCGAGATTAGCAAATGCACTGGACATTTCGGGACGTGAGAAGGGGCCTCCCCACCTCCACTCGGACCGCGTCCTGCTGCCCAAAGCGGCGCTTGTGGGGCTGCCCGGCGAAGAGTAGCCGGGGGGGCTCTCTGGCCCGAGAAAGGAGGACCGGATGGAGCAGCGGAGGAGGCCCGTTTCGTGCTTCCAACGCCCAGGCCTTGCGCTCTGCCTGTCCGACCGGACTGCCAAGCCAGCTTCGCTTCTCGGCTTCCTCCAACGTCGTTGTCCGGCGCTCCACGCTGGCTTTTCGTTGAATCCCTTTCTCTGCAGAAACATTCACATCATGAAAACGCCTCGGGAATGGTATTTAGCAATATCACCGTGTCTAAACCTGCTAGAATTCTGCCTGTGACACTCAGGTATATATACACAAACGGGGAAGATATTGTGCAGCACGGTTTAAAAAAAAAACAATGAAAGGTTCCTGCCCCGAGGAACTTCCAGTCTATAATTCTACAACTGACAACTGAAAAAGAAATGTTAGAGGAATGGAGGCCAGAGGCAACTGAGAGGAGATTATTTCCCTTTCAAGTACTTCGATTTAATTATATTAAATTACACAGATTATTCCCAGAAGAACTGATGCGTGCGAATCCGGCTCCGCCGCAGAGCTCGCTCGTCCGCCTTGGGCGAGCCTGTGCTTCTCCCCGCTTAGCCCACTTCACGGGCCTGTTAGGAGGTTTAAAATAAGTCGAACCTGGCCAGCCCAGCTCAGGTGGGACCTGCAGCCCAAATCTTTATCCAATTGCCTTTGGCTCCGTTTTTGGAAAGCGGAAAGAAACAAGACAAGAAAAATCTCAGACGTCCGGTGTAACCTTTCTGGGACAAGATGGCCAAACCGCATATTCTTCGTCTGTTTGTCGTCCTTGGCGTATATCGGCCAGGGGTCAGTTTTTAGAAGGCAACAGAGGCGGTGTGCCAAAAACGAGGCTCATTTCTTTCTCCAGGACGCCTCTCGTACGCCCTGGACCAAGAAGAGCGGCGGGTTTATTGAACGAGGGGAGGGGAAGAAGGAGGCTTTCCGCCTCCGAAGCGGTGCGGGCGCCTTTGTTGGAGTTCGCTGAAGCCTTCTCCCTCCCGGTGTGGGGGAATCTGTGCCCCAGACGGATGTCACGTCCATGAACCCCAAACGCGACTGACGCACAGCTATACCCCCACGGGAGGGAGAGAGGGAGGGAAGGGGCCTTCCTGGCCATCGGGGGGCGGGGGGGCCTCCGGGAAGAGCGCCTCCTTCTCCCTCCCTGACCTTTTGCACGTTTCTGCTCGGCACACCTTTCTGATCAGCGCGCAGGGCCGGAAGACGGACGAGGGGGAAGACAGCCCCCCTTCCACTTCCTCCCCAATTCTCTCCCCCCCGCCCGCCCGCCCGCCCCCCCCCAGTAAATCCATCAAAGTGACCTTCCCAATATAACAAGGGCTGCTAAACTGTTTTACCACCACGATAAATGTCCTTAATTACCCGGAGACCTGCCTGCGCCGCCGCAGGGCGATGATGAATGGACAAAACGAAAAGGTTCATTTGTTGACTGGACGTGGGAAGATCTAATTAAAAATGAAGTTTGGGGCTCAAGCGCGGGGCCGGGCCGAGCCGGGCTGGGACCCGCGGGAGGCCGGCTGACTGCTGCCCAGGAGGGTCGGCGACGGAGGGAGGCGAGGCAAAAGCCCCGGCCCCGTTCGGCCCGGCCTGCAGGGAAGCCCCCGCCAAGTCGTCCGCGCCCGCCCCCGCGCTCGCCGAGGGCCGTGGTCCCGAGGGAAGAAAGGGAGGCCGGAGCGAAGGCGGCCGGGCCTCCCGGGGCCAGCGGCCGCTCAAAAATCGGGGGTGTGGAGCGTCAGGTATCCTGGAGGCGTCCAGAGGACGAGCAGCGCCTACGCCTCGACGGGCCCCGAGGCCGAGAGAGCCAAACGGCAGCAGCGAACAGGCCGTCGCTTCCCGGCCTCCGGTTCCCAGAGTTGCTCCGGGCAAACCCTGCCCGGCCGCGACGGCAGCAGCTCCGCACGGGCCCCGACCTCTCCTGCCGGCCCTGCGCTGCGGCTCCCGGGGAGCCCGCGCGTCAGTCCCGGGGGTGGGGGTGGGAAGGCCGGGCCCAGCAGTGCCTCAGGGCGGGGATGGAGGGGGGCTGGGGAGCGCCTCGGGGCCCCTCCCGCCCTGGGATCTCCCCCGTAGCCGCTCCCCAGGCTCGGTTTCTTTAGGCAAATGCGCCTGGGCTTCGTGGAAGAGGGAGAAGCCCGGCAGGAATCCCCTTCGGCTCTGCGGCTGCCGGCGGCGCCCGACAAGCAGGCTGACCGGGAAAGCGAGCGGGGGGGCGGCGACGGCCGCTCCCTCCCTCGGGCCGCGCCAGCCGCAGTCGGGCCAGGCCGAGGCCCGGCGGGGGAGGAGCGGCGCGTGTGCCTCGCTTCTGCCGCTGCTGCCGCTGTTGCCACAACTCGCCGAGCCCCCGGAATAAGCGCCAACTTTCCGGAGAACAGATAACTGGAGATGGCAGATGGATGGAGATTGCGCAAATGAGCCTCTAATTGACAATCAATTGTGATTAGGAGCCATAGAAGGAGGCCAGCAGGAGGGCCGGCCTGCCTGAGGCGCGCGCGTGCCAGGAGAGCGGGGGGGCAGAGCGGGGGGAGGGGGCCCGGCGAGCCTGGAGAGCGTAGGGAGCGGCCCCAGGGGCTCCCTTGGACGGTGCCCGGAACCCCCTCCAGCCTCGCGAGGAGACAAGGACACGCGCGGGGCCGTGGGTCGTGGTCCCTTCCCACAGACGGGGGCCTGGATCTCTGGGTCAGTTCCCCCTCCCCGGTGGGGCTTGGCCTTGTAGGCCTTCCCAATTAATTACTCGCCCTGTGGAGAGCCCTCCCCCAGCCAGGGAGCCCGAGGGCGGAGGAAAGGAGGAGGTGGGGTGATGGCTCCCGGGGAGAGGAAGATCTAATCTCTCCCCACGCTGATCGACGAAGCCAGGGGCAACTTGGGCATGCTTAGTCCGGTCCTTCTGTGCCCACGATGCAGGGGCTTCCTTTCCGGGGAAGGGGAGGGGGCATGGGGTAAGGGGTCCATCCAGGTCGCGGGGAAAGAAGAGCCGGAACCGCCTCGGAGCTCCTCGGTGCTGCTCCCGTCCGGGAGACAATGGGCAGTGTTCGGGCAAAGGCGTTGCGGCCGACGTGGCTTGTTGGGGGCACCCGAGGAAACCCGACAGGGTCGAAACGAAGCCGAGGGAGGGAGGGAAGGGGGAGCTCTGACTGTAGCCCCTTGCATGTGATGCTTCTCTGACGCCCGCGGGGAGTCCCCTGGGCCCGGTCGCTGATGGGGTAATCATGTCCGAGCCCGACCAAAATTACAGCTGATTGCTTTCCCCATTATGCCTTCCAAGTTTTAATTTCTCCTTTCCAAAGGATCATTGCTCGCGGTAATTGCAAAGGACCTGCCCTTGTATGTGTCACTAGCCTCGAAGACAAAAATAATAATAATAAAAGAATTAAAACCTTAATATTTCGTTTATTCCTTCTCTCGGCCTCTTCTTTTGACAGGTAATTCAGGAAGCCTGACATCCTAAACAAGAACAGAATTAGTATCAAGAACCAGACTGAAGAAACTTCCGCAACAAATAAAAACGCAATGGTATATTTTTATTTTATATTTTAGATGAAATAAAAAATCATGGGAGGAACAATCTGAACCACTCCCTCGAGAATTTTTTGGTCTTTGCAAATTTATCTCACACTTTATTACAGTTGTAATATTATTATTGCCACTAATACCGGAACAGAGCCGGCGTGTTTTAGTGGTTTGAGTGTTGGACTATGACTTTGGAGACCAGGTTTCAAATCCTCTCTTGACCAATGTAACCCCCTGGTTGACCTTGGGCAAGTCACACTCTCTCAGCCTCAGAGGCTAAGGCAAATGCCCCCTGAGCAAATCTCGCTAAGAAGTTAGCCTTAGGGTCCTCACGAGTCTGAAGCGACTTGAAGCCACAACAACAACAACAAATAACGAAATTCCGGAACATTGTCACGAGGCATTTAATTCGGTATTGGTTGCTGGTCAGGAAAAGCAATTCGAAGTGGCACCAAATACTCTGAGTAGCGAATGCCACTTAAGACCCAAGGAAACGTCCAAGAGAAGCGCCCGCCGACCTCTCTCCCGGCGTAGAAAGACCCAACGGTCCTTTCCCCTTTTCACAGGGACGTTTCTTAGGGTCCAGCTGCCTCTTTGGCAGGACTTGGATGCCGGCGTTACTCTGACGGCGGGGGACGGGGAGATGCCGATTTTCCAGTCCCTGGGCGGGGGCGGCGGGTGAGTTGTGGGCGCGAAGCCAGCCCCCCCCCGGTGGAACAAACTTCTCTGGCGCCGCCGGCCCGGTCCGGCCCGGCCCGCCCGCCCGGGGCGCCTCCGCGCGGCGTTGCTGCCGCTCCTGCGACGGATTGGCGGCGCGCCCCGCTTCCTCCTCCCCGTACGCGGCCCGCTGAGGCACCTACTTAGTTCCAGCCGAGCGGAGGGGCTCCGGGGGCGATCGCTGAGCGCCCGCCTCCCCCCTCCCATGCCCGCCGGAGCGCCTTTCCCCGCCGCACTTTGGGGGCTTCTCCGGGAGGGCGCCGGGGGGCCATTACGGGCGACTCATTTGCAGCCAATTACAAGCGAGGGCGAGGGGCGAAGGCATAAATAAGCCGGGCCGGCTCGGAGGCGGGCGACACAAGCGCCGGAGCGAAGGAAGGCGGGGGCGCCGAGGCTGAGCCGAGGGACCCCGGGAGCCGCCCCCCGAGGCCCCTCCGCCCCTCCCCAGCTTCGGGAAGGGGAGGCTCCCCCGGCGAAGTTGGCGGAGGCGGGGCGGCGGCGGCGGCGGCGGCGGCGCGGGGGCTGGGCGCGGAGCCATGAACCTCGTGAGCCGCGACCAGGCTCAGGTGGGTGACGTCTCTATTCCGGCTCCAGGAGGAGCTCCGGCGGCGGCGGCGGGAACAGGAGCCAGTCCTCCTCCGGAGCGCATCCCGGGGGAGCCGGGCTCCGGCGGCGGCTGGAGGGGGGACAGCATGGACAGCCACGCGGAGCAGCGCCTGCCGCCCCTCGGCAGCGACCTCCCGCCGGCGTACTCGTGCCCCGTGAGCCGGGAGAGGCCCGGGGCCGACGGCCACCCCAACGGCAACGCCGCCGCAGCCAACAACGCCAATACGCCGGGGCCCGAGGGGGCGGGCGCCGCCTTGCCGGCCGTCGTGCACCGGACCACCTCCTTCTCGGTGCTGGACATCCTGGACCCCAACAAATTCAACAGTAAGAGCCGCCGAGCCTGCGCCGTCCTCTACAAAACCGCGGAGGCCGCGGGAAGCGGCGGCGGAGGCGAGTACACGCGGGTGGCCGAGGAGAAGCTGGATGAGCCCGGCGCGACGGCGGCGGAGGCCAAGGCCCTGGCCGAGGAGCTCCGGAGCGGGGCCCGGAGGAAGCCCCCCACCGCCCTGCGCAGTAAGTACTCGGCCGCCTTTACCCGGGGAGCGCGGGGCGCCGGCAGGGGAGGGCGAGCCGGAGCAACGGGGAGCAGGGCTGTCGGGCCTCCCTCTCCCCGGAAAGGTGTCCGGCTTTCCCGACGGCTTTCGGATGGACTGCCCACCTGGCCACGCGCCCTCTCCACGTGGGAAGGAAAGGGCTCCGACGCACCCGCAGCTGACCAGGTCACGGGAGAAAAGACCGTCTTCCGGGAGCCCTCTCCTCCCCGTGGGCTTCCCCCGGGCCCGGGGTCCGCGCGCGGCGGGCGCGTGGGGCTCAGAACTCCCGAAGGGAGAGCGCCTCGCGGCCTCTCCTACCCCCCGGTCTCAAGCCGTGGGCCGCTGTCTGGCGAGGCCGAATTGGCCGGTCGGTCCCAGGCCTGGGCGGGTTGATCCCCCTGGCGTGGCCAGCAGGAAGCCGCAGGTGTGCCCCGGGGCAGCTCCCAAAAGTCGGCGGCTCAGGCCGAGTCCTCTCTCGGGGGAAGAGCGCCTGGGTGGGGTCCCGCGGGGCAAGGACCGTGGCCTGCGAGGCGCTGCAAAGGCGGAAGGTTCTCGCCCGGCCTGCCGCCCCTCGTCCCTGGGTCTGACGGCGTGGGAGGGCTCAGAGGCGCGCTGCGCTCGCCTTTCCGAGCCGCTCCCCCGCGCGTGTCTCTCCCGCACCTTCTGTGACGCTTCTTCCTCCGGCGACAGATTCAATTTTCTCTCCCCCTTCGGCATTTTTTAGTACAAATCAGACTAATTGTGACAAAATGCTGGTTATGTCTGGAAAAACAATTAAATTCCTTCGATTACATTTAAAGTAAAATGTGCTTAGCAGCGTAAAGAGGCTGCATAATGGGGGGAAATCGCCCCAGAGTGGCGCGTCGGCCTGAATGGGTCGATATCCTATTATCGAATTGTGCATATCTCTTTCAAGCACCTTGCAAACTCTCGCCTAACATCTAAATTATAGGGTCAAAATTCGGATAATTACTCGATTAAAACCTATTACACTTATTAGGGCTGCCTATCGACCGGGAAGGGCGTTCGACCTGGGCGGCAGATTGCTTTTCCTTCCCTCGTCCCAGGCAGGCCGGCCCCCCTCTCGGTCCCCTCCGCCCCCCACCTCTCCCTTGCCAGGTTGGGGGGGGAGGGGCGGCCGGAGAGCCAGGACCAAGGGGACCTGGGCGACTTGCCGGGGTGGGCTCCGCGGGCCCCCTCGAGGAGTCCGGAGGGGTCCCCCTTGTCCCCGCACCGAGAACGGGAGGGACGCGGCCGGGCGCCCTCCCGGGTGGCTTGTCTGGTGCCGGAGGCTGGAGGAGGCTTCGGCCTGCCCGGGCGCCCACGGGGGCGCGGTGCTCGGCCGGTCGGTCAGGCTGGCCTTGCCTTCGGGCCGGGCGGGCTGGGCGCCTGGCTGGGCAGAGCCCACGGGCAGCGCTGGAGGAGGGGGCTGAGGAAGGTGGCCCCTCCGAGCAGCTGGCCCGTGGGGCGGGCCCCAGGCGGGCTCGACGTGGACTCTTTCCCGCAAGCCGCTTCCCGGGACCGCCTTGGAAGAACCTTCCGCAGGTATCTTTAGTCGCCAGGCGGGTCCGTGGTTCCGCCTGGCGTCTCTTCCGCCTTTGGCTTCGGGCCCTGCTTGGCCTCCTTTCTTCCGTCGGGCGGCGGGGTCGCGGACTGGGGGAGGGAGGAGCCGGGGTCACTCTCGGGGGCGCCGCACCCACGCGCTGGAGCAACCCCTTTCCCCCTTTTCGCCGGCTGCCCAACCGGTAGGATTGCTCTTGCCCGGGCGTGGCAGACCCTGGCTCCGCCTGAGGGGGCCTGGGCCGCGGTAGCGCCGGCCCGCCGCGCCTTCTCGACAGCTGTCAAATCCAGCCCACCAGGGCGGCAGCCCTCCATGTCCAGCAACTAAATTGAGAAACTCGGCTTTCGTTTTACGTTCGACAGTTCCAGTCGCGCCCCGCGGTTTCGACACGCATCCTCAAGCGGGGGAGGCCAAGGAAATATTCGTTATTGTCCGATTAAGTCCGCACTTCGACGCTTGGTTGCGATTCGTTTTCTCGAGCCGAGAGGAGTGAAGGGCGCGCCTTGTTTCAAGCGCTGGGCAATCAATGCCGGGAACCGTTTTGCTACGGACTCCGTGGTCTCGATCAATAATTCTGCCGCGAAAACGGTGGCGCGAGGGTAGGATCTGAGCAAGTCTAGGTCTGGACAGTTCTCGTTTGAGTTGCTATGTAGAGGAAGGGGAGGGTGGTAGGAGCACCTTTCGGTTCTTTTTATTTGACCCACACATACACACAGGGAAGAAGAGTCGGTCCCGGATGTTGTATTTCAGCGGTCAGCTTGGCCGCCGCAACCGCCATCCAGTGACCGAGGCCTGAATCCCGTTGGACTCGGCGGGGCTTTGGCCGGAGATGCCCGGGGGCGCTCCCTCTGGGCGCAGAGAAACTTCCTGCGGAGGGCTGGGCCTTCGGCGAGTCCGGCTGGGGCAAAGAGCCCCGCGGAGGCCCCTTTCGATCGCCACAACCGGTCGGCGACCTTCTCGCTTTCTTCCCAAACGAAATTTCCGCTCCTGGAGTTCCTGATCACCCATCCCCCCACACACACTCAAAAAGCAACATGTCCAGGCGAGTCCTTCCTTTCGCATGGCTCGCCCGAGGCCCCTTAATTGGCGATTAATTTAATATATGCGCCCAAATAAATTAACTGGCCGCTAACTGGTTTGTGCAGTACAAGAAATGGGTTTAATTAAATTGGAACCTGCTCCGGTAATCGATGCGAGTATTTTGGTCCAATTAGCCCGTCCTCCCTCCGCCCCGGAGACGACGGAGGAGCCGAGCAGGTCGGGCTGGGACCGCTCCGGAGGGAGGGACCCGCGCCGGCTGCCTTCGCCCAGGCAGCCCGGGGGGTTTCTCCAGGACCCCTGGGCTGGGCCGGGCTCTCCGTTTGGGAAGACGAGCCTGGGCGCCCTGCCTTCGCCCGTTGGCTCTTCAACAAGTCCCGGCCGATTGAGAGAGGCGGGGAAAGAAGGGGGGAAAGCCCTTGTGGCTCTCTACGGTGCCGGAGAAGGGCGAGGAGGGAGAGGTGCCTTATCGCTATTTTCTTTTTAATCTCCCTGAGACGTTGAGAAAGAGCCAGGCAAGCGAAGCCCGAGGCCAGCGCGACCCGGTTTTGAAAAAGATTTCAGTTCTCGTGCAGAGGGCAAACTCGGCCTCTTCTCCGGAGGAAGCGGCGCCCCGCGCCTTGAAAGCGGTTTGCCTGGGTTTCGAGGCACGGCTCACTTCCGGGAGAACGGGTTGCGCCCGCCCGGCCTCCGAGGAGCCTTTCGCGGGCAAGGGAGCGCGGCTCCAGAGCAGGACTCCGGGACAAGGGAGAAACTTCGACAGGCGAGGGGGCTCCACGCTGCCCGGGCCAGGCCGGCCGGCGGAGTCATCTGAAGCGGGTCCCAGGCGGCGGGGCGGCGTTTTAAAGCGGAAAAGAGAGCCTCGCCCGGGCCACCCGGAGCCCCTAGCCGGGCCTGCCCCCGCTCTCAAAATACACACAGGCGCCCCCGGTCCCTTTGAGCGGGGGGCGGGGGCGCCGGGCACCGAGCACGTTCTTTGTAGGCGGCAAAGCCCCGCAGAGCAGCTCCAGAGAAGCTGGCGTCCTTCCTCTCCGCGCCTTCCCCGCCTCCTCAGCCTCGCCCCGAAAGAACAGCCTGCGCGCGGAGGCCGTTCAAAGGGAAGCCACCCACCGTCAGGCGGCTCAATCCCTCCAGGTCAAGAGGGCCCGGGTTCGCCTTTCCCCCTCCGAACAGGCCTGCCGGGCCTCCCACGGCAGCGCCAGGGGCGGCCCTTCCGGCCGGGGCCCCGGCCCGGCGCCTCCCCCGGCCCGTGCCTCTCGGGTGGCTTGGCAGAGCCGCCCGCCCTGACGAGAGGCCCCAGCGGACGCCGGCCCCCGAGAGCGGCCCGGCCAGGCGGTTCGGCGCCCGCCGTGGCGAGGCGGGCCGGGCCGGTTCGTGCCGCTGGGTGCCTCTCGCGTGGCTCGAGGAAAGGAGGAAGAGCCGCCCCGCCGTCCCCGACGACGCTCCCTCTGGGGCTAAAGGAGGGGCCAGTTCCATCCTTGGGTGGGTTGGGAGGTGGATTTGGCGCCGGGGGACCGGGAATGGGTGGAAGAAGAAGGCTTTTTTGGCGCCCGGGCTTCGAATCTCTTAGATCCGGGACGGGGGCCTCCGCCCCTCTCAGGGTCTAGGCGGGGGCCGGGGAACTCAGGCAGAATTGGACTCCAAGACCCGATGTAGCTGAGCACCCTCAGAAATTATAAGACAAAAGTGTGTGAAATGGCTCCTTGTTGGTTTCCCGGTGCTTCAGGCCGTTGCCAGTTTCTGCGGGTGGCGACGAGCGTTTGCGCGGCTTTCTGGGCGTTCACTGTTCTGTCTGGTGCAAGTGTCCCGATTCACGACGCTCGGCCTGCCACTCTTCAGCCCCCCCGCCTCTTCACAAACATTTCCGAGTCCTGATCTCGAGAGCGTATTTTGGGGAGCGGGCCAGGGCGCCTCTGTTTCTCGGAGATGGGGGTCGAGTCTCAAAACGGAGGCGGGGGAGAAGCTGCGCCCTGGCCGCGGGAGGATGCCAGGAAGCGCCGCCACTGCCTTTGGCCCGGAGCGCCGGGAGCGGCTGCCCGGCCTCACGTCTATACGTGTCTATACGTGGGCGCGCGGTGGCCGACCTGCCTCCGAAATCCCCGGCGCCGGCCTAACCCTCTTTCGCTTCTTTTGCGCAGAGCCCGGGGAGCTGTACCGGGGCGAGGAGGCCCAGCTGGACGGGAACCACCGGCGGAGCCCCTGCACCGAGAGCGAAGCGCCCGACGACGAGGAGGACGACGAGGAGGAGGAGGAGGAGGAGGAAGAGGAGCTGTGCAGCGAGGCCAGCAGCAACAGCGAAGGCGGCCGGGGCGGCGGCGGTGGCCTCGGGGGCGCCGTCCAGCCTGGCTGCGGTCTTCACGCCGAGGAAGCCGGGACGCCGCCGCCGCCGCCCCCACAGCCGCCCCTCCAGCCGCTTCCTCCGCAACAGCCGCCGCCGCAAGGACCGCAATCCCAAACGCAGCAGCCAGGGGGCGCCCCCGGGGCCCAACCGCCGGGGGCCCCCTCGTCGGGCAAGGCCAAGCGGAAGCGCCCGGGCTCGGACTCCAAGTCGGGCAAGCCCCGGCGGGCGCGGACGGCCTTCACCTACGAGCAACTGGTGGCGCTGGAGAACAAATTCAAGGCCACGCGGTACCTGTCGGTGTGCGAGCGCCTCAACCTGGCCCTCTCGCTCAGCCTCACCGAGACGCAGGTCAAGATCTGGTTCCAGAACCGGCGCACCAAGTGGAAGAAGCAGAACCCGGGCGCCGACACCAGCGCCCCGACGGGCGGTGGCGGGGTCGGGGCCGGCGGCGGGGTCGGGGCCGGCGGGGCCGGCGGGCTCTCGGGGGCGCTCAGCCCGCTCAGCCACTCGCCGCCCATGGGCGGCCACGGCCTCTCGATGCACGGGCCGCCCGGCGCCTACGCCAGCCACCCCGCCGGCGGCCTGGTTTGCGCCGCCCAGCTGCCCTTCCTGCCCAGCCCGGCCGTCCTCTCGCCCTTCGTGCTGGGCTCGCAGACCTACGGCGCGCCGGCCTTCTACACGCCGCACCTCTGAGCGCGCGTCGGCGGGGCTGAGGCTCTCCGGAGGGCGGCCCCGACGGCTTGGTGCGCCGGCCAAGGGTCCCCGCCGCAGCGGGCGGTGGCAAAGAAGGGGCACGCAGGCGGCCCCCGCAGGCCCTCCTCACCCGAGGCAGAGCAGGCGGCCCCGCTGCCCGCTCCCACCCCCCCGCCCGCCCGGCTTTCCCGCGGCGCTCGCCGCTGCGCTCCCCTCGGAGGCGGGAGGCGGGGCGCCCCGATGGCGTGAACCCGGACTGAACCGTCTTTGTGGAACTTCTCAAAGACTGGCGGAGACGAACCTCAGTGACAACGAGAAAATCAAGCCTTCCCGGGGTGGCTGGCTGGCCTCGGAATGAAAGGTGAACCGATTTCCGAGGTGGACCCTCGTATCGCCTGGAAAACTTGCGCGCCTTCCAGGCTGGTTTGAGCGAGGCCTTGCTCGGGTTTGGCCCTCGCTAGCGGGTAGTCAGCAAGCGCTCCTCGGGAGGCCGCGTTTTCTGTGTTTCGGAGCAAAATTTACCGAGGACCAGGGAATGCGACTTCGGCCTCCTTTGTAAATAGTCTGACGGCTGTACAGTATTTCTCTCCCAGGCCTTTCCTGACCACCCCGTCCGGGGTCTGCGGCTGTGTCCTTATCAAAGGACCCCACCCCCGTCCCAGCTGACTCTCAGGGCAAAACAGGAAATATGTCCCCTTCGTGGCATTCGTTGCAAAAAAAAGACAACGAGCTCTGGTTTTGTGATGCCACTTTTTTACACACTACAATATCGGTTTGTTTTGTTTTGTAAAAACAAGATGGGGGGAATAATGGGGAGTTTAAAAATAAAATCTGAAAGAGTGGGAATGTCTTAAATGGAATTAGTTTAAAAAATAAAGAGGCAAACTTTTTAAAACCTCTTATCACCTATGTATATTTCTGGATGTTATTTAAAAAAACTTTTTAATTTGTGTATCAAGTACGAAAGAAAGGTTGCTTTAAAAGATACAGAAGGCACTTTGCTGAAAACCTACAACAATAAAAACAAAAAAAAAGTAAGTCGACATTGCTTTGTCCGAGTGGCTATTTTTAAGCTTAAAGGAAGGGACGGTCTGGTCCGCCTTTTTTCGTCAGGAGAGCCATGTCCTCCTGGCCACGATCCAGCCAACGGGAAGCGCCTTTGGCTTCGAAGCGGCAGCGGAGGGGAAAGAATTCAGGATCGCTCTTACTTTTCCAGGGAAGCATCGGCTCTGGAAGCGGCTAACGGTGGTGGCCGTTAAAAGCCTCTCGTTTGCCGGTGTTTCCTAATTAGTCCAGCACGGCCTGGTGTTTTCTAGGATAACCCGCCGGCCGACCTCACATTTTTGTTGCCGCTGTTGCGGTGGTTCCCACAGTACGGTGGTTCCCACAGGGGGAAATGGATCGGGTTTACATAACATCAACGAACCGCTCGTGGTTTATTCAGGCGACTTTTAAAAAGGTATTTCCAGGTTGCCATTATTTTGTACCAAAAATGCGTAGCCAGTTCCCAAACAAATTCTGTTTCTCCTCTTTCCTAAAACGTGTAGTGTATTTATGGAGTTAGAGTTGCTCTTCCCCCACCCCGCAAAAATATTTCGTTCTTCTTAATTTTAGCGGAGAATGGAAAAGAAGAAGAGCGATGAATATTCTTAATAAAGAACACTTGTCATTTAAGGCAATTATTTATAGTCAGAATTCCCACCTCCTGACAAAAATATCGTTCAGTCCCGCCCCCTCCTTTCTGCACTTGGTTTTGGTCACAGGAGAACTCGGGGGACTGGTGGGGCTGCCTCTCATCCCGCGGACCTTCTCCGCCGTAGGTTCCCTTCTCTGTCTCGGCTCGCCTTCGGCTTCTCCCACCCGCCTCTCCAGTCCTCCCTCCATTGTCCGGAGGTCGCCTTCAAGTCCTTTCGGATGCAAGACGACCCTGCCGCTCGGCTTCCTTGGCGAGATTTGCTCAGAGGTTTGCCTTTGCCTTCCTCTGAGGCTGAGAGAGAGTGACCTGCCCACGGGTCACCAGTGGCTTTCCACGGCCGAGCGGGAGGGTTCAAACTGTGCTCTTCCGGAGTCCTAGTCCAGCACTCCAGCCGCCACACATCAGGCGGGCTTCCTCGCTGACCCCCGAGGGAAGAGCCGGAGCCGGGGCGGCAGAAACGGAGGCCCCCGCCGGATTGGACCCCTGGCTGCGGAAGGGGCGCCTCAGGCCGGGGCCCGGACCGTGGAAGTCGCGGCTGCAGTCTCCGCTGCTGGGCGTCCCTTCCGAGCAGGCACGCAGACCTGGTCGGTAAGCGCACCTTTTCAGAAGGAAGGGGCCTGCCGCCCCTCCTCTTCTTCCTGCCCGAGCCCCTCCCTCCACTTCTTGCCGCCGCCGCCGCCGCCGCTGCCGCCGCCTCTGGAAGAACGAGGCGGTCTGGCCGGCGGGCGGCGCGGACGGCCGGGGCTGAAGGCGAGCAGGAGGCGCCCCTCCCCGCCCCGCGGGCCCCCTCGGCCGCCGAAGCCTGGCCGCCGCCCCGCTCGCCTCGGCCGCCAGCTCTGCCTCCTGGCGCCGCCGCCGCCGCCGCCGCCGCCGTCGCCGCTCAGGCTTCCCGGCGCTCCGGGCCCGTCTTTTGCGCAGAGCCCGGGGAGCTGTCCCGGGGCGAGGAGGCCCAGCTGGACGCGAGCCACCGGCGGAGCCCCTGCGCCGAGAGCGAAGCGCCCGACGACGAGGTGGAGGAGGAGGAGCTGTGCAGCGAGGCCAGCAGCAACAGCGACGGCGGCCGGGGGCGTCGGGGCCCGGAGCGCCTGTCCCGCCTCCAGCAGGAGGGACGCGGCGGAGCACTAACGCCCCGGGACTCGGAGGCCGTTTCCGCACTAGACTGCTACCCGGCTGTCGTTCCACTTTCGACATCTCATGGAATCCTGGGATTTGCAGCCCTTGCGGCCCCTCCCTAAACTGCAAACCCCAGGATTCCATAGGAGGTTGAAAGTGGAATGATAGCGCTGTAACAGTCTAGTGTGGAAATGGCCTGACCTTCAACCGTGTGGCCTCTTTTCCCGCCTGCCAGGCTGTGAAACTCGCTACGCGCGGGCGTTGGGGAGAGAGGAGGCTTTTCCGCGTCCCCCGAGCAACTGGGGGGGGGCCGCTCCCGCCCTGGGGCCCTCTCCGCCCCCACGCCCGCCCAGTCCGAGGGTCTCCCCGCCTCCCCTTCTTGACCTCAGTGTGGAGAATCGGAGCCAGGGTGGGGAGCTGTTCTTTTATTAGAGAGGCTGGACCTCCCCTTTGGATGCCGAACGTATAAATATAAATTACGTTACTTGTTGCTAAAAGCTTCATTTTCGATGCCTTTTCTTACAGTCGTTTATTTTTTAATACCTTGTCAATTACCTCTGTTACAAAAAATTCACCAAAAAGAGTTTTTAGAATTATCCTAAGGTGTTTGAAAGACTACAAAACTAGGAGGAAATGTAAAGACTTCAGGGGGCATGCCAATTATTTAAAATTATTTTAGAGGAAGGCTAAGACTGAGGGCAACGGAGCTGAGTTCCGCTCAGCACAGGGAAACGCCTGCAGAAGAGAATGGGGAGGGTGAAGTGGAACCCGGCGGAATACTTCCAGAAGGCTGGGACCCGCTTGCGGAGGGAAAGTATAGGGAATGGGACTTGCAGGGGATGGCATTTTGCCACTGGTGGAGCCTCACTTGGAAGCATGTGTGCGCCCGCTTCTGGGCGTCGCAATCGAGGAACGGTGTGGGGCTGGTAAGTACAGACACAACTATGAAGTGGAAAAGCATTTTGGGGGAGCAGGACTGCTGTGAAGGAGGGCAGCCCTGCTTTGTTTTTCGACTTATCGGGTGGCTGAACTCCCTGCCCCTACAATCCCCTCTGTGGCAGAACAGGGTCTCAGGAGAGCTCACAGTGACATTACCCCTCAAGGAGGTAAACATGTGTTACATACACACACGTATATACGTGCCTTCAAGTCATCTGTTGACTTACAGTGTTCCCCTGAATTTCATAAAGTTTTCTCATCTCATCTCAGGACAAACCCAAGACAAACACTAGACTTCATTTGTAAGTGTCAACAGTTCACAATAGAGAGATCCAGCATCCCGAAGGGGAGGACAGCCACATTTCCGCAGGCACAAAAGGCACCAGACTGGAATGTTTGGGAATGAAAGATATAAAGTAACTTTATGAGTTGAGTAGGGGAAAGGGGGGCAGATCCACAATGTCCTAATTTTCACTAACTCTGGTAAAACAAGCCACAAGGTGGGCAACTTGTTCTGTCTGGTTGAGGTAAGATAAGGAAGCAGACATCTACATCTCCTGGTGGTCAGAGCGGCACAAAGCCACGGGGCCCCTCTGCCACAGCGTCCTGTCATGCTCAGCTTGTCAGAGGTGTGTGGGAAGAGACTGTCCAGAGTCATCCGCCTAAACCAACCGGCCTTCATGGACAAAGCAAGAGAGCTGTGTGTGTGTGTGTGTGTGTGTGTGTGTGTGTGTGCGTGTGTGTGTGTGTGTGAGAGAGAGAGAGAGGAGAGAGAGAGAGAGAGGAGAGGGAGTCAGATGTACCTGACTCTCATCCTAGCTGAGAGGCCACCCTACCAAAAACAAAACAAAACAAAATAAAATAAGCAAAACAACTGCAAATCGCCCTCAGCAGGCAAATGAGACCTTGCCCCGCTCACTAAATTCCCTAATTTAATCCTCCCCCTTCAGCCTGTACCAACATTGCCAGCTGTGACCTAATTAAACTGCGATCAGCGGATCTTAACAATAGATCTCACCTCCTAAAAGCCCTAATCCAGTGTTCTGAAGTACACAAAAACAAACCTGAATCTCCTGAGGCCGAGAGAGGTCAAAGGGGATCATATTCCTAGTCTGCCTCTAGTCAGCCTGCAACTGGGAAAAGCAAAGGGCGAGTGGGAAGCCAGCCTTAGGAAGGTGACTCCACTGCCCAGTTCCAAAGAGGCACCATTTAGCCACATCGTCTATTTTTAAATGATGCTATCCATGATGTATTTTCCCATGACAGATCAATCATCAGAGCTACCAATTTTATTTTTTCTAAAAAAACTAACCCCTCTGGTAGAGTGTATCTGAACATATGCAGAGTGCATAGCCACTGAAAATAATAAAAATACATTTGAAAAGACTTTGATAATGTGCAGAGTATCTTTGTGAAAAGTGGAATTCAGGACAGCAGTGCTTTTTTGAGCAGCTGTAGAGTATTACTGGAAGGACAGACGTTTCAGAATACATTAATGCATACACCTATTTGCATTCTCAAAAACAGATCAAACACATTCTCCCCAACTTCACCCCTAGCACAACATTTTCCTGTTCCAGCAATGTGAGTGCTAAATGTACTTACTTATGAATGCAGCCTTACAGAGTTACTATATGCACATGTGTTTGGAAACAATCCTGCTGTGTTCCAGGAAACTTTCTCTCAAATATGTTGCCAGAATAGGCAGCCTAAGTGATCAGTCCTTGTTATTAGAAGCTAAAAATAATGATTGTTATAGAAGGATAAATAGTAACATCTAGCTGGGCGTGTGTCTCTCATCATAATTACACCAACTTTAGTTGTTGTTTTTCATTCCAGATGTGATCGAAGGACAGTAAGACTCCTTTCCTTTTCTTAGTAGTGCAAACAGAAAAAAAATTAGTAGATTCACCCTTTTTTATTCCTGCACTAAAGAGTTATAATTGAGTTACAACTGCTACATCGACAGAACTGTTAACATTATAAGAGGTTCTCTTTTCTTTTTATTTCATCAGTTTTAGATAGGCAGTCAGTTGATCCTGTTTATGAACACACACTCTCTCTCTCTCTTTCTGCTCTTTCTGTCCACTAGATCTTTTCCCTGATAGATGGCCACATGATCCAGTTTGATTGACAGAACACAATACTCTCCCCTATTGTTTTCTATGCAGTAGTCCAAACTGTTAAGTGAACGGGAACATTCAAGATATAAAGGTAGGCTGGCTTGACCCAGGTCGGTCCACACCTGGCAGCTTCAGTTCAGTTCAGTTCAGTTCAGTTTTATCGGTGTAACAGTTCAACCCACAGCAATAGTCAAGTTTTCATAGTCATGCACTTGGGAGGCTAGGATACCATAAAGCATAGTAAAATGGCTGCCTTAAGAAGCTGTTTTGTTAGCTGTATATTGGTCTATTGCTGTTTTTTTGTTTTTAATTTGTAATTTTCAATATTCGTTTTATTTTATTATGTTGCCTGGCAGCGGGGAAGACTTTGTGGGATTTTGTAATCTATGGGCCCTTTACACTTTTGAGCGAACTCTAGTAAAATAGAAGGTAACCCAAGAAAAGAGACCAGCAGTAAATCCCCAAGCTGGGTCATTTCGGTACTAGCATCCTCAGTTCTAGGTGCTGGAGAGGGGGAAAACATGCACACACACACCTCTTTAACGGAAACTGTGGGAAGTTGCTACCTTTCAAGACTGCGGGCAAGTGAGGAGAGGAGAGAGCTCCAGCACATACAGCAGTTGTGCAGAAGAGGGGGTAAGCCTGCTGTTGTACACCTCTTCTGCACAACTTCTAGCTCTTCTGCCCACCCTTGCTTTCACCTAGTCATCTTAGCTTATCTGACACAGCATGGAAACAGCTTCATCTCTTTGGAGGTTCTTTGCAAAAAAAGATTTAGCAACTTAAACTTCCTGACAGTAAGAGTAGTTTGAAGGTGGAATGAGCTCTCTTGGAGTGCAGCGGAGTCTCCTTCTTTGGCAGTTTTTAGTATAATACTAGCTATTGCTTGGAAAGAGGACTGTGAAAATGGAATAAACTTACCCTTCAACAAGTGAGATCTTGCAAGAATTTGGGGGAAGAAGGGTTTGGTTTAAACTGGTACTTTGACTGGTACTTGGAAAGCTTCAGCAAGGCATTCTAATATTTCCAGTATAAACTATTGTTAGGCAACATTTTTCCTAAAAAGATTTTTATCCATTTTGAAGTGTTGCAGCAGCAGTGCCATTGTTGTATATATGAACTTGAAGTAATGCACATTGATCTCTGGTTGTAATACCCTGACAGACTTGATACTAAAGCATAATTTAGAAACACTTTGGCCATTTCTGGGCTGTGTGAGTCACAAAGGATGCTTTTATTAAGTCAGTATAGGTTGTTGTTGTTGTTGTTGTTGTTGTTGTTGTGTGCCTTCAGGTTGTTTCCAACTTATAGCAACCCTAAGGTGACCCTATCATGGGGTTTTATGGGGCTGAGAGTATGTGATGCACTCAAGATCACTCATTGAGTTTCCATGGCTGAGCAGGGAATCAAACCCTGGTCTCCAAGGTTGTAGTCCAATGCTCAAACCACTACACCACACTGGTACTACTAATATACCATATTTGCCAGTCTATAAGATGCACCAGCATATGAGACATGCCCCTTTTATATACTGGCAAATACTATTTGCAGGCTTATATGACACAGCAGAGTATAAGATGCTCTCCCATTTTCAAACAGTGTTTTTCAGGAAAAAATTGAATCTTATAGGCCAGCAAATAGGGTAATTTATAGGATACCCTAAAGAATTTTAGCCATGTCAGGAAAGATGCTAACAATTTGGAGGAAGGTTTGGAAAGACTGGGGGAAATAGCTAACCAAGGTGCTAGTCCCTCCCACCCTCACTTACTCCATGCTGCTAGAGCTATAATTGGTTGTTTCCTCTTCTGTCCCCTCACCCCTGTGGCTCTTTGGACTGGCCCTTTTTCTACCAGTAGTCACAGCTCACCAATTCCGATGTCACAGCATGTAATGTCAGAGAGGCCTGTGTGGGTCACATGGCATAGCTGGAAGTTTGGTGGTCTGGAGCAACTTTTATTAAATGAAACATATGGCTACTTGCACAGGCAACATCTGTATCACTGCTACTGAGTACTCCTGAAGCCTTTGCTGGATAGGGACTGATTTCTTTAGCAGCTGCTATTTCTTGTGATATATGTAGATGAGCTTTTGCAGGAATACCAGGTGAAAGTCTGATGATGAATGATGGGCTGATGAGCTCAAGGGGATTAGTAATGAGATCTGGAGATTCCCAGCTTTGTTTTCTCTGTTGTGAACATTGCTTAGTCCAGCATAGACCTGAGGTCATTACCAACTGAGAGTTATTTAGTAAGGTCTCAGACACATTGGTAATACTCTAATCCTCTTCTTATTTAAGAGACACAGTCAAAAGGGCAGATCAAAAACAAATAAATATGAGAAATATTTCAGTTCACCTGGTTTCCATCAGTTGAGGCTACGTGTATGGTGTTCCTGTTTATACACAATAAAAGGTAGTCTGCACAAGGGTGTGAAAACATCAAAGGCACGATTTGTCTGGGGCTTGAATTCAGAGGCTCTGAACATTGCACTAAAACATCAGGCTGAATGGGAAAATGGCTCAGAAAGTTATTCTTCTTGCACGTGAAAAAGCCCCTCTCTCCATGGATTTCCTCAGCAAGTGGCCCCACTGAGCCTTAAAGTTCTCCCTGAAATTTTTCACCATTGCATATCAGGATGCATTTAAAGGTACAAGCAAAATCTGAAGCTTCTGTGTTCTTTGTGAGGATTCACCCTGGAAGGTGGGACACAAATAAATGCAGATATTCACTGCCTAGATAAGTTACAGCATTCACACTTTGGGGCCAAGGCAGCTCAAAACAACTGGAAACAAAAATTCTCAATAAATATTTAAAAACTCAGTAGAAACGTTTGCAGAGGCCAGAGTTTTGATCTATTCCAAACGAAACATTTTTCCTCTCCATTTTCCTCTGATATTAGGTGTTGTATATACCACTGTAGTATCATCACTGTATTCATTTATTTTTAAGTAAACCTACATTGGAACAAGCTGCAAGTGGAATAGATGGAAGGTTGGCAATCTTAGGCCATTTCCACACTACACTGTTATAGTGCTATTATTCCACTTTCAACATTCTATAGAATCCTGGGGTTTGTACTGTTAGGGAGGGGCATTTAGAATTCTCAGCCAGAGAGCTCTTTGGCCTCAGTAAACAGTAAACCCTAGGATTCCATAGGACGTTGAAAGTGGAATAATAGCCCTATAACAGTCTAGCGCAGAAATGGCCTTAGTTTGTACTGCTGTGGACCTCCTTCCAGCTGCCATTAAATAGTGGATAGTCCTACTTGTTCTCTTCAGGGTAGAGGAAGAAGCTACTACGATATGGGTAGTTCTTCTCCTAGCTATAGGGAGCCTGAATCACAACCACTTTTTCATACCAGTTGATCCCCTTCCATTTTACAGCATCTAATGCATTTCTGCTTTCTCAAAGACTGCTACTAATCGCTTCCCAGGGCTAATATGCTCTCCTCATTACTTTCCTAGCTTATTGCTGAAACAGCAAAACATTGCAGGAGAAATGTATTAACATTGCTTAAATTTGTTGTTAATAAGCTTGGAGACAGCAAGCAATGTTAGGTACCCAGCTACTCTCAAGGAGGCTGCTGAATAACTGTTTCTGCCACCATCACAATTTGTGTCGTGCACTTGCAGCCTTCATCAATTTGCTTTATTTTGAATGCTGCTGTAGAGCTCACTTATCCTTGAAGCTCAAGTTACACAGAAAACATAATCAGTTATTCACCGTTCCTTTTCTTCTTCTTCTTTTAAAAAGGTGTGTTTATTTGCTGCTTTGAGGCCCAGTGTAGCTGCTTTGAGGTCTAATGATGGGCAAAAAGCAGGATGATGACGATGATAATGATGATGGTGATGATGATGATTTTTTGGAAGCACTATCTTAAAAAACTGCAGCAAAATAATTCACACAATATGTCAGCAGATGGTTGTGAGCAAAGAATTACATGTTCTTGCTATGTAGAAAGGCACTCTCTGCTTGCCAAGTTGGGGAATGGATGGGTAGTCTTGGGCCAGGTGTGATTTCCTGCCTTAGTTGCGCACTTCTGATGTCCCAAGATATACCAGAGACTGAAAGGAAGACTGAAATGAATTTGGAGAACAATCATCTGACCTCAGTGCTGTTTTCTTTCCTATCCACCATTGATATCCATGTGGTTGCCAAGCAATTTGGCTGCTGACTTTACTAAAATTGACACACAACAGGAAAAAGAAACAAAAAGGAAAAAAACACACCACCTTCCCTTAGAAAAAAATATAACATTAAAAATATGTGTGACACAAACCAAGGCAAATAAAAGAATGGTCCAAGATAATGGAAACAGAAGGAAAATAATGCAAAACAGGGTGGAGAGAAACTGATTCCCTCAGTATGAGGATTTTAAAAAGTAATAGTAATTTGTAGTAATAATTAGATAGAGTTCAAATTGAAAAGAATAATTTCTGGGGTTAAAAAAAAGCACCTTTTCTCCAAGAACCATTAAATGTATCTTATTTTTTAAATAGTTCACAATATCAGGTACATGCAGAGAACTAAGATTCAAAAACACATTGGGCCTGATCCAATTCCTATGGATTGTGTGCCTTTAAGGAAAATCATGTCTTTACCAGGGAGGCCTGCAGACAATGTTCAGAGTCCAGCTCTGCTCGCCTGTCTTCCTCCTATGCACTCAAAAGGTTGAGGCCATGACACAATGCAACTGGACAAAGACAGAAGCCTTACAATATTTCTGTCCCCTGTTAATTAGAAGAACCATTCATGAATATGCTGTCATTGTCAAAAAGGTTCCCTGGCAGAAGTACCAGAAAAGTGGCATCTAGAGGAAGAATTATTGGTCACGTAAGTCAGATTTACAGTCTTGACATGCAAATGTAATTATTTAGTTGATAATTATATAATTTTAACTAATTTAATTATTGATATAAGCAGTAATGGTCTGCTGGAATAATGCTTTTAATGCAAGACATTTGAATGTATGCAAAAACTGCAACACATTTGAAGGTGTGCAAAAACTCAAAGAGTTTTTTAATATAAATATAAACTAGGGAAAAAGAAAAAGGTGGATTTTGCCAAAGCAATGTATATTATGTATATATGTGCATATATCACCTTAATGACGCTTATAGTACCTGAATGTTGTTCAGTAATGAATGGGTGCTCTTTTAACCACTCTTCTATAGCTGAACATGTTGTTTTTTTTCCCTTGCACTTTCCTACATACTGAAATCATAATTTGCCTGTTTTATCATAATTGGCCTATTTTCATTGGCTGTTTTTTCCTCTAATATTCCACTTTGCTTTTTTTAAAAAGTAACTTACAACAGTTGTTATTGTAGGAAGTGGAAACAATGAATTATCATTTCCCCCTTATTTTATACATACACTTACTTGAATAAACTTCATGAAATGTCTCTCCATCATGGTTTTCTGCATAATTCTTTAGTGCTTTCCTGCATACTTCCATCTTGCATATTCCTCTCCATCCTCATCAGAACAATCTGTTTAGCAAATGTCATCCACTTTCATGGCCTATATTGTGTGGCTGCCTAAAGGGTTTGATCAATCCATTTTCCTCACTGGTGCTGTTGTTTTTGTCCAACCTAAGGCATTCTCCCTTATTTTCAAGCAACCAGCTTTCTGGCAAGTCAAGCTGTCTTCTGAAGTTCACTGTTCCCTTAGAGCTTTCATCTGTGATGGACCTCAGCTGGCAAAGGTAACAGGGAAGCTGAGGGAATTTAAATTCAAAAGCCAAAGTTTTCTTGCCTATTTCAGCTGCACCTCTTCAGAGCACGAAGCTCTCTTGCTGGGCCTATTTCATTACCCAATAGCCCCAAAGCATAAGACAAAGGGGGGAGATCATAGAATCACAGAAATGTAGAGTTGGAAGAGACCACACGGGCCATCCAGTCCAACACCGTGCTACGCAGGAACACCCTCAAAGCACTCCCGACAGATGGCCATCCAGCCTCTGCTTAAAAGCCTCCAAGGAAGGAGACTCCACTACACTCCAAGGCAGCATATTCTACTGCCAGACAGCCCTGACCGTCAGGAAGTTCTTCTTTAGGTTCAGGTGGAATCTCCTTTCCTGCAGCTTGAATCCATTGCTCCTTGTCCTGGTCTTTGGAGCAACAGAAAACAAGCTCTTTCCTTCATGGCATCCCTTCAAATATTTAAACATGGCTATCATGTCCCCTCTTAACCTTCTCTTCTGCAGACTAAACATACCCAGCTCTCTAAGTCTATCCTCATAGGGCATGTCTTCCAGGCCTCTCACCATTTTGGTTGCCCTCCTCTGGACTTGCTCCAGCTTGACCATGTCCTTCTTGAATTGGGGTACCCAGAACTGGACACAGTATTCAAGATAAGGTCTAACCAAAGCAGAGTAGAGTGGTACCAGTACCTCCCTCGATCTAGACACCATACTCCTGTTGATGCAGCCGAGAATTGCATTGACTTTCTTGGCTGCTGCATCACACTGCTGACTCATGTTCAGCTTGTGGTCTATGAAGACTCCTAGATCCCTTTCACATGTACTGCTATCCAGCCACGTGTCCCCCATCCTATATTTCTGTATTCCATTTTTTCTACCTAAGTGTAGGACCTTACACTTCTCTCTGTCGAATTTCATTTTGTTAGCCTTGGCCCAGCTCTCCAATCTATCCAGGTCATGTTGAATTTTGATTCTGTCCTCTGATGTATTAGCAACCCCTCCCAATTTGGTGTCATCTGCAAATTTGATGAGCATGCCCTCTATTCCTTCATCCAAGTCATTGATAAAAATATTGAACAGCACTGGGCCCAGGACAGAACCCTGTGGCACCCCGCTAGTCACTTCTCTCCAGGATGAAAAGCAGCCATTCGTGATCACCCTTTGGGTTCGGTCGGTCAACCAATTACAAATCCAACTAACAGTAGCCCTGTCCAGCCTGCATTTTACTAGTTTCTTTGCAAGAATGTCATGGGGAACTTTGTCAAAGGTCTTACTGAAATCTAGATATGTTACATCCACAGCATTCCCTTCATCTATCAAGCAAGTAACTCTATCATAAAAAGAGATAAGATTAGTCTGGCATGACTTATTTTTGAGAAATCCATGTTGACTTCTCGTGATTACCGCCTTGCTTTCTAAGTGATTAGAAACTGACTGCTTAATGATCTGCTCCAGGATCTTTCCGGGTACTGATGTCAGGCTGACTGGGTGATAATTATTTGGGTCCTCTTTTTTTCCCTTCTTGAAGATGGGGACAACATTTGCTCTCTTCGTCTGCTGGAACTTCTCCTGTCCTCCAAGATTTCTCAAAGATTATAGCAAGCGGTTCCGAAATGACCTCTGCCAGCTCTTTTAATATCCTAGGATGCAATTCATCTGGCCCTGGAGACTTGAATTCATCCAGTGTGGACAGGTATTCCTGTACCACCTCTCTATCTATTATGTGCCTCATTTCCCCTGCTTCCTCACCTGCTCCCCTACCGCCAGGTTGAGTGCTTGGATCCTTTTGGGAAAAAACTGAGGCAAAGAAGGTGTTAAGTAGTTCTGCCTTTTCTCCTCCCCCTGTAACTCACCATCTTCTCTGCGCAGCGACCCTATCATCTCCTTCTTTTTCCTTTTGCTACAGACGTATTTTAAAAAGCCCTTTTTATTGTTTTTAATGTCTCTGGCCAGCCTAAGTTCGTTCTGTGCTTTAGTCTTTCTGACCTTCTCCCTACATCTCCGGGCTACTTGCTTAAATTCTTCTTTGGTGGTTTCCCCCTTCTTCCATTTCCTGTACATGTTTCTTTTAACACTTAGCTCAGCTGAGAGTTCTTTAGTCAACCATTCTGGTTTCTTCAGATGCCTTCCATTTTTCCTCCTTATTGGCACAATTTTAGACTGCGCCTTCATAATCTCCTTTTTAAGGAACTCCCATGCCTCCTGAACTCCTTTCCCTTTCACTACTCTTGACCACGGAATTCCAGCCAGCAGCTCCCTAAGTTTACACCAAGTCCGCTTTTTTAAAATCTAAGATGAGTGTTTGGCTAGCCTTATCTTCTCCTTCCCACTGAACGCCCAGTTCCAATAGGGCATGGTCACTCCCCCCTAAAGATCCAGCCACTTCTACCTCATTAACAAGGTCATCCCTGTTGGTCAGGATCAGATCTAGAATATTTGATCCCCTTGTGGCCTCTTCCACCTTCTGGGTCATGAAGTTGTCTGCAAGACAAGCAAGAAACTTGCTGGACCTTGCTGTCTTGGCAGAGTTTGTCTGTCAGCATATATCCGGGTAATTGAAATCTCCTATTATTACTATATCTCTCCTCCTTGAATGTGCAGTCATTTGGTTGAGGAAGGCGTCATCAAAGTCCTCAGCCTGGGTTGGAGGTCTGTAGTAAACCCCCACCAGAATATCCCTATTGTTTCTCGCTCCCTTAATTCTTACCCAAATGCTCTCGACCTGGCTTACTGGGTTTAAGTCATGGATCTCTTCACAGGTGAAAACTTCCTTGACATACAAGGCTACTCCTCCTCCTTTCTTGTTTGGTCTATTTTTACAAAATAGGCTATACCCCTCTATTCCTATATTCCAATCATGATACTCATCCCACCAGGTCCCAGTGATGCCTATCAAATCGTATTTATTTTGTTGTACTAGGAGTTCAAGTTCATCCTGCATGTTTCCCATACTCCGTGCATTAGTGTAGAGACACTTAAGTCCCCGGGCCCTTCCTGCAAGTTCTGTACTATTGTTTCTACTCCTCCCGCCATTGGCCACTTGTACTACTTGTCCAGTATCAATTGGGCCTTTTCTCCCTGCGCTCGCCAAGTCCCTGCCCTGAATAATATCGTCTTCCTCCCCAGCGGATGTGTAGCAGGTGTGTAGAAAGTTTTTTATAGTAATATGGATCTGCAGAGGCAAACTTGACAATAATAATGAATATTGTTATGGGAACTTGAACTTTTGGATAAATAACAAATCTGTCCTTGTTCTTTTCCTGTGATGCCTAGCTAGCATTTCTTTCACCATGCTCCTTATTTGTCAAATGATAGTCTTGGAAGTAAGATTGGTCTCATCCACAAAAATAAGTGAAACGGATAGTGGTGTAGCTGACAATAACTACAGCAGCCTTCATGTGAACTCCAAGGTTCAAAGAATGCTATAGAGAAGCCATTCTAGTGAAACCTAACATTCACAAATTCACATATGCAAGGGAACATTTTTGGGAAAATATTGCAAAATGCTCATGTGATCAGTTTGTCACAAGAGTGTTACCATAAATACAGAAGGAGTTTTCATCCAGCTCTTGGAGATTCTTCTCACGCAAAGATAACTGGCTGACAATTACTCTGAAAAGAACTGATAATCTGAATCACAGGATGAATTTATATCCACACTGACAGTAAAACTGTTAAAATCTAAGTTATACCAAGCTGTCACAGAGATATTTTCCCCTTGGTAAAAGTAGTAATACCCACTGGAAAAAAGCATCGTACAGTCCTGCATGCATCATAGAACAAATGTCTGTCATTACAAGTTCATGCTTTGGGAAAACAACATGGGTGTTTTCTTGCAAACACGTGATTCTCATTCACAGTCCATACAGTCCATTTTCCCCTAACATGATCTTTCATTCCCACATTTGAAAATAAGTGTCCCTTGGAGTTCAGCACTATGTTTCCGTTACCATAGAGATAGGAGCACCTATGGTGCATCATCTGCCTTCCCCTTCCCCGATGAATATTTCCCAACACTCATCAGTGAATCCAGTCTATTACGCAGAGAGCTTCCCTGTCCCTGCTCCAAACTACTGGAGTATCCTTGGCAGGGCAGCATGTGATGTCTAGAATGTGAGCTCTCTAATGTTACAGGTGTAGGTGGTGGGATGTCAGAGGCACCACGGTCCCCATTGTGATTAGAACAGTTGTCTTCTTTCTTGCAAACACTGAGGCCTCTGAACATTCCATGAAACACAGTTTAAATGAACAGCGCACTTGCATGCAGAGGTCAGCTGCCTGATAAACATTTTAGATTTATATTGCTGTCAGAGTCGTAGCTTTCCCTGGCAGCCACCTCTTCACCAATATAGCACTTGTCATGTGACAGAGCAAAGTTGCCCTGTGAGAGATCTTTATATGTACATAAAGGCAGAAAATTCTATCAAAAAGTCCACAAAATCCTCAAAATTCAGAGTACTGATGGAATATATACAAGCTGTAGATTTCTATTTGATACGAAACCCAGGCAGTTTATCAATGTTTATATTTATATACAGAATTATGTGCACAATTCATTTATAAAAATCCACGTTGCTAGCAAATATCAGACTATATGAATCTATAGTAATTAGTATTTCAATCAAAGCTTTGAGAATGGCAGCACTGGTCAGTGTTATTTCAGTCTTCCCATTTATGACAGTCAGTTCAATGCATAGTTAAACTGGTTTGCAAACTTCTCATGTTTTCTTTGATCCACCCGATTCATTGCTTTCACAACCCGCTTCATTGCTGTTCTGTAAGAAAAAGCAAGGAAAGAAGAATATAAGAACAGCGCTAAACTGGTGTTTTATGCAAATGTTAAAAACACTTATGAATATGCTAGCAAAAACAATGAAGTGGCTATGATTAATTGCTAATCGAGCCTCAAACATTGCACTGACGATGAGGCAGAACAAATTTATTATGTTAACTAAATTAGCTACAGCCATACAAACAGTTTTAATTTAGCAATGAGCTCATTAATACAAATAAACAAATGGAAGTCTTTCAGCATGATGATCATGTACTCCCCATCTTTTATAGCCACATTCATTTTAGAAAATTACTTAGGTGAAATTTTAAACATTGCTTAGGAATATAAAGAGCATAAACTTCTAGGGGACAATGTTTATCATCTTTTGTTCATCAGTGTCTTGAACTTGGTGAACAGGGAATGTTTGCACATTAAGATAGAATGGACCACAGTGGTATAAACAAACTACAGCTGAAACTATCAAAATGCATTTGAACACATGTAATGGGAATGCTAAGCAGAAAAAAAGCACACATACACCTGCTGTGTCTTTCTGAACACACCCATACTAGCATACACTGCATTACGCTTGTAAATATCTATTAAAACCTGCCTAATGTTCTTTCATACAATCATTTCCAAAAACAGCGTTCAGGAAAAAAACAACAGCAATTATTAAATTTGCAGGAGCTGTTTAATATGAAAGTAGGCTCCCTTTCTTATATCACACGAAAGGAAAAATCCAAACCCATTTCAACATTTGCTTTTATGGTTTGAATGCCAGGTATGTAGTAACAGAGCTGGTAAGAAACCCAGAAAAAAATCAGGAAAAATAATCTCCCCCAAAATCGAAAGTGGAATAGTCAGAAAAATCTCTATTAATTTTCAGTTCTCAGAATAAGTCAAATATTTTTGAAAGCCATAACAAAGAGTCATGTGGTAACTTAAAGACTATAAACATGCAATATACAATGAGCTTCCATGGAACATGGCCCATTTGATCAGATGCAAGAAGTGCTATTCAGAATGTCAGGTTTATATACAGTATACATTGCCAGGGCTGGAACTGAGACTGCAGGGTCAAAAGGAAATGAAAAACAAAATACTGAGAACACCTATTCCCAAACTGTTATCAAGTAGTTAGTCTCCAATGAAGGGCACTGGGCAAGAGAATGGTTTCATTTGCTTCAAAGCCAAACAAGGAACCATTTTTTCCTATGGTCTAAAAAAGGGCTGGATAAAGTGTGGTCCATGCAGCCCTCAGGACCCTTTGTGTGTCCCTCAAAGCAAGCAAAAAATCTGGCCATCCAAGGAAGGGGCTTCTCCCCATAAGAGCATCATCATTTGAAAAAGAAGGCCACTCTGCTGCAAGTGTGTCACCACCAGAGAGGGAAATCCAACCATTTCCTCAAAGAAAGGTAATTCTCCAAATTAAAGTCAATTGTGCAGTGGCAAGAGAACCAAAGGAAGAACAGCAAAGAAGAAATGGGTAAAAAGTTGACTACAGCAAGCAAAGCATTCTTGAAAGCTACTGATCTTATAGTAGTTAGAAGAAAATGCAACGGGAAGGTTTTCATTTTACTGCTTAAGATATAAATACTGCTCCTTTCTGAGTGTTATGAAACAGCTACAGATTACGTTTGTGTGCAGTGACCACACACACAACACGAACACAAACACAATGGTTATACAGTCGATTCAAACAGAAATCTAGTAATATTAGTGAAGAAAACTTTATCTGTCTGGACTACAGAACAAACAATAGGATTCCTTTATGTCACAAAACTTTCAAATACTGAAGACAGTGAAACATTTTCTCATAACTGATAGCCTGCCAAAGAAACTGCTTGTGTATTACAGTGGCAAGGCCTTTATGTGGTATAGCTTCTGATTCCTCCTAACCTCAGACTCTTTTCATCCTTTGCATCAAATAAAAAATGAGTGAATATGTAAAAATACACACACAAAATCAAGGATGTACTGTGGTGCTTAATGATTTTTTCCTGTTTGTATATGTTTGTATCAGAGTGACTGTGGTAAAGTCTATAATTTTGTACTTTAAAGTGAACCAGGTAAGGTTGAGTACAGGTAAAGTGTGAGTACAGAGATGGATGAGTAAGTTAGTGTGCTGGAATGCTGGGAGTGTACACAATGCTAATTGGCTGCAGAAGGAGAATGTGACTGTTGAAAGTGGAACGTTAGAAAAGACCATGGCAGGAAAGGTTTGGATCTGAAGGCGATTCTGCTGGGTAGGATTAGAAGGTACAATAGGCAGAAACTGTCATCTGTTGAAATGTAAAGTACATCAAATGAGAAACTAATAATGGACCGACATAAACCCATTTTTGTTGAACTTTTTTGTTTTATGCATAGATTAACCAAATTTCTTGTTCAACTCTGGTTTGGCTATCAAGGGCCTTGTAAAACCAGCAAAGAAGAAAATATGTGAGGATAAGACAGCAGAGGTTGAAAGAAGTGCACTGTGTTATCTTTAAATGTACCTCTAGTTCCCGAGGAGTGGACTTGGGTGGAGAGGGTACAACACGTAACTTGTGAAGCATGGGGAAAAGGTTGTTACAGACTTTCTGTGTTTGGAAGTCCACGAGTTCATGTGACAGAACAAAAACAAACAAACAACCAAAAATCTATGCCACAATTCCGAGTTGCACTACTGTTTTCAACATTTTTTTTTTGTTGGTATAATGTAAGGATGTCTGGTTCAGGTTATCTGCAGTTAATGTGATATCCCTTGCGAAAGAAATAACAGTGAAGGTGTTAAAATCTTGTTAGCACATTATACAAGGTAAAATGTACAACATCCAATTATCTGTGAAACCTTTTTCTCTAAAAGCACAAGTTCTTCATTTTGGCATGCGGAGGTTGAACTGTATATAATTCTTCCATGGTCAGAAAATAAAGTATTTTTGTTTACTGCAATGCTCCAAAGCTTTATTTTTTTTTAAAAAAGTGCTCATCCATCTTTCTAGCTTACAAAAATATATACACAGAATCTAAGAGAACAGCAGTTGTCATTCTATCTCTAATACTGGAAACATTTGCAATTATTTTAATAAAATGAAAGTATATATTCTAATTTCATAAATACATCCAAACACTGGCAGACCATGCAAGACACTTACTGCTTCCTTTTGCAGTAATCTGCAAATGCCTCAAGCTCTCTGGCTCACTCTTTCATGGCACACACTCTGCTAATAAGGCCAATATCTCCTCAGCTTGCCACTACATTCCTTGAGCAATATGATGATAAAGGTGCCTTGGTCACATTTTATTTTTATAACTCCAACAGCTTTATTTTCTAAGTCATTTAAACATATCTAAGTCATTTAAAGAAAGACAGAGAATACTTCTTAAATGCTACTTTTAAAATGCTGCATTTACAACTGGTAAGATTTTTAGGAGACTAAAGAAGTGCCTCTTCAAACAAAAGTCTGCATAAAGAGTTTACAGAAGCAGTACTATAGGAGAAATGTAACTATGCTTTCATGGTTCTGGAGGTGGAATGCTATTTAATTGGCAAGAGAAAAGTGAGTCTTTAGCACAGTACAATGGCCTTGGCACTTTCATGTCATGTAGGTTTTACATTTAGCACTACTGGCTTGTGCGATACTGTAAATGAAATGAGATCCCACTCTGATGATCTGTGTGCAATTTCACTTAACTTTATTGGCAGACTAGAGCCAGGCTTTATCACCTGTACATTTCAAGTAATTTGGGGCTGTTATATAAAGCCAAGGTTATCATCTTGTTTAGTGCTGCAAACTATGAAACCTATTAAAATATGACAGATTGGATTCCCACGCCTGGCACTAACACACATTCAAAATCATTAGCACGGAGCACAGTAAACTAAAAACAACTTTTTAAATTTATTTTCTAAAGCTGATGTGAAATTCTGCTTATTAGAACTTTATGGCTTATTGACTCCTAAAAATAATGCTAGATAATACAAGATTGTCATGGACAATGTGTTGTTCTGCAAAGAGAAGAAAACAATGTGAGTTTTCATTACTCGTAACAACCATTACATCAAGACAAGGAGAGGAACACATTTTTTCTAAATGACAAACATCCCTTGAACTGGTTCATTTTGGCCTCTGAGGTTATATAAGTGTTTTGTTTTGTTTTTTGGAATAGAAGGTATTTTGCTTTTTGATTTAATAGTATTTGCTTTGTTCCACTTGCTCTAAGCATGCCAGACATCCGTTTACTCATTATGCCTGCCACAGGGAGGCTGGCTTTCAACAGCCACTGTCTCACAGTTGGGTCTAGGCAGGGGCTGCAACTATACAAACTACCATGGCACCTCCATACTTTTGTCATGCTTTTGGGGCAGTGGCTAGCAGAGGTGTGGAAACTGTCCAACTGGGCTCTCCATACTAGTAATATATTGTCTTCTTGCCATAGGGATAAAGTTTCAACCAGCAGACATGATGTATATTATTAGGAAGCAGGCCATGTTCAGATCATAACATGCCAGAAGGCTAGTGATGCATTTATGTGTTTATGAATAATGTAAATAAAGAGTGGATCTACTTAAGAAAAAATATAACCTGGATTAGGCTTGAAAGGGCAGGAAAAAAATGAGTATATGGATATTATATTGTAACATTACAGTACGCTAAAATTCCACAAATGAAATTCAAATCAGTCAAAAGCATTAAAGCTCCTACAGCATGTGCGCACACACATGCACACAAATTAGGAATAGCTTAAACAATGTATTCTAGCAAAAAAAAACAAACCCCCCCCCACCAAACAACCTTATATGATTTTCAATCTAAAGCCAATTGTTAGTCTCACCTAGAGGTGACTCAATAGAAATAATGATTTACCCTATTGATTCAATGGCCTTAATCCAATTGCTAGTTTCCACTAGAACAGACACGCTGAAACATGTCTACATGTTAATGGTATGTATTAATGTACTAATGGTAATACATACCATTGATTGCATGTATCTAATATTTAGAGAAATATGTCGTAGTTGAGACGAACAACTGTTTCAGGAGGCAAACTATTTTCCTTTATAAACAGCAAGCAAACTGAAGAAGCAACATAAAAAAACAAAACTACATGGATAAAAGTGAAGGGAAATGTAGACATTACAAACAAGTCTCTTACTTATTGAAAACTTTCTTCTCTAGGCGGGAACGACACGTATTTGCCTGCTGCTTCAGGTCTACCAGGTTTGGGTATTTCTTTTTCTTCTCTTTGCTTTTTCTTTTTCCACTATACCGCTTAGAACCCAGATCAACTCCAGCAACTGCTTCAATGTCTCTCATTAATTCTGGATCTTGCCACTCTGACAAAAAGAAAATGCCAACACCTGTTTCAATGCTGATTATTTAGACAACTATACATTTTTCAGAATGTCAGAAGCAAATAAAAATTGAGACAAAATCATTACAAGGACTGTTTGAGAATGTTTAAGCAATTTTGAGTCTAGGTCTTGCAACATTCCACACAAGAAAAAAAAGTAACAAATTCTAGATAAAAAACAGAAATTTATCTTAAAAACTCTACTGTTTCCTTCAGTGCTGTCTTATGAAAAAAGTATTAGTGTTTGTTCTAGGCCCTGTGCTTGATCCTACTGACTGTGTGCTTGCATTCACACCCTGAAATTTCAGAGCCAGACTATTTTCTGATGCTGCTAACATTAAACATATATAAAAAAGAGAGATATGTCACTTCTAAGAGGTTGTGTGCTCTGATTAAGACTTTAGATGAAGTATCACAATGAATGCAAACAGGAATAATTAACAAGGAAGAGAAGAATTTATTGAAATTTGCAGAAAAGCATATTTTCAGAATGTCTACATTTAAAAAAAACCACAGTAACAATTTAAATTCATCATAGGCCAACAGTGCAGGTACTGAAAACTGAGTTCTAGTAAAACCCTGCAAAATGACTGTGTTATGTGAACTATTAGTATCCCCCCCCCTTATGCAAATGGAAACAGTAATATCAAACTGTGCTGCTAAAATTCATTAATTAGAATAGCCATGTCATTATCATTTATGGTAAAAGTAAAGAATAGTCTCCGTCTTTAAGTGCAAGTAGAGCGAAGTTGCTCTATACTGAAAAGACACTGTGTGGAGTATTGATGAACCTCTAAAGGCAAACACAAACAGCCGATTAGCTTCATTTATGGCAATAACAGCAAGATTGAAGTTCTACATGTACAAGTATCGGGAAAATGGAACCGAAAGGAAGAAGTCCAGGAGGGCAAAATAAAAATACACTCATGGACTAGATGGATCACAGAAGGGTTTTTTTAAAAAGGTAAAGGAATACAGAGCAGAACAATTCACACACAGGAACAATTAATCCAAGATTAGCCAAAAAAAAAAACAAAAAAACAAAAAAACAACAACCCCTGTCTAAACAGTTTATCTTCCAGTAAATAAGAAGGCATCACAGTTTAGGAACTCAGTGAATGGAGCAATTCTTTAAACACAAGGAAAAAGTGCTAGTGTTCAGTAGAGATGAAATGAGCATTTGAGTAAAATGAAGGAGCAATTTAAAAGCCTTTGAGAAAAATCAATAGCATGCCAGGAAGAGCAGCCTTTTTGAGCACTGATGGGCCCCTAAAGCTCTTCATACATTGTTACTGGTTTAGCAGCAGGGAAAAGAAAATTACACAGTTTGCAAGGGTAGGGTGGAATCAATACTGTAGTTAGTAAAGAGATACTATTTCACATCTGACTGGCCAGCGGCTGCCTTCACTACCTTGTCCTGATACCTGTTTGTTAACAAGTCACTAAGGGTTGGAAAACCAGATATTCTTCAGGGCTGACACAAAAAATAGGCACTTAATTTGCTCCTCTGTGTGAACTATTGTAAAAGGATGAACACTGCAGATTAGCAGGTCAGCCTAATCCCTCATGATTTCAGAAGAGCCTGAAGCTCTGCTCTGTGGACACTTGGGGTAGGATGTAATATTTTTAAACAGTGTTAAGAAACAAAAGGTTTCATCACTGTTACAAGGTAGCATCACAGGAGTTCAAATACCTTTCCATTTAGCTAACTAGATATAAAAACAAAGAATAAGTGGAGATCTGCAACACATCACAGACAGGTTTGGCCTAGCTTGGCCAAAGCAACCCTTTTGCAGACTGGGGCCATTTCCACACTAGATTGTTATAGTGCTATTTTATTCCACTTTCAAGATCCTATGGAATCCTGGGGTTTGCAGTTTAGGGAGGAAATGGCCTGGGTTAAGCAAGGTCTCTTCATTAGCCTGGTCTGTAAAAAGCAAATATGCATACTTTAGGCTGTAGACTCCTGCTGTATTTTGAGTATGGCAAAGTCCTCTCCTGCTTTGACTGACTCCCTGACCAATTTTCAGTCTCACAAAGGAACAACCTTCAGGGGATCCAAATTCCCAGAAAACTCAGAAACTTTAAAAGGGATCAAAATTCAAAGCAACAGTCCTAGGATAAGCTTTTGGAGTTCAAAGGGCTGGGAAGAACAGGTTGCTTACCTGTAACCGTGGTTTTTCGAGTGGTCATCTGTGCCCTCACACAATGGAGTATCTTCATGTATGCGCAGCAGCGTTTTGGAAAGTTTCATTGCTAAGCAGCTTGGCGGGAACCCCTCCCACATTCAGTACTGAGCATGTTCAGTCTCACCAAGCTAACGGTCTCTCCTCAGTTTCGAAGTCTGCCGAAGCAGGGACCTGAAAGAGAAGAGGCTGGGCGGATGTGTGTGAGGGCACAGATGATCACCTGAAGAACCACAGTTACAGGTAAGCAACCTGTTTTTCTTCTTCGTGGTCTCTGTGCCTCACACAATGGGAGATTAAATAGCTTACCACTGGGCAGCGGGTCAGGTCCTAGACGACAGAGGACAGAACTGCACGACCAAAGTGGACATCACGCCGGGCTCTGCAATCAATACAGTAGTGGTGGATGAAGGTCGAAGGCTGCAACTATGTAGCCACACGACAAAGCTCTTGTAGGTCAACTCCTCTGAGAAGGGCTGCCGAAGAGGCCACAGCCCTAGCAGAATAGGCATAAGTGGAGACGGAGGCGGTCGCTCAGCAAGTTCACAGGCAAGGTGAATCACCTTGACAACCCAGTTAGAGAAACGTTGGATGGATACTTTATGACCTTTCCAGTGCCCACCATAGCAGACAAAAAGGTGGGGAGTATGGCAGAAGGTTGAAGTCCATTGCAAGTAGAAAGCTAGGGTGCAACGCATGTTGAGCGAGTGGAGAGAATGCTCAAGGGGCGAGGCCGGGTCAGGATAGAAGGCTGACAATATTTTGGTTCAGATGGAAGTCAGAGACAACTTTAGGAAGAAAGGAGAGGTCTGGACGCAGGACCACCCTGTCCCTATGAAACACCAGGAAGAGTTAATCTGAACATAACGCAGTCAGTTCGCCTGCCCTTCTAGCCAATGTAACAGTGACCAAGAATGCCATCTTCAGAGTAAGGAGGCGGGCACCAGATGTGGCCATAGGTTCAAACGGATGGCGCATAAGATGGGAGAGGACAAGAGATAATGACCATGGCGGAAGTGGCGGGGAGACAGGAGGGTATAGATGTTGCAGGCCTTTGAGGAACTGCTTGACCGTAGCATTCCTCAAAAGGGCTGCGGAAGGAGAGCTGTGTGGTTGGTAAGCAACAAACACAGAAAGATAGACCTTGAGAGAGGAAAAGGCCAGTCCTTGCTCCCGTAGAGACAGGAAGAAATGAAGCACTGTTGACAGGGAGGCTGGAGAAGGGGCCTCACCGCGGGCATCCGTGAAGGCCACGAACTTGCTCCACTTGTAGTTGTAGGACCTGCAAGTGGATTCCTTCCTAGCGGCCATGAGGACTGCCTGGATAGCAAGAGGGTCTAGAAGGTTATCCTCCATGCGTGGAGACGGAGGAGAGGGAGGTCCAGGTGAAACATGCAACTGTCCAAGTGTGAGAGGAGGTCAGGCGTGCACGAAAGTCGCATCCTGGGGGCCCCAGAGATGGTGAGAAAGGGACCGAACCAATGTTGTCTTGGCCAGAAAGGGGCTATGAGGACGGCATTTGCCCTGTCCGCAACAATCTTGGCCACCACTCGGCCCAGAAGAGGAAACGGGGGGGGGGGGGTGTAAAGGAACCCCTTGTCCCAAGGAAACTGGAACGCATCCCCAAGAGAGTGGCATCCCACGCCAGCTCTGGAGCAATAGTGGGGGCACTTCTTGTTCTGGTCGGTTGCAAAGAGATCGACAAATGAAGTGCCCCATCAGGACACTATCCGGCGAAAAGCGGCACTGGAGAGGGATTACTCGTGGTGGCACACTGTGTCTCTGCGCAGTGTGTCTGCTGTAGCATTTTCCCATCCTGCTAGATGAACTGCAATGGGTGTATCCGCAGTGGAACGCACCAATCCCATATGTGCAGAGCCAGATGGAGCAGGGTGGAAGACTGGGTGCCTCCCTGCTGGTTGATATAATAAACAGTTGTTGTATTGTCAGACAGAATCTGGATGGTCCATCCGACAATGAGGTTCTGGAAGGCCTGAAGGGCCTTGAGGATTGCAAGAACTCCAATGCGTTGATATGCAGATGTCTCTCCAGGCTGGTCCAGTGGTCCTGGACAGAGAGACGTTCACAGTGGGCTCCCCAACCAAGGAGAAATGCATCGGTTGTGATGGTAAGGGACAGACGGTGTTCGGCAAAGGGCATTCCAGACAGCAGTTGGTGTGGGGACAGCCATCAGTGGAAGGAATCCCTGACCAAGTGAGGGATCCAAAGAATCCAACACTGGTTGTCAAGGAGAGGGTTGAAATGCCTGAGTAACCAGCGTTGAAGAGGGTGGGCATGGAGGCGAGACAGGTAAGTGGCTGCAGTCATGGTTGCCATACAGCCGAGGAGTTGTTGAATCCGGTGTGCAGAAACAGACGGACTGTGCAGGATGGCTGCCATAGCCTGGTGCAATATCCATACACGTTTATCAGCAGGAATGCCATGGTGGAAGTAGAGTCGAGAGCGGCCCCAATGAAATCTGGGGTGCGTGTAGGTTCTAAGTGGGACTTCTTGGGATTGACCCCTGAGGCCGATATTGGAGAGAAGGGAGAGGGCAAGATGAATGTCCTCGTATAACTTCTGTTTGCAGGGTGCCACCAGTAACCAATCGTCCAGGTAGGGGTACACCATGACGTGTTTCACATGGAGGTAAGACACCACAGGGGCTAAGCATTTGGTGAAGACCCTGGGGGCGGTGGACAGGCTGAACAGAAGGACCTTGTATTGGTAACACATGCCCTCGACCGCAAACCAGAGGTACCTCCTGTGGTGGGGGCGAATAGCGATATGGAAGTAGGCGTCTTGCAGATCTGTGGACGCGAACCAATCCCATCACTTGAGGAGAGGCAGGATGGATGACGGGGTGACCATCTTGAACTTCCGGGGGGAATGAAGATGTTGACTGCCCAGAGGTCCAGAATGGGTCAGAGAGTGCCATCTGATTTCGGTACAGTGAAGTACCAGGAGAAGAAGCCTTTGGATTTGGCCGAATATGGCAGTCGTTCTATGGCTCCTTTGAGAAGGAGGGTATCAATCTCCTTGAGAAGAGCGGGACTGGCAGGTGTGGAGTAGAAGATGCTGAGAAGAGGAGTATTTTGAAACTCGATGGTGTAGCCAAGATAGATGATGGTCAATACCCAGGAGTCCGAAGTGATGGTGCGCCAGGTGTTGAAATGGTGAGCCAGTCCTGGGGTCTTGGACAGGTGAGTTGGAAGATGGAGCAGTGGTAGAGGTGGCGACCTGCAAGGGAAGTCAAAAATGGGACTTGGTAGCCGAAGATTGTTGGCAGTGCCTGAAGGAGTGACAAGATGAAGAACCAGGCAAAGAAGATTGGTGAGATGAGCGATGTGGAGAACGTGACCTGTAAGAGTAGGAAGAGTGTCTTCACGAGGAACAGAATGAGGAGGGTCTCCTAGGTTGGGCCGATGGATGAAGACCCATCTTCTTTGCCGTCAGACGAGCCTTCATCAGATGGTCCATAGCATCATCCATGGTCGTATGGAAGCGGCCCTGACAATTGAAGGAGAGGTCTTCAATCCTCTTCCTGCTGTCTTCAGTCAGGCTGGCAGACCAAAGCCATGCAAACTGGTGAAGGGCGATCACACCCACCATCACCCACACTGCACCCTCAATAGCATGTCAGGAAGACAGGATTTGCTGACTGAGACTGCCACAGACTCATTATAAAACTGGATGGCAGTAGCCCGGTGGTCGTCTGGCAAGTGGGATATGAGAGGGAAAAATCTATCCCATATGTTCCGTTAATACGCTACCAAGCAAGCCTGAGTGTTGGAGATCCTGGCGATCAATGAAGAGGCCGAATAAAACCAATGAGCAAAAATATCCAGACAATGACCTTCACGATCAGGGGCAGTAGTATGGGCTCTTTTACCTCCTTTCATCTGGGAAGACTCAATGATGATTGAGTTTGGAGTCGTATGACTGAAGAGAAAGTCAACAGTCTTCCATTGAGTTCAGTAGAGATGCTCCAGATGATGGAGGATCAGCTGGAAGGAGGCCAGCTGGGACCACGGGTGCTTAAGCACCTCCTGTAACACTGGAAGAAAAGGAATTGCAGCAGTTGACACAGGATACATGTCAATGTAATGGAAGACTGGGTCCTGTACTGCTGGAACAGGGCCAGAGATGTCAAGGTCCAAAGCATTGGCCATTCTCACAAGGATGTCCGAAAACTGCTTTACATCCTCTGGACCCGAGTCAGGGGTCGGTTCCCTGAATGCTAGTGGAGGAGAAGTGTGAGAGTGTGATGTGGAGTCTGTGGAATCCTCATCGGAATCATAAGAGCCGGAGGATGAAGAAGACAGAGGAGATCGAGAGTCGTGGGCTCGAGTAGCCGAAGATACACTGGGAATGGCAGGTGGAGCAGAGATCAAGACCGGTATAATAGATGGAGTCAGTACAGAGGTTGGTACCAAAGTTGGTATTGGAGCCGGTGCTGACGACATCGGTAGAACAGATGGGACTGGTGCAATGACGGACTGCGTCAGTAATGGGGCCGACGAAGTAGATGGAGGGAGAGATGCCACCTGGCTGTCCGGTGGAGGCCGAGACACCGTTGCTGTCAGCTGAGGTGGAGGTGAGACAGCCTGGTAACAAGGCGATCAATCACGGGACTGATGAGGATGAGATGAAGAGCATTGGTAGTAGACCGATCGGGACCAAGAGTGGGACTGTGACGGTACTGAGCTTAACAATGGTAGTGTGATCTTGAGGGAGAGTGCGACGGGGAGCGAGAACACTGAGGTCAACATGGGGACCAGTGACGTACGTCAGGGTGGTATTGGTCATGATAAAGAGGTGAATAAGAGTAATATGATCCAAGTTGCTTTCTCCAGAGATGCTCGTGGCCATAACAAGCTATAGAGGATGCTGAGGAGAACAGCGAATCCACTCTCACTGATGCAACCTCATGAGCACCACGGTAGGCGTGATCCCAACAAGGGGATCTACCTCTTTCACCACATTCTGGAGAGCAGGCCACACTGGCTTGAGGCCGGTCTTGGGAAGAAGCCTGAGGAGCATCCAATATAGGCGGACGGTTCACCTCAGGGCGGCCAGAAGAAATAGCCGGAGGAAGCAGAGCCTGGGAGGATCCCTCTCTGGGCTGACCTGACGTAACAGGTGGAGAAGCAGTCGGCGTAGGCTGACAGTCAAGGTCGGATGCAAGGTCGATGGTTGCCGGAAGAGAGAAAACTGGAAGCTGGTTTGAATCACTCACCGGCGAAAAAGTAAGCGCCTCAGACTTGTCTACAATGGGAGCCTGCAGCTGCGTCAATAGAGACGACGGTAGAGGACCGAGAGAAGTTGGTTGAGTGCCCAACGGATGGGTAACAGGTGAAGGAGAGCAGTGCTTCTTCTTCTTTTTCTTCTTCAGGGCCACAGAAGAGTGGCATGAAGAAACCCTTTCCACTTCACCAAGGTAGGTACCTTGCGAGAATGCTATGAGCTGGAGGAGGCATTTCCAGAACTAGAAGATGGAACGACAGGCAAAGAAGAGATTGGTGGCAAAGTTGAAGGAGTCAATATCGATGTCGATACTGAGGTTGTCGGTAGTGAGGAGGGAGTCGATACCGTCGACATTGTGGTCGAAGGTGAGGCCGTGGTCAAAGATTTCAACACTGACGGACCTCGCGAAGGCCATGTTGAAACAGAGGCAGTAAAGAGAGCCATATTTGAAGCCACTTGATCCTTTAACTGAAGAGCCTGCTCCCAACAGTAAGATTTCAAATGGGAAGCCCTGTTCTTAAGCATCTGCGAGGTAAATTCCTTGCAAATAGAACAGGCCCGCATGTTATGGCCTTCCCCAAGGCAGAACAAGCACTTGGGGTGGGCGTCGGACAGAAAAACCTTGCAGCCGCAGGTAACGCACAATTTGAAAACAGAAGACATAAGAGGAGGGAAGAATCCTTACAGTCTTTATCCTAGAAGGAAATAACGAGAAATCCAAAGAAATCCAAAGGAAATCCGAAGGACAGAAACTGCTCAGTGAGGAAACCTTCCAAGCTGCTAACTGATTGGCGGACAAAAAGAAAATGAGGAGAGACCATTAGCTTGGCAGGACTGAGTTCAGTACTGAATGGGAGAGGGGTTCCTGCTAAGCTGCTCAACTCTGGAACTTTCCGAAACGCTACTGCACATGCGTGAAGATACCCCATTGTGTGAGGCACAGAGACCATGAAGAAGAAGCTAACCTACTTTCCCTCCTACCACTAAATCTGTGCCATTAAGATAAGTTGTTGAATCAGTGACGGTATGGTATACAGTATGGTATACAGCTGGCTGGTAAGTCACACTCAGCCTCAGAGGAAGTCAAAGTCTGCCAACAAAATAAAACTATGATAGGTTCATCTTAGGTTTGCCATAAGTTGGAAGCAACTTTAAGGCACACAACAACACCAACATAGGTGGCTGAGAAAGCAAAGTCCAGGAATCCAAAATCTGTGAAAAGATTATGCTAGCAGCACATGGTCATTTGATTAACTCAACTATATGTAGTATCAATTAAAAGCAAAGAAAAGCATTTTCTTTGGTATTTAAGAAACATACACAAGATGTAATTCCTTTCAATGGAACAACTTAAATACAGCAGAATGAGACATTAGTAGGGACTGGATTGCTTTTCTTACATTTAAAATATTTTTCCTTCAGTTTTTCATCTATGATAAAAATTGATTCATAAAACATTTAAAACCAAAAACACTATCAACTGAAATCTTTTTTAATGGTTTAGTCACACATATATTTCAAAGATTTAATGAAATATACAAACCTGGTTGCTTTTCCTTTTCTTCAAACTGTTTCTTTGCTTCTCTGTCTCTATCCTCTTGATTAACAGGGATCCCAGATTCATCACGAGGGATTATTTTCCCATGAAAAGGGCACTTCGGGATGAAACATCAGTACATGATTTTTTAAGAAGTCCACATCATGGTTTTATAAAACAGATTAGTAACAAACAAGGCCTGTCTGGAGCATCCTAGACATAGAGATACTCTTGTGTAGCTACCCTTCAAAAAATGCTTCTCTGGAATCAGGTGATTTTACTATCACTCAGTCACTAATACACTGGGAGATATTGAGCGGTGGGTATCCCAGCTCCAGATACTTCTGAATGAGATATTTTTATATCTGGCTACAGGCCTTATTTGGAACAGATATAGTGTTAGACAGCCTGATGGATTATCTCAGATGGGAGAAAGATAGGGATGTGTGGTCCTGTTGATTACAGTCGATCTCTCAATAGTTTTTAATACCATTAATTGTGGTGAGTTGTTAGACCAGGTCTCTGGTTTGGTACAGACATGACGCTCTATTTCTTCATGTTATATATGCTAGGTGAGGCTGTGAAGGTGTTAAATCAGTGTTTAGATTTGGTAGCAGGCTGAATGAGAGCCAATATACTGAGGCTGGATTGCAACTAAAGAGCCTGTGAGTAGGTGGGCAGGTGGTTCCAGAGCTTGGAAAAAACGAATTGAAATTGATGCTATTACATTTAACAGGTTGAAATGGTTGCTAACAAAGACAAATATCACTGGGTTTAATGCCAAAGAACACATTCTGATGTTCAGGAGAATGGGTAATAATTACTTATTCTAAAAATAACTGAGGGGGATTATTTCTATTCTTTAAAACAGGAATGGGCAACCAGTGGGTCTTCTTTGGATCCAGAGGCCAAACTATCTTTAGAACCCTCTGTTTGTCTGCTCTGCACTTGGCCCACCTTTACCCCCCACAACCAACTTTGTCTTTCCTTATTAAGCAGAAGCTACCACTGCTTCTCTGGCTCAAATTCTGAGGAAGCCGAAAACTGTTTGAGGATGCTTCTTGGAAACACTCAATGGAGAAGGGAGGAGCAAGATACATAGATGACCTGTGCACTTTGCTTACAATCCTATTCCTGTTTCTGGGAAGGATCCTGGAGCACTTTCAGGCCTCTTCAGACTACTCTGGCTATATTCTGACAGCCTCCAGGCAGGGTAACGGCCATGCTTTGTAAGTGGGCTGCCACTGAAGATAGTTCAGAAGCAGCCAGAACTGGAACTGGAACAGCCAAGTGGAGTCATATTACACCCACACTACGAGTTTCCTTAGCTGTCTGTTCACTTCCAACCCCAAATATCTGAAGATGTGCACTCCTGATATCATCCTGCCTATATTGTAGTCAAGGAAGACTCTTCTCCAAGTATTAATGGTGCCTTGTGAAAGAACACTGGAGACAGCCTTCCTTGTTGTGCCATCTGCACTGCTGCTCCAAATATTACGTTATCTCCTTCATTTCTACCATTTATCCCCAGAGAAGTGTTGCACAACTTACATAAAAGTTTTTCTATTTTACCCTTATGGAACCCCTCTGGGGAGGATGAGACTTGTTAAAGATCACTCACTGGGCTTCCTAACTAAGGTTCTGCACATAGATCCTTTCGGTCTACATCCAACTCTAGCCAAGTACAGTAAAGACGTTAACAAAGGTTAAATGAGATGTTGGATACAAAAATAATATTCTGGATCATATATGGACTCACCTTAAATCTATCTTGCCTTTCACAAAGTTTTCCATTAGGCATTGGTGCCTTGCATTTGTGTTTCACTGGTTCAAACTTGCCAGCAAATGTTATGTATCTGCTTTTCAGCATCTCTGCAACTTCTTTATTTTCTACTTCTTCTTCTACTTCATTGGGTGCCCAAAAGCGATGCTGAGAAGAAAACCTAACAAACAGAACACAATTAACAGTATATGCTTTGAAGACATACAAATGTACTCATTCATTCTGCAAAAACATTGCAAGAGATTTTTCCCAAAGATATATTCCATGTTCTTAGTGCTTTTAAACACCTAAACATTGTTTAAAAGGATATGTATATCCCAAAACTAGTTCAATTTTTAAATTCTAATATATTTATTTAATTCACAAGCTGACTTAAAATTTAGTCTAAAGCACACTTTTTTTCCAAAATGATTCCATGAGATTCACATCCAGAGATGCTCAAGAATTTGATGCTGACATGATTAGGACTAATCTGGTGTCTAAATACATACTTCCTGAACAGAGAACCAGAATGTCAGAAAGAATGATCCTATGACAGCACCCTTTTTGTGTATACAGCAGTTTTTTCCCCTTCCACAATAGCAGATCATTCACCAGGATTCTGACAGAGTGTGCTCATTAATTCTAAGGCTCTAAATAAGTGCAGGTGAAGTATTTTGGAATTCCTTGTTCCTGCAACAGGGGATGTATTTACAAGACAAAGAGACTTCATATGGTAACCACAAAGACAACTTTTGAATCATGATTATGCGAACAAGCTCTTTATTCTCTCCTTAACATGTTGGAAGGACAGGTTGCTTACCTGTAACTGTGTTTCTTCGAGTGGTCTTCTGTGAAGTCATACAAATGGGTTTACGTGCCTGCGCGAAATAGCATTCGGAACCTTCTCGAAACCTAGGAGTAGGCATTTTGGCAGTTGATCCCTCCCCCACCCTCCTAGGGAATATAAGGCCCCTCCTTGTATAACGGACAGTTCCTTTGCCGCTAGACTGGCAGCATGGGAACCAACCATCCAGCAGGACATGATGTGGGGAGGACGGGCGCGGTTGTGTGACTTCACAGAAGACCACTCGAAGAAACACAGACACAGGTAAGCAACCTGTCCTTCTTGTTCGTGGTCTCTGTGAATCACACAATTGAATCACACTGTTGGAGAAGGGAATGTCATGCTTAAAATTCTTTTTATTATCATAATATATACCAACAATTACATTTCAATTATTTTTGTCCTTTATTTTATATATATAAAATATATTGATATATATATATCAATAAACTGTAGCAGTATCTTCACCATGCCAAATAAATTAAAATGTATTTATGCCAAGGATTCATTTCTGCATTCATTTTCAATTTTTATGTTTTTTTTTCATCACAGAAGAAAATAAAACTGTTCTCCCAAATGTTGCATCATTTCTTGCTTTGTTATCTACCTTATAAAGAAAAATAAACGTCATTGGTTGTGACCACTGATCAGCTTTGCATATGTCATATAGTTGCACACCATGAAAAGAAAACAACTGATGTCACCACAGAGCTTGTCAAACGGGCCCTTATATAACTAAAAAGTTTATTTATTTATTCATTGCCTCCTTCCTTCCTTCCTTCCTTCCTTCCTTCCTTCCTTCCTTCCTGTGACAAACCAGATTCCCACTGCTTTGGAACATAATAAAAAACAAGCAACCCTTTTGTTTTACTAATGGAAGCATTATGTTCTCCATAAAAAACAGTAATGCACGTCTAGTGTCAAGGCAATGCAATCATTTCTCCAAATCAGTTACTGAGTTTTCCATGTATGCAGGTAGTACAATGTCCTGGTTCAATTATGGTTCAAAATTATGACTCCACCTTAGGTCGAAGAGTAATATCTAGCCTTAAAAACAACTTCCCTTTATGCAAACACAAGTATGGTGCATCCATTCCAAATGTACATAATTTGCTGGCTCCCTCAACATAGGTTTTGCCACTAGAAAAATAAAACTCCAAAGAAAACAATTGGAAATCACAGTTTGTCAGTGATTTAAATGATTATGTGTAAGTTGCAACATGTAAGTACTACATTCAAAAACTCATCCCGGTACTGGTAGTTGTACTGGGAGGTGTAATTGTTTATAACCAGGAGGAAAACTCTTAGCTATAGGGTCCATAAAACTAGAAAATTTTCCTTGTTGCTGAAGATAACAGAAAAATGCTGAGAAATAACACTTTACCTACCAACAAGATAGATCTTTTGTGAAAAAAATATATGCACAATACCGCATAATCGGAAAGCGATCCCAATGTCCTTTAAGTAGGAACAATATTTCTCCATCGTAGGCAAACCGTTTACATGTAGAAGGTCTGTGAGCAGCCAAAAGCATTTCGGGGTTTTTTCCCCTTCCCCAAAAGTTGAGGCGACCTCATACCAGAACGCGAGCATCTGCCATGACACCTCAGAGGCAAGAGTGGTGTCCTTCACCAATGCCTTGTCTGAGAAGTTAGTTCCACAAACTCACACTGTCAAGATCTCGACTGTCTAACCTCAGGGGATCTCGACTCTCGGCCACGTGTTATGGATCCCACAGAAAAGATAAGTGAGGAATTCATGATATCCCCTTCAAAAGCCCCACAGACTTCTTCAGTCTCACTAGATGGTACAGCTGCTATACTCTTTTTGATTTCTTCAATGGTCCTTCACGTGAAGAGTCCTTCAACCTACTCTTCTTCCCTTTGTCTTCTGTTTTCTGTTAGGAACAGTACAGCTTGTTGTCTTTTGTTTTCAAATAGATCCAACACAGTACCGCCCATTGGAGGAATATGTTACTTATTCCAATCTCATTCAACCTTCATCTGTGGCAAGACAAAGGTGTTCTGTTGAGTGCACCTGCCAAAAAGTTTTCTGTCCCTGGTAGATGAACTGCGGAGTGGACAATCTTCTTCAACAGGCAGAAATAAACTGCTGACATCAGTAACACACGCGACCAAGTCCCTCCTTATTTATTGATATAGTATATCACTACTGTGAATATGCAGAATGAACCCTAAGTGCACATCCCTCACTCGTCCTTCTGGCTCAGGTTATTGTTAGCAAAAACACAGTTTTCCATGACAGCAAGTTATGTCACACTTTGCCACAAGTTCAAATGGCCTGCAAGTGAACCACATTATCAAGATGTTCAAGCCCCAACCTGGTACAGAGGGTTGGACTGGAAGGCGTAAATGCTTATAACCTTGTAAAGGCGTCTTAATCATAGGATCCAGAAACAAGGATGGTCTTACTTCTCATTGTAAATACCAGGAATTTGCTGCCGCACGAAGCAGCATTGATGGGAACAATAGCCCGTCAGATACCAACAAGCTGAGGAACAAGAAGATATCCATGGTACCGCAGGTCCGTCAGTTAATATCATTGTCTCATAGATAAGCACAAAATTTTCTCCCATCATATGATCTCGACATCGAAGGTTTGGGTGCAGCCAAAAGAATTCTCCATATTGGATGTATGAATTCCTTTACTTCAATAGGGGAAAAGAACCGAGTGAGCCTTGAACTCGTGACCGAAAGCTCCGTGGCGTCAGGCCCTGACCACTCAGCCATCCTGGTATTTCCATACCGTCAATCATAGTGACTGAATGTCAGGATGGAAGATGGTATCGAAGTGGATATTCAATAGGTCTAGTCTGTAGGAAAGCATTGTATGCGGACCGTTGGACATTTGTAGAAGCAGTGCAAACCAATTATTGTATTTTATGTTACCTTATATTATTATTGTTATTGTTATTTTTATTAAATTTACTTTCCAGATGATGCTATGATGAAGTAGATAACAATATACGGAAGCAGGATGATACCTTTCCGTTGTAAGAAAGCTACCACCGCTGACAAGCATTTGGTGAATACCCCTGGTACTGTATTCATACCAAAGGGGAGGAGTCTGAGTTAATAAGCCTGATATCCTATTAAAAAGCTAAAATTTATTCAACATAGGCATCATCAATATCAAGGTTACTATTCGAAACAGCTTCCTCTATATATAATGGTTGACACCTCTGAGACCCAGTATAGGGTGAGGGCCACTGTCTCTCTTTTTTTTTTTTGACACCAGGATGTCAAGAACACTGTAAGCAGGAGCAATATCGGTATCTACTCTAGTTTGACGTCGAAACCATGCTCGATGTCGATATCTAAATAAATCAATTATAGGAATCTGTTTGAAAAGGTATCGTCTTTTGGTTCACAAAAACTCTACACTTAGGTTGATCCTGATATCTTTTTTTTTTTAAACTGTAGATGGTAATTTTTTCAAAGAGTGTTGTTGAGGAGTTGTTTACCTTTTGTTTACAACTCAACACTCTCCCTGTTCCAATTTATCATCAGTAGTACCACTGAACAGGCCCAGCTGAATCAGAAGATAAGAAGAGCGTAGGAATCAAGCATAGGTATCAAGTGTAGGTACAAAGTCTAGGTCAGTGGTTCTCAACCTGTGGGTCCCCAGATGTTTGTGGACTTCAGCTCCCAGAAGCCCCAGCCACTATGGTCAATGCTCAGGGCTTCTGGGAGCTGAAGTCCAGAAATCTGGGGACCCACAGGTTGAGAACCACTGGTCTAGGTACTGAGCCTAGGTATCAAACCTAGGTATTGAACCTAGATACTGAGTCCAGGCACCGAGCTCAGGTATTCAATTTAGGTATCCAGTTTAGGTATTCCAGCTCTAACCTAGTTATCAATCAAGAGTCTTAGAGCTGCCAGTTCACTAGCTCTTCTGCTGAAGTTATAGCTACTCAAAAAACAGTTTTCCAAGATAGTACTTCAATAAACTGTAGGGATTTGTCTCCCTGTACAGATGACTTATACTGGATACATAAACAATCACAGTACCAAAGGAAGGATGCAAAAAACCACCATTGGTATCAAGATGAAACAGAAAAACAAACTCGTGTTCCGAGGTTGAAATCTAACTGCCCGATACTGATGTGTTAGAAGGTGTTGCCAACAACATCTAGGGAAGCAACATGTGATGGAGATTCAGAGCGAATTCACTGGTCTAAGCACAGAGCCTAAGTTCCAGCGTAGGTATCCAGTCTAAGTATCATGCCCAGGCATCCAGCCTAGGCATCAAGCGTTGGTACTGAGGCTGGATATCAAAGCCAGGCACCAAGCCGAGGTATCAAGTCCAGATACCAGTCCTAGGTACCAATGTCAGGTATCGTGGTTGTACAGTATCATACTACCAAGAATTGACCATATGGTAGTATTGATAATGCACCAAGCTCAGGCACTCAGAATAGATACCAAGCACATGCATCAAGCTTTGGTATAAAAACTAGATATGAAGTATAGGTACCAAGCCTAAGTATCAAGCCAAGATATCATGGTAGTATACATCACTGTCAATATAGAGCCGATGCTATCATCTCCTTGAGATCGACAATACCGTGACGGTAGATGGGTTGACTGGAAACCACCTCTATGAGAATGGCAACACCATCAAAGGTAGAAACCATGGACGGGACCGATGGCAAATCGTCTACTTAAACTGACGGTACTGATCGGTATGGGGGCTGATGGTGAAAGGTCCTTCAAGATTCAGCCATTCCGTAGATTGCTGTCAGTACTGGAAATCGCCTTGGGTGCACTACTGTTGAAGAAGCCGTGAACAAGCCCTTTCAGTGCCATAAATTGCCTTAGAAGTACCACCATTACAGACGCAGTGGGGAAGGGCATGGTCAGAACAGTGTCGTCGAAGGCACCGGTTTTACTAGAGCAAAGCCTGAAGTGGCCGCTCTGTTAAGCCTCATGTGCGGGAGTTGGTGATGACAGCAAGATCATGCAATGCAATCCTCTGAGAGGCAGGTAGGCACGCAAATCCGTCAATATCCAAGATCTTGCCTCCGCACAAAAAGCCGGGTTTAAAGACTGCTGCCGAGGCCAGACGCAGAATTTCTGAGGGGTCGTAGAGACGGAGATATAACTTCCTCAGTTATAACAAGAAGAAGATTCTGCGCTGTTCGCGGTGAAGAACAAGTCAGTTTGCTCCTTCCTTGTATGTTTTCAGCAGTGATTCCTCCTGTGAGGGATCATCCAATTTCTTTTCTTTTCGGCAAGTAGGAGGTTGGTATTCACTCTCAGTCCCTTCCAAGACGGTGCCTCATCTCAAACTCGTAGTATCATGCAAAAGAGGCAAAAAGAGAAGTTAAATGTTACAAACAACCACCAAAATGCCAAGAAAAATGTAAGTATTTAGTCGTATCTTGTTTAAAGAAACCGTTAAACCAATCTGAAAGACAGAGGAAGGCTTCTTTGATGCTGCTACCACGGCAGAAGAAAAGGAACCGTTATACAGGGAGGCGCCTTATATTCCCCAGGAGGATGGGGGAGGGGTCAACTGCCAAAATGCCTACTCCTAGGTTTCGAGAAGGTTCTGAATGCTGTTTCACGCAGATGCGTAAACCCATTTGTGTGATTCACAGAGACCACAAAGAAGAAACATAATTACAAAGATTTAAGGAAAGGAAATGTAAAAATAGTTATTTTACTGCTTATTTTACTATTTATTTGGGTACTTCTAAAATCCAACTATAGTGGTATGTATATTGAAACTTTTTGGAAAAAGAAGTGTGATGGACACAAAAAGAAGTAACATCACTTTAGATTTTTATGACTGAGATAGTTCTGTTCACAACTCTGTAATTAAACTCTTATGCCCTCTAGTGGACTGAGAAAATGTTCCCCCAATAGTTGTATCTTCAGGATGTATCTATATTTCACAACTGTCCCTCCCCAGATCAATTTCCTAAAACTGTTTACTTCCAACACAATCTCTGCAACTATCCGCACACCATCACAATAGCTTTCAGAGACATAGTTGTGGCAGCCTGTTTCTGCAAAAAAATAAGGATAGAATTCTGCAGCATTATCAAGGCCAATTTATTCCAGGAAAAGCATTCATGGATTCCAGTTTACTTCTTCAGATTAAGATTCTTCTAAGGCAGCAGAGTTCACAAAAATTTATGCTGAAATAAATTAATCAGGCTTAAAGGAGCCAGAAGACTCTTTCTTCCTTGATACCTAACCATGCAAAAATTTAACCAAGTAAACATTCTAATCTAAAGTATTTCCAAAATCTTTGTAAATAAAGGGAATGTGCAAAATAAATCCTAACAAAGCCCTAACATAATACCAGGGCTTGTTCTGAACCTTATTCACAACATTGTTCACAACTGGTGGATCATAACACTTGCCTGTTTAACTTCCTTGCAAATGGTACAGGAAGCAAAAGATAAAACATCAGAGTTTCTACCCCATTAATCTAACTGATGTTATTGTTGTGTGCCTTCAAGTTGTTTCCAACTTAAGGCAACCCTATCACGGGGTTTTCTGAGGCGGAGAGTATGTGATCTGCCCATGGTCACCCAGTGGGTTTCCATGGCTGAGAGGGGAATCAAACCTTGGTCTCCAGGGTTGTAGCCCAGTACTCAAACCACTACGCAACGCTTGCTCTCATAACTGATATATGATATAGTTACTTTATCTGTGGAGACTAGCATTTTAGCACTTATTAATCTATGAAGAACAGAATGTGGAATACTGCACAAAATATCAAGTTCTGCAAATCTTAGTGGCAGGGTGTAAAGAGAGGCTGGGCAAGCCAGGTGGTGTTGCAGGTCAAGACAGAGATCAGAAACTCAGAAAAGCTGTCTTGGGATGGTATCATATGAGTCTTTTTGGAGAGGGTTTGTGCGTGCCTGACGTAAGGTGAGAGGATGTGTTTACATGAAATTGAACAGCGGTCAGTGTGGTGAAATATGGAACACTGTGTGAATGCATGAATATAGTGAGTAGGTGGGTACTGAAAGAGACAAGAAAGGCTGGAGCACAGTGACTGCTCCTTGTGCACTTGAAACTTACCATTTTTCCAAGGAAGGAGGTCTAAAAAACCTGAGACCCCTTCTCACGTAAGTGTATGCAGTACAAAGTTGAAGCCAAAGGAGGCAGTCTTGCAGCAGAAAGAACTCAAAATGTTTTACTGGATTAAACTTCCACTGCACTTTTCAGCCTCTCATTTCATTTCTTCAGATCTACCTGACTGATGTGGCTCATTTCCAGAGTACTAGCATCTCTAACAGTACGTGATTTACTCGTTACACTAGTTACAAAGAATGTGAGCAAGTGAATGGTCTGTTTTGCCTTGTGCTGACTTTGCAGAAGGCAGTTCCTATGATAGGAACATTCAGGTGGCTTCTCTATTATCTCTTTACATTCAAGTGGATCACAGACCTTCTTCATGTATTACACGGTGGCAAATGAATGTTTGCCAACTTCTACATGTACTGGGAAAGCTGCAATTAAAGTCAAATATACATTTTTTTCTTGCGCATGCACTAGTTTTGAGGGAAAAAAAGAAAATATTTTACACATAAATGTAAAAAACATATACATGAAACACCATACTTTGTAACAAAGTTGTTATTGTATATCTTCTGCCACTTCCAACTTACGGTGACTCTATCACAGGGTTTTCTGGATCTGAGAGTATGTGACATGCCCATGGTCACCTACTGGGTTTCCATGGCCAAGGAGGGAACCAAACCCTGGTCTCCAAGATTGTAGACCAATGCTCAAACCATGCTGGCTTTCACTTTGTAACTATACTTCCATATAAAATGCTCACAAATGGACCTGCAGCAAGGTGGAAGGTCTTGGTCTCCAACTCTTATAGAAAAGTAAAAAAGACTGCTTGTATATTCCTGGACTTCTGGGTCGGAAATGTGGCATGTGGCAGTGTCTCACAGCAAGCCATGCTGAGGGACGTCATACTGGACATGACAGAAGCCCAATGAAACTGCTTCTTGGGTATGGGAGGCTCTGAGGCTTGCCCCCACAACTCATTGTTCCTGACCCAGGAATCTAGGAGACCCCATTAGGTGTCTCTGCAAATGCAGACAACTGGAAGTGACCGGGCTGCCATGGTTTCCTGCCATGCCTCAGTTGCCATTCTATGGATCCACTACTGCCCAGCCAACTTTCTTAAATTTCTGATTATAAAATTCAGCATTTGAGGAGCTCATCAGTGATCTAGGACAAACAACTTCATCATTTATACCCCTGCTGTGTAACTGTCTGTGAATGGCATTTTGATCTTTCTCCCTTATAAACTGAACAATGTGATACGACCCCTGTGTGGAAGATTCAGTTTAAAAGACAGCTAAAAGACATTAAGAGCACTGGGAGAATTAGAGATTTAAAAGCTTTTTGAGAATCCTACTATTTTTTTGCATTGTTAAGAGTGGAAACTTCCTTATCCAAGGTCAATACCATATTTTCATAGGAAGAGATGATAAAATGAACTCAGAATGACCCTGCTTACAATATCCAGAGACATATAGAAATGCCTAGAAAGAACCACAGGGCTGCTATGACATCTAGTGGTAGAGTGGAATAATTACAACTGAATTTTTACTACTGTATTTTGACAGCTGTCAAAATAATTATGACTAGAAAACAAGTGAAGAATTTGAGAAAGAAGACCTCATCTGGAATACTGTGTCCAGTTCTGGGCACCTCAGTTCAAGAAGGATATTGACAAGCTGGACCATGTCCAAGGGAGGGTGACCAAAATCGTGAAGGGTCTGGAGGCCATGCTCTATGAGGAGTGGCTTAGGGATCTCGATATGTTTAGTCTGCAGAAGAGAAGGTTAAGAGAGGACATGATAGCCATGTTTAAATATTTGAAGGGATGTCATGTCGAGGAGGGAGCGGGCTTGTTTTTCGCTGCTCCAGAAACTAGGACAAGGAGCAATGGATTCAAGCCACAAGAAGAAGATTTCATCTGAACCTCAGGAAGAACTTCCTGACTGTCAGAGCTGTCCAGCAGTGAAATATGCTCCTTGGTATGGTGGAGTCTCCTTCTTTGGAGATTTTTAAGCAGAGGCTGGATGGCCATCTGTTCGGAGTGCTTTGATGCGTGTTCCTGCATAGCAAGGGGTTGGATTGGATGGCCTCTGTGGTCTCTTCCAACTCTTATGATTCTATGATTCTAAGTGGCTGGAAAGCTACCTGCTGGGGATGTTCAAGCTGGAGATCCTGCATGGAACAGGAAGGTGGACCTAATGGCCCATAGGGCCCCTTGCAACTCTATGACCCTCAGTTGTTCAACCCAGAGAGAGTGAGTCAAATCAAATGACTGATTTCGACTAAGATTAGAAGACTGAGAGAGGATATGAATCAGATGAACACTTAATTTAAACAGAAGTTGAAAATGGAACTGCATGACATCAGAACTTCCTTAGATAAAAATGGCAAGGAGATGAAGCAGACAAAATGAAATAGAGGGAGCTCTGGAAGAACACAAAAGTTGCTAGATATGATTTAGAAGTTATCAATGAATTAACAACAGAATGTAGACTCAGCTACACTGCTGGATCTTAAACAGGAAGATGTCTTCAGATTAAAGGGATTTCTGAAATGCAAAACCAGGATATTTATACAAGAGTGTTAAATACTTTGGGTGACTTTTTTGAAATTAGAAACGAAGATTCTGATTGTGAGTTGGATAAGGCGTATCATCTTGATTCTGTGGTTGATAGAAAGACACCAAGAGACATAATTATTTACTTTGTTAGAAAGCGACTAACAAATTAAATTGTTCAACAATACTACCTAGACAAGCTCCAGATTGATGGAAAGAATGTGACAGCTTTCAAAGACGTACAGTCCTCCCTCCACATTCACGGGTTTGACCTTCATGAATCTGATTATTTGCAAGGCATGTGCTTGCCTCCCACCGCATTTTCCTCCTCCCATCCCCTGCATTCCTCACTCAAGCTTGCAAGGCTTATGTTTAAAATGGATGCTTTTTTTCCTTTGGGGGGAGCAAAGCCCCCTCCCACTGCTGAAGATGTGGCCTCTCTGCCATGCAGTTGCACATTCTGCTGTGTATTGGCTGCTCACTGGTCAGGTGTTCACTTTGCTCCTACTCCTCCTTTCTCAAGATGGCCACCAGAAGTAATTAAAACTCCAAAACTTCTCTCTTCTCTGTTTGAAGAGAAAGTACTGGTAAACCTTTCAGGTTGTCTTTTTCCTCCTCCCCACCGCAATGCCAGGGCCAGAAGCAAAGTAATGGGAGAAGGAAGCTCTGGAGGGAAGGGAATCGTGGAGAGAGGAGTTATTTGCAGTTTTTTTCCCACTTTTGTGAGGGTTCTGTGCCCCAAACCCTCATGAATGTGGAGGAGCTACTGTACTGACACAGATTTTGAGAAGGTGAGATTATGCATTCTTGACTAAGAAGTTGAAGCAATATGGAATACCCTTCAGATGGGGGAATTTGGAAGGCCTGGTTTTGCATAACAAATAGAGAAGACACATCCTCAGTACAATCTCCAAGGTGAAAGAATTTGAATGGTCAATCCCCCTTCTCCCAAAAAGGAGAGGAAGAAAAGACTTTAGACCATAATTCAAAGTAGGATAGTGACAGAGAAGAGGAGGATAAACGTGCTCAGGCAAATGTAGAAATGGATATTGGTAACAAGGAAACTTAAAAATGTCTTTAAAATTTCTTTCCTGGAATATAAAGGAAGCCTAACTCAGTTGGAAAAAGGAATTTAAAAAATGCATTATTTGGAAAGACAGAAATCAGGTTTGATCTGTGTACAAGAACCGCATATAAGAAAAGAAGATAACATTTGTTGAATCCTAAGTTGGGTAAAAAATTTTACTTCAGCCTATGATAAAAAGAAAAGAGGGTGATAATCTATGCTGATCTCAAACTAAAGCGGGAAAAGATTCTGGAAGATATAAACGGTTGATTTGTTGGTGTGCAAACACAAGGACAAAAACTCTTGGTGGTGGTGATTTATCCTCCCACAGAGAATAAAGCTCCTTTTTTAAAAAAAATGCTGGAAGAAGTTTTACAGCTTTCTTCTGAAAGGCAAATCTTTTTAGAGACTGAAACAGCATAATTAACCTTAAAATTGATAGACTGGCAGAGAAAGAAAGAAAAAAAATTGCCGAAAGAAAACTTTCAAAGTCTTTCTTTAATCAGAAGAACAATTTGGAACTTTTGGATACTTGTAAATGTATGGAGAAACACAAGAATATATATTTTCTCCAGAAAGATAGAAATCTTTCTCAAGAATTGTTATGCTTTTAACATCTAAATCACTGACCATCTCTAATAAAGACACGGAGATATTACCAAACACGCTCTCAGATCATAATCCAATTCTGTTGACTTTTAGAAATAAGAGGGGGGTAAATAGAATTGGAGATTGAATGAAGATATACTGACTTGCTTAAGAATGAAGATATACTGAACAAGGCTAAACAAAGTTTAAAGAAGTTTTTTTGAGAACAATATGAATAAAGATACATACATTAGAATAGTTTGGGATGCCCCCTCAGACAAATTAGAGAGAGATTTAAAATGGACAGTACCAATGTACCTTTTAAGCAATGGTACAAAAACAATTCGAACTTTATTTGGCAAGGGAAGAAACCAACAGTAAAATTTAAAATTTTACAAGATGCAAAACAAAGAGGTGTACAACATTTTAAAAAGTATAGCATATAGTATAACAGTATAGTATGATACACAGTATCATAAGTTAGATGTATACTTTGTCTATTCTCATATAACCAGCAACCAATGAGTTGGAAGTGAACTGTATACCTTAGTTCCCCCTTTAGTTAGTTTAGCTTAGTTTAGTTTGTGTTGTATTTTTAGTTTGACTGCTGTTTGTTCTTGTATTCTCCTAAATGTTGTTTTATAAATGTTTTATACATTATAATACATTATAATAGAAAAAGATTATGTAGTTCTGTGATATTGGAATGATCTTCCTATAAACATTTTAGCTATAATATTGAGATTATGAAGAAAGGGTACATAAATATGCAGATATCAGGCAACTGGATGATTCAGGAGATCCTAAGAGTCAGTTGTCCACATTTACATTTGATAATTCTTCCCCTACTCTTTTTTTATAGTTTTCCAAATTAGCTGTGCCAGAGAACAGTTTCACCTCCATACATAAAAATATCTGTAACTCTCCCGAAAGTTATCATAGAAACAGACAAACCATATTATCTGTAGTATGACGATGTAGCTACTATGGTTTATTACCTTTTTTGTATAATAATTATGTAATGCTATTACATTGGAAATAATGATATGTGGTCTAAAATTTTTCCGGTTCTTCTTCCTTAGTCCTTTTCAATCCTGCTCCAAAGATCTAAAGATTACAAGATATGTTATTTTATAAAAATCCTTATATCCCACCTTCCAGCTACTCAAAGCTCAAAACATAAAGTAAAACAACAAATAAAATACAGTAACAAGGAAACATGTGAGTATAGTAACTGAGTTATTCACTAAAAGACAGAGCCCATGCCTATTTCCAAGGGGACCAATGTGAGATACTACAAATATATGTTGTCCAAACATATGTGCATTACTGAATGGAATTAAAAACCATCTTATTCTTGCATCAACAAACATCACTTGCTAAAAGCTTCTTTAAAACACGAGGAAATAATGTTACATATTTTAGAAGAAAAGATGGAATATACTCACTTAAGAATCTTGCCAGAAGATTGTGGTTGCTCTTGGCCCCAGTAGAAGAGATCTAGTCCAAAAGGCACAATAGGAGCCTTGGCTTTCTCTTCTTCGTATTTTTCATTGGGCTCCTGTGAAGTTGCTGGCTCGGAATTTCTAGATGTTTAGGACAAAAGATTTAAAAAAACCCAAGGCATAGGTATGTTAGCTGCACTATCAAGAATAATACTACAACTTCAATAACACCTTGTACTCAACTTTGCATGTAATCTACCATCTTAAATTGGCCCTTCAAGATGAACAGTACAATAAAGCACATTCCCTGACTATATCCAACAACATCAATGTGCTACAGTAAAGCCAGATGTGATAACGGTTTCAGAGTTTGCATAACTATGGTATATAATACATTTTTTGTTGTGTAAGCCAGTTGCACCAGAGGCTATGCAAGTAATATACAAGCAATTGCACTACAGTGCAATCCAGAGTAACTACACTGGTAGAGAGTTTTACTCTACTCACATTAGATTGGATTTAAACCCGTACGTTGAGCATATAATTTTTATGACTTTTCTACGTCCACTGATAAAGGAGGACAAGGCTAAAACCAAACACAGTACAAACAAAAACTATCATGCAGATTCAAATGCACTGTTGCTTTTATCATTTTAAAAATGAATAATGTTCCCCTCCTATAATGTCATGGGATAGTGCAGAATCTGGGTCAGAGCAATGTCCGTGGGCTGATGACATGTCTGGGATTACAAAATGGATTCTGCAATTAATATTAAACTAGAAAGACTAAATACAAGCTTGACTATATTAAGTGGTCTTACGTTATGGACCTCCTCCAGTAAGAACAGAACAACAATACAAAGGATAAAGGTTTGAAGACCATAGTTCAAATCTCCACTTGGCCATGGAAGCCCAATGGGTGACCCTGGGCAAGTTCATAGCTCTCCTCTGAACAAATCTTGCCAAAGAAAACCCTGTGATAGGATTGCCTTAGAGTCACTATAAATTGGAAATTACTGGTAGATACACAACAAAAAAAACAAAAGTTTGAAAATGTCACATTATAAAAATCTCATTTAATTTCAGCTTCTGACTGGGAAAGTCCTTTTTCACTCACAAAACCAAAAACCATCAACTGAACTACTGATTTCTGAATAACCTCCACCGAAACCATTTATATAATGTAGGCCTGGCGCTGGCATTGTAGTGCTCCTAGTGTTTTTTTTGTAGTTTTTTTCTTTCTTCTTTTTGGGGCGGGGCGCTGTTCTACCACTGGCTGTGATAAGAAGTTGGACCCTGTCACTGAAAGTGCTGAAAGCTTTTCTGCTGTGTACCATTTGCTACATTGTTTACCAGCACTAAATGTGTGTCACTGTTTAGCACTAAGTAGTAGCCTGGAACTACATCCAGTTCTGGAATGAGACAAATGTAATAATAACATTTTGTTTTGAAAAGGAAGAAAAAAAGGAAATTTAAAAATCCCTTCAGAAAAACCAAATATTAAGCACAAATATTTTCTCTCCAGGAGCAAAGCAAGCTAAGTTATGCTTCACAACTGTTACAGCCTGCCACTCTAAGAGGTACCATTGGACCAGAAGGGAAACAGTCCAGGGATCATCAGCCAATGAGAGCTGAGAGTTTTTGCCACACCCTTCACATCATCTACTGGGGTAGCAGCCAGCCTGCATGCTGAGCACCACTGGCAGCCAGTGCACTGTAGCTATGGGGGCACCAAAGCTGTCAGAATTCCCTGATAAAATAAATAAAATAAAATATCCTTAAAATTAATTCTCTTTCACTTCCTGACTAGTTCTTGGCATGTCCACATTTTGTAGTGCTCAGAATGTGTCGCAGCTGGAATCTCTTCTCTGGATGCTTCTGACTAGATGTGAAGAGCATATATGCTTAGAATGCACTGATGAGCTCCTGGAAAACTAGACTGAAAATAGGTTGGCGGGCATGCAAGTGACTGCCAATAGGAAACTGAAATATGAACTGCTTTTTGAGCATGCAGTTAGGGAAAAAAAGTGAAGAATTTCTATTCCATTTCTACTATGCAGGTCAATCGCTACAGCCTGGGAGTAGATAAAAAGCCACCTGAAGCTCAAATCTTTGCTCTCTTCACCCATTCCACCACCTCCTTTCCTATTGTAGCTCACTGTGTTGAGAGAATGAGGTAAAAAGGTAAAAAGAAAAGCTCCACTTAGATTGCACTGAGGAAGGGATAGAAGAGAGAAAGAAATACAAAAGAAGAAGTAATCCATACAGAGAAGGAAAGACAATCTAACCCCTGCTAAGAAAGTCAAGAAGCCCCAAATATATCTGTCTGTATTTCCCCTCCTGAAAGGTGTATCACTGGTATAATTTCATCTGAGAGTTGGACCATGACTCTGAAGACCAAGGTTCAAATTCCCACTTACCGTAAGATGGAAATGCCTTGAAGGCACACAACAAAAAATATAGAATTATGCTATTTGTTGGCCATAGTGGTTAGGTTCTATGTCTGTAGCCATCTTGATCCCTTGCCACCTGCTTTAGTTTGAAGCTGCTGAGAGGAACTATTATGGAAGAAGCACACTGAGGTCTAAATGAGAGCTGTCGTATTTCCTGCTACTGGCCCCAGGGCATTAAGCTATGCCTCCGCAGCCTCCATGATTCCACTTCGGTTTCAGTGGATTGCTTTGGCTTGGAAGTACATAAGAATAAGATTCTGAAGACTTCAGATGTACACATGTACACGTGCGCACACACGCACACACACACACACATCATTTATATCAACCTGTCATCTGTAGATTGCAATCTAGGCAGTTTATCCTGGATAATTTTCCATGTTGCAGCTGCACAGGTTGGATCAAGTTCTTCTTCACTTCTTTTAGATTGAGATGTCTTTTTTACTGTCCCAACTCCAAAGCTTTTTGGTGGAATCACAGGCTCCAAACCTGCCAAACAAAGGGAAAAGACAGTGGTAAATATAAATTTGTTGCCAAATAATGTATGAAGCAACCCTAAGAGTCCAAAAGACAGCAGGTGGATATCTTTTATGTAAAATGTCAAGAAAATGGAATATTATCTGAGGTAGAATTCTGCTTCAGTTGTAGGTGCAGCAAAACACCAAGTCTAGCAGCTAAAAATTTCAGCTATCGTCATCTCCAAGAAGATTGCCACAATATTAACAGTTATCTTTCAGACAGCACGAGAAACAGTACTATAATCCTTCAGAAACAGAATTCCTTCAGAATTTAGAAAACCTCAAGAGAATTCTTCTTCTGGTATTTTGCTGTTGTCCATCTGGCCTGAAACAAGAAAAGCTCTGCCAGATTCTGCTTCGGCCATTCCTTGTAAACACAGTCAGGAGATATTATTTTTCTTTTCTTCAAGGGTTGGTGATTTGCACGAAAGTAAAAGCATGATGAAAATACTTAAACCTTTCTCCAAATGATTCTATTCCTCTTCAACTCTTTTCTGTATCATCATTTTCCCACAACTGGTATGGCAAACACACATTGAAAAAGTAATAAAGAAAGGGAAAATTTGCTATAAAGCTAAGCTGCCTTTCTGTGTTTTGGAACCAAGATAACTGGCATCCACAGTGCCTCTTGAAGCCATGCTTCTTTTCCAAGCTTTCCAGGTCCACAAAACAGGAAGTCTTTGATATATCCAGCCTTGCAGGGATAGGGAAAGACATCTTGTTATTAACACATTCCTGGCTTCACCTTCAGTTTTCTTGCATGCATGGATCACATCTGATTGGGGAATCAAGTACATATCAAGCACATGAAATCTTACATATTGATTTCATTAAAAAAAAAAAATCAGTTTGAACTAGAGGACTTCAATGTTTTTGGCCAAACTTAATGGTTAAACGCTTTATTTTCACCTGCCTAGCTACAAAGTGTTGTTATAAAGTTTACCAAATTAATGCTCACCAGCAGGTAGGAGGAAAGTCTGTTGGCTACCTGCTTACAACATTGACCCCACAGACTGTAGCCCTGGGAGTCTCCGTCCTTAACTCCAGCACTGGAGTTAAAAAAGAGAGAGGAGGTACTACCACCACCAGTCTAGAGGTAATCATACCTGGCCTGCATCACAAGGAAGGAGGTTGCATACAGAGAGCAGTTCATCACAGCTGGACACTAGCTGACGTAACAGGTTTAAGCACCTTTGCCAACTTAGTACTTCTCCATTGAAGATCTTTCTCCCTCAGACACAACCCATGCCAGCTTTGTAACAAGCACTGCTCCTCTAGTACCTGCATGAATGGAGTCAAAAGATACCCATAGAGTCCTCAGTTTTTTATCCTTTCAGCTTGATTTGACTGCCCTATTAAGTCTGCTGTTACTAATAAGATTCAATATTCATGACACTCTCACCGCTCCTTGTCATACAATGTGGCAACCCATGACAAGCATTCTTATTTTATTTGGACAGGAAGGGCAAAAATTCAATTTTCTCTGCCATCTACTACTCCCATTTTCAACTGTGCAAATTTGATTTAATTTGAAAATATTGTTTACATTATGGATCCAGGTGGGAGAAGCTGATATTAAACTTTTTAAAAGGGCAAAACTACAATCCTGTTGTTCAAGAGGCTGCATCTACAATCCCTCATATAGCATCTGTGCATCAGAGATCCAATTCACAGAGCCTTTAAGAGTTCAGAGCCTGAGGCACTCCTTCACCTTTCCCTGACCAGGAATTCTGATGTAAGCACCCCCGTCAAAGGACAGTGTCAGTACCTCACCTGGTCCATTCCCTCAAGGGAATAGCTTCAATAAGTGAGGTCTTCATCGTGGGAAAGGAGAATAGGCAGCTGTGACTAGAGAGAACCATTTGAAGGACAGCTGCTGCAGGTGTGAAACATTTTTGTCCTTACTAGCCTTTGGCAGGCTCACATAAGGAAAGACTAAACAATACTTAGGGCTAAAGCAGATGAGACAGCGAGGACACTGATAATCATACTGGCCTCATTAATACTTAAAACAGGATACGTCTCCTTTTATAATTATAAAAATTGCACAAACTGTTGTAGCACGCCAAGAGACCTAAGCAGGGTGTACCAGCTTGAGCACTGCACTATGACTCTGGAAACCAGGGTTCAAATCGCTACTTGGCCAAGGAAGCCCACTGGATGACCTTGGGCAGGTCACATTCTTTCACTCTACAAGGAAGACAAAAGCAAACCCCTTCTGAACAAACCTTGCCATGAAAATCCCAAGATATATTTGCCTTAGGGTTATCATAAACAGCTTGAAGGCACACAACAACATATGCCACAGGATCAGAGCCATTCTGCAAGAGAGAATTGCGCAATACGAAAATCACTTAGCATTCATTGTGCATTGATCCTCCCTGCAAATGCATTCTCATGGTCTTACAAGGTATGAACTCTGCATTTGCTTCAAAACAGAGAGATGTATTTTCGTATTTACTGTCTCATTCTTCCATAAAACATGAACCATGTTTTTAAGTGTCTCACACTAAGAGGCAGGATAAAAAAATGGACTAATAAGTAGAAGACAACACCTACTACTTGAACTTCCAACTGCCAGAGAAACTAGGAGCGGAACAGAAATCTCTCTGTTGCAATCTACACCTTAGAATGGCACTGCCAAGTAGGTATCTGATACACAAGAGCCAGTGTGATGTAGAGGCTTGAGTGCTGGACCACAAAGGTGAGGACCATGGTTCCAGTCCCCACTCAGCCACAGAAACCCACTGGGTGCCTTGGGCAAGTCACTCTCTCTCAGCATCTGAGCAAAGCAATGGCAAACCATCTCTGAACAAATCTTGCCAAGAAAATCCTGTGATAGTTTGCGCTGGGGTTGCCATAGGTTGGAAATGACTTGAAGGCAAACAGCAACAACAATCTGATACCAAGTTTGAAGGTACCTGACCAGCAGCAGTAAGAAAATTTGCGAATATTAATATACATCCAAATAATTAATGTGCACAATAATTAATGCTTATCAAAATGAGAATTGATATGCAAATTCTACATTACACTAAGTTGTATAGCCACTGAAAACTACCACTTAAGATCTGAGAAAGAAAATGTTTCCCAGGCTAGGGAACATGCAGATCTCTATCTGTTTTCTACTACAACTCCCATGGTCCTTAAAACTGGGCATACTTGCTATGGTTGATGAGACTAACAAGTAAACAACATCCTGAGGGGCACACATTCACAACCCCGATCTATGCTATGAGGCAACAAGTGGAGTGAATTTATTTGATTAAGTGAAACATTACAGAACATTCATTGGGACAGGCATGTTATCAAGAAGCTTTGCACTGATTTGTCACATACTTTCCCCCAATCTATACAGGTATTTTTTATCAGTGAAGTAACTATAAATCCAATTGTTTTCCTAAACACTACAGGCTATCTGCAATTCTTTGAACCAAACCAAATGGAGAAAGATAACACAAGGTAAAAAAAGATGGAATAAGGCAAAAATAGGTAGAACTGATTTCTTACCCATCACTGTAAGCAATCAAAGAGGAAAATAAGATTCCAAATGGTGATTATATTTTTTTCATTGACAGGTAGGTTGGAAATAAACTAAACTGAAATAATTAGGTATAAAATGAATTTTGCAGACACAAGATTATAAATACTTGCCCACTGCAAATGACAATGATCGGTCAGAATGCATGTCTACCGCAGAAACAAAATGGGGCTTTAAAACTGAACCATTCATATTATCTCTACAACAATAGTAGGTTCATATCTGTTCAATATTTTTGTTTAGGAAGAAAAAAATTAAAGTCTAAGTCTCCTGGTTTTCCATCCTTTTGTTTAAATTGATCAAATGGCACCTATTTGCCTGCAGCAATAAAGCAGACAGTGTTAAAGAGATAAATCAATAGTAGGAAATAGAGAGGCTGGGGTTTCAGCTGAAAGTTAGGCTGCTGAATGCTGACATTATTGATTTTAGCTAGTTCAGCTGGCCTTGTAATTAAAATGTAAATCTGAGAAAGAGATTATGTCCTGACAGAAATGGTGGGATTAGACGGAGATAAAAGCTCCTCAATGAAAATTCAGAGGAAATAGAAGAACCAGTTTCATCAGCCTTTTGTATTTAGGAGAATCAAAAATAAATAACAAGAATATATTTAACTGAAAATGGAGGGAAACCTAGTATGTAAATAATGCGAATAAAAACATTTGAAGAATGTTTCACTTCCACCCTTCTCTTTGTTTTTGCAACAGCCTTGGCTAACCCAGAATATACAAATATTTATTAAGATAGGCTAGAATTTAAGGAATAACTTTAGGCATTTCTACCTATGAAAGTTTTGCTTACCACTTCCTTTTCACCATAAAAGTATTGGGGTTGTACAGTAATATATATTCCCTCACACACAGAACAAATTCAGTTGTGCTGAGATTCATAAGAGCAGAAAAAAATTTAAGGGCTACCTATTTTATCAAAAGCGAAAACAAAGCTCAGATCAATTAGGACTGGGTACAGGGCACCTCCTGTACAGGAAGAGGTTCCTTTCCAGGAATCCCTGTGTAAACAAAAAAATGCAAGCATCACATCCCACTGTAATCAATGGAAACAATGTATATACACCATGGTAGCACAAACATGCGCCCATCACATCCATTGACTATAATGAGATGCAATGCTTTGTGTGCCGTCACATTCATGCATTCAGGGGTTTTCCCAGAACAGGGTACACTATAGGCCTACTTTCTGCTAGGCAAAACAGAAAACTGGATGGTCATGGTAGTAGAACAGAGTACTCTGGAAAAAGGAATCACTGGCTAATAACTGCACACAGCAACCTTTTGTTTAAGGTCCTACCTGTAATGCTGTACACTACAGATAAACAGTATAGATATGGTCAGCTAGGGAACCATGGGGCTTTTTTTATGTATACATGGCTGCAGATTCATTAAAATTATTATTAATAATTTATCATAACCAAAACTTCTTTTTTTTACAGAACACCTCATTTGTGATAGGCACTATATAGAAATCATACATAAAAGGTTTTTTGTGTGTAATCTTCTCTAACAATGAAACAGAAGGATAGGGCATTGGCAGAAAAATGGGAAATTATACATAAGCAGGGAGAGTGAAAGAATCAAAGAGTTAAATAATAATATAGTATAATAACTAATATAGGAAGGAAACAAAAAAAAACCTGAAGACTGACTGACATGTAAGACAGAAGTACTGAGAATAATTTATCCAAGTTTCATTCATATTGCTCATGAAACCTACTATCTCATCAACAGGGGAAGAAAAAATAAATATTAAGAATAATTTCAGCAATTTACTAAGCACTAGAATTTGCCCAAGCGCCCTCAACTTCATCTTCGGTTCTTCGTATGAGATCTGCTATAACTGAAGTTTTATCACTTCTTGTCTGGTTTTCTTGAAGTTGAATTCAAGACTACTTTCACTAAACTCATTTGCAATCTAATATTAGTAAACGAGGCTTACCTATTAGCACCTATAAGTACTGACTGAGACCTTGGAGAGAGACAGTCATAATTAACTGTATTAGGTATACCAAATGATCTGACTCAGTATAAAGCAGATTCCTATTCTTTACTACTATTTTTATAGTTTGTGAGCTTAGCATCTGATTTATTATTAAGTAGGCCTTGGTTGAGAATTAATGGTCAAAGGAGTCCTCACAATTATGTGAAATATATATTCCTATTCTACTGTGTTTGAAAAACAAGCATGTTGTAGTTGCATGTTGTAGACAGTTTGAATATTGGACTAGCAGTCTGGAAGACCAGAAATCAAATCTCTGCTTGGCCAAAGAAACCCACTTGTTGACCTTGGGAAAGTCACAGACTCTCAGCCATGGAGGAAGGCAATAGTAAACACATTCTGCCATGAAAATTCCAATTCTGGAGGAAACTTTGAAATAATTTTCAGCTTTCAGGGGACCTTTACATAAAAATGGTTATATCGACATCAAAAATAAATAAATTAATTAAAAAAAATTAAAAATAAAAATTATTTTTCTAAAAAAATCAGGATATTTTGTGGAAAATCTAAGAACCTTTCATAGTACCTTAGGATTCCAGGGAACACAGGTTGAGAAATCCTGCCTTATTTTCTCCGTAAGTCAGAAATGACTTGAAGGCACACAATAACATGCACATACTTCTGTTTCCTTTTTTAAACTGACACCAAGTATTGCACTCTAGAGACAGAAATCAGGTGGCCTTCCAGATGCTGTTGGCTTCCAGGTTCCAGCAGCCCTACGGCTAAATCCTGTTGGTAACTCCAACTAGCGTAAACTTAATGAATGAACAGTTAACCCTGAGTCCACACTCATGTAAATTCCACTGTGTCAGTACATCACAGCTCTACATCAACAGCATACAGTCCCTAGGCAGCACAACCAACAGTAAATAATGTTGGAAATTGTAGTCCAGTATCACCCAAAGGGCTGCAGGATTGCCACCCCTGCAAAATTTCACAGCTACTGAGCATGCTGTATACAGCACTTAAGTAGAGTTGTTTTATGAGAATGCACCCAAAGTCTTCTTTTAAAAAAATATATCCACAAACTTCCTCCAAACAAGAAAATCTTTCCCTCTTTCTTAGTAGCTCTCTTTTGGCTCCAGTTTCATTAGCACTCACCACCTGAATCTGCTGCTAAAGACATTAATAATCTGTGTTCTGGAAAATTATTTTTCTATTTATTCTTTATTCAATTTTGTAGCATATAGAGTAGTGCCTTTGTATTTACATACACAACAGTTCTATACTAGCAACCATCTCAGTAGTAATTTCCACATGTCAAGCTAAGCAATGTGTTATGTTCGCTAGTTTATTGCTTTAGCTATGAACTGTTCCACAGATAAGGAAACAAACTACAATATGGTTTTGTCATTTCTGGTCTGTTTCACATCCACCCCTTCTGTCACCTACTATTTCAGGATGCACAGCTAAAGGAATAAGGCCTGATTCTGGGTTTGGACATAACAAAATACAGTTTAAATAGGCTAGAGGTTATAAGCCAAAACACAATTAAGGGCTTCTAACAGTGGTTTGTGGACCCCTAACAAACCATGGAGCCCTGGAGGCGCAGTGGTTAAATGGCAGTACTGCAACCATAAGGTTGTGAGTTCGATCCTGCCAGGCTCCAAGGTTGACTCAGCCTTCCATCCTTTCGCAGGTTGGTAAAATGAGTACCCAGCTTGTTGGGGGCAATTAGCTAAAATACATTGTAAACCACTTAGATAACACTAGTTGATAGGCGGTATAGAAATAAATGCTACTGCTATTGTTTGTGGAAACAGACTGAGCAACAAAAAACAGCTAAAATCTGTTTTACAATTATATGCAAAAGTGATCATTGTTAGCTGGTACAAAAGTTGCCCTTGGTTTTATTCACACTATAACAGCAGATAGGCAATGCATGGCCCTCCAGATGCTGTTGGACTGTAGTTTCCATCAGCACTAGCCAGCAAAACCAACAGTAAGGGCTGATGAGTTTCATTTCTGGAAGATCTGAAGGGTCATACATTCTCTCTTTCATCTATAACAAGTCTTCTGGGCACAGTGCATGTTAACCAAAATGATATTTGAACACGTTAAATCATTATTCATAACAATTTATGAAATGGCAGAAGAGACTGCAGTCTTATAGGAACATAAATTCTCTTTATAAAACAGCAGGTATTCCTGTTGTGATACTGCAAAATGGCCATCATCCTGCAAAGACCAGGTGCAAGTATAAATAAGGTTTATACAAATGAGAGGTCATTAAAAAAACCTAGTAATGTTAATTTGGCATGACATCCCTTAATGGGTTATGTCTTCACACTTCAGTTACCTAATCACCTAAATTCTTTTACAAATTTCCATTTTATCTTGCACATGGAAAATCAAATTGCCCATCTTCCTTTGAATAACTTTTATCCTAAAACTCATTTCTTGTTCTTAATTTGCAATTAGAATGTACTTTTGTATTCTGTTTATATAACCTAATACCATAGTGTAAACCATTGAATGGTAATTGAGAAATATTCATAAAGCCCAAAATTATTGTTTTATCTCCCACTTTTCTCCCAAATTGACTTAAAGTACAAGTAAGAACCTATCTATTCTGAATTGTAAGAATAAAACTGAGTTCAAAAATTTCTATGATTTCCTCTGCATGTCTTTGCTTCTAGTTAACAGAACAGCCACAAAAGTAGCAGATTGACTGTTCATTGAAATATAGTAGAATTGGGATCAAACAATTTTTCCAATGAGCATAACAGTAAGTTTCATATAAGATGTATTCAAATTAAGACAATATAATATATCATTCAGTCTGAGACTGGCTTAGCGTATGATTTGGAAAAGGTATGACTAGATTGGAAAGAACAGAGATAACTCTTCCGGAGAACTTTCCCTCAACAACATACAACCAACAGGTACTCAGAGATTTGGTTTTATTCCTCTCCAGTCTTGACATCAGCAGTCCCTTTACTGTTAACTGCCATTAATCCTTATTTGTGCTTTATTCATTCATTCAGTTATAGCTAATTTGACTCTTCGTTGACAGACTTTATGGCAGGAGCAGTCTATGTGTTGGGAAGGGAGGAGGTGAAGTCATGAAGTCTGGGATTAATGAATAAGAGGGACTGGCAACTTGTGGTGTACAGGAAGCTTTTTGAACCAGTCCCCTTGCCCTTTCAAATTTTTAATGGTGCTGTTGTAAAATGCGTGTTGTGTTTCACTCAAAGACAAAGTGTTTTTTAAACTGTAAAAAGTACCCCACACTTTAATTAATGTACATGTCATTCACATATATAATCTCTCATGTATGTAATACTATATACATGAGATCCATAACTGTGAAACACTTGATGTTTGATTGCAGCATCTTTATTAAAGGAATCAGTTTGTGCAGCTAAAGATATTTCCGCCACACAGGGCACAGTCTAGAGAAGAGAGTGAGGGACATACAAGAATTCATTTAGTATGTACACCAAAACTCAGCATGACGTGTCAGTATGGTAAGGCATACTGAGAGCCAGTGTAGTGTATGGGATGTGACCCTGGATTACCAGGCTTCGATTCCCCACTCAGCCATGGAAACTCACTGAGTGACACTGACACATACACGCAGAGCCCCAGAAAGCCCAACAATAGGTTCTCCTTGGGGCTTCCATAAGTTGGAAACAACTTAAAAGCATGCAACAACAACAACAAGGTATAGATTGTAGGTACCCTAATAACTGAGGTGAACAATTAATAAACACTAGTTTTCAACTAAAAAGAATAGCTGTTTATACAATCTAAGAGATTTATAAAAATATATTTGGTCATAGATCTACAAAGTTTTGAAGGCTAAAGCTGCTAATTTGAACACATTTATTTGGAAGCAAGTGGCACTTGCTTCCAAGTAACCATGCCTAGGAACAATTTTCACATATCCATTCATACATCAGTTAACAAAGTAGATGTATTTCTGCAGATTACTGCCTTAACAGGAAATTTGATATCAGAGGCAGAAATAATATGGAAAGAATGGGGATAGATATCTACATCACAAAAAAAGAAAAGGTTGTTTCAACAACATTTTTATTCAAAATGAGTAACAGGCACATGTGTGATTGCAATCAAACTACCAGGTCAGATTAGCTTTTCATAAATAAACAAAAACATTTTCAATCTTCTAGAGCACTTGAGGGCTTCTTCCAAAATGCATCCAAGGATTTTTTTTCTTTCATCAGTCTGCACTTTTCTTATGATTTCCATTATGGTAGCCTAATCTCTACTTTAGAAAAAAATGCTGGGGGTAGCTGGTGATGCAAGGCTATCTAATTTTTCCATTTCTCTCTATTTTGCTGTTCACACATGCTCAGTAAGGGATTTTAGAGGCAGCAGCTGTTTATCTTGCCTGTCGTAAGCAGGTACATGCAGCAACAGTAGGGCTGACTTGAGCAGATTCCCATTCTTTTCCAGATCAAGCTTTATTGTACTGTTTACTGCACACACACTGCTGCAACCTGATACCCAGTGTTTCTCCAACCCTCCTTCACCATCTTCACAATGCTAGTGCTGCTAAAAAATCTTCTAGCAAGACAGAGGAAAAGGAGGGCTTGGTTGGCACAAAAAGACTTGTAAAAAGAAGCTTGCTTTTCAGAGACTTTGTTAACTGAGCTATGCCTCTATTTACAATCTGAGAACTAAATACAGTGCTGAGATCAGGTAATGAAAATGCACAAAAAGGGCTACACATGAGTTCAATGAATTATCCTGGTCAGATCAGGATGGCACTTCCTACACTGTAGTGCCTGTTTCCACTGGCAAACTTGGGATAGAAAGTAAAATGCATATCATTTATAAAGCCTCACCTCAGGTATTAAATATTTTTCCACACAAGTAGAATAGCAGTCTTAAACTGTTTGTGATCATGTTCATAATTTAACTGATATTTATTTGTTAATAAACATTATAACAATTTATATTCCATTTTAAACCAGAATACTCCCAAGAGAAGAATGCTATTTTTAAAAAATCAGATATAACGTTATTTTTTTTAAAAAAATTACTGTTTTACTTATTTTTAACTCACTACTTTTCAACCAAAAACCCAATATTAATTTATGAATTATCACTGCCCTCAGTGGAGATACAAAAAGCAGGGTCAGTTTCTTACTCTTATAGCGTGTGGGTATGCTTGCATTTCAAATCAAATGTGAGTTTCATACTCAAACTATTCTTTAAGCAACAGTCCTACTGATGCCAACCACATTAGCTTATGATAGCTTTGCAAACAATCTCAGCACAAAGTCCATGGTGATGTTTGATACAACAAGACTCCCAATTACACATATGAAAGGTATCCTCACTTTTATTAACACATCCCTGGAAAATAGTCCTGCTGTATTAAATGGTTACTGGTTTTAAGAAACCTGAATGCATGGCGAATGCTGAAACAGAGATTTGGGAATAACAAATGCATCTTCAGCTTCCCTTTAATTATTTCCTAATCTGTAGCTGGTGGCTATAGTTTATAAATTTATTCCTTTGACCAACTGATCAAGTTCTAAGTGCAATACCAAATGATTTTTAGTATACATACAAATATTATATAACAAAAATGAATAGGAGAAATTCTATTTGAAAATCTTTATGATAAACAAGAAAGCAAGCTCCAATAAAGCTCAACTCTCTGAACTTGATTTTGTGTTGTTGTTTTTAGTTCTTGTGCAATAAATCAGGATCCACCTGAAGAAAGTTAAACGTTTCTTCCCAATCTACAGAGTAACCAACTGAAAGCAGAATTAACCTAATAATTTTGAGACAGCCCCTTGAACAACTCCTAAGTGTTTTATATAATAATATATACTCAAAATGAAAGAATGTTTCAGCACTTATGCAAATGTTTAAAAATGTCCAAGGTGGACACCGCTTTATTAATTTGCTGAGCCATGATTGTCACCAGATACTAAGGTATGCTTAACTTGTGCTCTCTTGAATACCGCAAGGAAATGAAATATTATGAGCACTAAATGCCATGAACAAATATTATGAGCAAACAATGAAGATTTCTGTGGAAAAAGCACTGTACCGATTTATGAATAATTTGGATTTTCATTAAATACAATAACAGCATAGCAATAGGAACATTATATATAGTTCAATAAATACTTAAGTAAACTAAAAATAAACTGATCAGTTTTACCATGTCTCTTTGTTGCCAGATCTGGTGTACAGTTAACCAACCAGCTAGAATCTTGGCAAAACTCTAAAGAAAAGCTTGATGGACATGAAAGTAAAAATTACAGGGGGCTGAAAACTGTAAATGTCATTGTTAAATTAGGATTGCAAGCTGTAATTGATTAATGGGCACCATAAATCAATGAGAGCTTTAAGCATACCTTCAAAAATGTCCTCTGATTTATCAGGATAGTTGAGAATATTTCCTTTCTGTGTTAAACTACTCAAGTTTGTTTTTTAACAGAACTCACAGGCAATTTCCAGTAATCAATTAAAATCAGTACGCTACTACATGTTTTCAAGCCTAGGCCCCTAATAGTGTTGGACCTTGAACTTGCTTAGTTTTGATGGCTCATTGTTGCCTTTGTTTGCTTTGTGCAACAATAACTAGAAATGCTGGACATTCATTCAAATTAAGTGAGATGGCAGTATCTGCAGAATGTGACTTTCCTGTAATTCCATGCTCACTTAAAAGTCAACTACACTGTATACAGATGCACTGGGACTTACATCTGAATAGACTTACATAAAATTATGCTGTATAGCTTCACCAGATCAAGGTGATCTGGGAACAATAGTAAAACACTGCAAGTAGTATAGAGCTGGACTGGAAGCAAAGAGAAAATTTAAATTTGGTTATTTTTAAATAATTTTTTAAACTGCTGTAACTAAAAAACACCTCTGTGTCATTCAAATTAGTAAGCATTATAATTTTAGTTTAGGTGTACAGCAGTTAATATTAAATAAGGAATCAAGTATATAGAATTTTAAGGATCATTAATGAACATGCACATCTTAATGGAAATTCCATTCAGAGCAGAATCTGGAGACAATGCTTGAAGGTCAAAGAGCTGTATTAATACCTTCCATAATGGGACAGGATAATTAACTCCTTGGTTTTGGGGAACTGGAATTCTGAATTGATCAAAATAACCCTGACAGATTGGTGCCAACATTAATACAAGTCATACACTGTGCACATACAGTTTCAAAGAACATGGCTTGCCTATGCAGGATCAGATTCTAAGGTCACTGGATTTTCTACAAACAGAAAAAGGCTACATGAAATTGCATTGTCACTACACACATAGGTAATAATGTTGCAGCCTGGTCTTCCTGCAACAATGTTGCATTGCTGAAAAATTAGTTCCTTGCAAAGATATTCCAGTTTCACACTGTATTTTTCATTAAGCTCCTTGCCTCATGAAATGTAAGCCAAGAAACCTACTGACAGAATATCAAAATCTTAACTTCTTTATTAAAGAAGTTTCTTCATTTATAATATACTGAAAGTAGTTAAGATTTCAAAGACAGTGGACCACAACATAACAGATATTCAAATAGGTATTAAACTGGCCTTAAACAAACAGGAACACACTCTAGAAAGCATCTGGACTTGAAGAAAGGGACTAAAGTGTTTAAATAAAAAGGTATAGGAATATTTTTCTTCAGAAGCTGGCCCGCTCAACCTTCTTATGACATCCTTTATGTTGCACTTTTGAATGTAAACCCCCAATTACTAGTACTCTAAAATGGTAGCTAATTATTTAATATTTTTAATATGCGTGGACATTATGCATAAACACATGTGAGTGACTAAAATAAGTCTTGAACCCAAGTTTCCTCCAAGATAATATTTGTTTTTTCAAAGCCCATTTTGCTCCCTCCCTATCTATGTAATGATTTCCTCATAGCAGTCAGAAAGATTACCCACACCACTGATCACTTTATTACCTCATAATGGCTGTTTATTTGCTTTACTGCAGCAGTAACATGCAGGGATGAAGCGTTTCACAGCTGGGCAAACTCACCATATTCCTTACGAAGGTGATCTGGAATGTGGGCCTCATAGCCTTCCTTCTCAGGCACTTCTATGAACTCATCGTCTTCATCTTCGTCTTCCTCCTCATCAGTAGCTTTCACCTAAAAAAAGTCAAAAGCATTAAGGACATCAATGCTTTTGGCATACAGTATGGCATACAGATACTTATGTATTTAGTAACTGAAGGTCTGCCATCCTATTTTATTTCCAGATTTACTCTGACGTTATGTCAACAAATTATATACAAAGCAATGTTAGACCAACGTTTTGAAGACATTTGCCACTCGTACAATTTTCCCCAACATCCCTTACATGTATATATTAAATTTATTGCTACTTCATATTTTGTCAAGAATGCAGAAAAATATCAGGATTCTCCTCAGTGAACACGGACAAAACATGAACTATCCACTTGATAATGTGATGCACCTAAGAAGTGGGAAGGAATCCACAAAGAGTCACGCTGAAATGCATTAGCAAGCCTTAAAGGTAATCACAAGACTCCATTTTCTTTTGACGATATGACGTTTTACACAATTATCTTGTGACAACAACTTTACAAAAACCATTACTGGCAATATCTTACTTCTACACACTCTAATTATGCATTTTGACTACAAAAATGAACAAAATTACTAGGGTATGAAGAATATCTACAAAAGGCACCTTGTTAATAACAAAAAAGGAATTTTACAAAATGAATACTAAAGGTCTGTTGATTCATAAATTTTATATCTACCAGTTATTCCACTGTGAACATCAAAGTCTCCAAGCATCGCTGAATTTAAAAACAAAACAAAACAGCAAAACATTCATGCCCCCAAATTAGACAGAATGATTTTAAAAGAACCGTCTTAACATAGGTTTACACTATCCCACCATCTGTTGTTAAAATTCATTCACCTTAAAAATGCAACAGGCAAGATGTCATAAGGTGCCCAGAGAGGAATGTTTTACTTACGTAAAACATTTATTTTAGTAAAACTTCCAGTAAACCTGTACATTGCTAAACCCGAAAGCCTAACATTCATGTCAACTGTTCATCTTAAAACCACAAGATTACAAATGATTTTATAATGTACTACAAATCTCATCATTAAATACACTCATCTACACAAGCACCCCATCTGAATAATGAAAATACAGGGAAACAGAATATGGAAAAAGCATAGCTTAAAAGTGTTCCTGAACAATAGGCCATCACACAGGCCAACTGTAACACATGCAAATTGCTCCCTCCCACCCAGGGACTACACAAGTATATATACTCTGTCTCACTTCCATGCCACCAGATACACCAGCCACAGATGCAGTCTAAATGTCAGGAGAAAATACTAATAGAACATGGCCTCAAAGCCCAGAAAACCCAGAACAACCTACGCTTCAAAACTACAAGCATCAGTCACCATCAAAAATGAGCAATGGCAAAAAAATCAAGCAATAATTTTAATGATATAAACATGTTGATAATACTCTTCTCTCTCCTTTCTACTTAACGACAAGGAGGTATTGTGTGTGATTGGTCAGATATAGATTAATACCTGAGCCTTAATCCAAACAAGGTGAAACTGCCTGACTCAGTACAGAAGCCAGTCTGTACAGTGTACCTGCTGTATACATAGAAGTTCCTTTCCAGGAACCCATGTGTAAAATAAAAAAACGTGAATGTTACATCCCATTGTACCTAATGGACACAACATGCGCAAGCCTCTCATGTCCACTGTGCGACCTCGCCTTTGTGTGTGCAGAGGTTATACCAGAAGAGGGCCCACTGTAGTGGATTGCTTCTTCAGACTATCTGAGAATGGGTATTCAGGCTGTTCTAGATGGGGCAACGCTCCTTTCAAATGACTGCAATGCTTCTTGACTCAGCCTTGCATTTGGGGTTAAGGATTTCACCAGGAGTCTCACACAGTCTGAGCCTGCATATCAGCTTGCAGTTAGTCCAAAACAGGCAGAACTGGCCAATACTGCACATATTCTGACTACACCTGTGTTATATTACTGCAACACACTCTATATAGGGCTCCTTTTGAAGAATGTTCAAAAAATTACAGCTATTTCAAATGCTGCTTTCATTTCACTTTGCCTCATTTCATGTGCCAGGATAACTAAACATTGGTTCATTTGATGTACATCCACTCACCTCAGCCTTCACTGACTATACAGGAAATCAAGCCACAACATTTATGTTAGATATTAGAATCAAGCACCCTGCAGTTAGTCAGTTCATCAACAGTCTACTCTCTTCATTAGTTGTTTCAAGGCCCCTTTTAATAAAACATCCCACTGATCTTTCACATTCTACTACTATTTAAAGGGGGAGGATATTTGTGAAGTTTTATATAACAGATGTAATCTAGACTGGTTTAATACTTGTTTAAAAAGGCTATTTTTCATAACTCTTTTTAAAAATGTTTAATTTTGATCTGATAATGATAAAAAAGCAATATATAAAACAATAAATACAATAAAGTTATGACAGTTTTTCCATGTTTTACAAAAGGGAACCCTGTTATTCCAATGCAGTGTATGCCAACCTTTCAAAGTTAACTATGAAGAATTTATGCTCAGAGTCAACAAAATTCTGTAAATATGGTCAAAAATGATCTACAATGGATATAAGGTTAGCTTATTATATAAGACTAAGTTTTGACAAACTTTATAAAAACTCCTTCGAAGCCAAAATCACAGCCTGTAAAATTAATTTTTTATCAGAAAATACCAACAACTAAAAAAATTCATGGATAATAAAATGCAAATAACATCAACACATAATGAAACTCAACTGCACTTAAGACTATAATTAAAACTACAGGAGGAATATGAAAGTATCAAGAAAAAAAATAATCCTAGGATCTGAGGGCCAATTTGGAAGCTTTCAACTTTTCCCAGTCTTCAGTTTACACATACATGAAGAGAACTGCAGTTCAGGAAACACTGTACACAGTCACAACCTCCGTCTTTAACTGCAAGAATCTGATACAAGACAGTGCCAGCATTTTTACACACTTGCAGGGTCTCAAAGTTTGAGACTCTCACAGAGATTTCGAACGCAGAGAAATTATAAGATGCAAATTCACTTTGTTTAGGCACAATCCATGAGCTGCACCTTTAGGCACTACAGGAAGCATTAATCATTGGAAATTGTAATTTTTGTTATCAGTCCAACACTAATCAAAAGGGAAACCTGTCACTAGCACTGACCTGTGAAACGTCCCAATTATACTCTTTGGAAATGACAGGAGCACTTAACTTCCTCACTGAATAAATGACGACAATCAATCACGTTTGAATAACAATGAGCCACGGAGCTGAAAATTATTTTTTGTATAGAATCTACCCAGGAATTTATGAAAGGTGAAACGCAACCCAAGGTTTTAGAGCCATTATAGCTTTCAGCTAGTACACTGCATATCAAACACTAAACAGAATTTATGTGTTTTAATTTTCTAAAAGGTAGATGTGAACTTGGTGCTACAATGCATAACATATAATTCCAGATATTAAATATGAGGGTCATTTTCATAAAATATTATGCTTATTGTCCGCACTCTTCGATTCACTGAGGGAATTTTATTAAATTTGTATTTTCTGTAAAAAAATATTTAACTGCCAAGCTAACTAGAAGGAATTAAGTCCTTAGTTCTCAGATATAAAGAGGCATATTTTCATATCGTTTTACACAAAACATATTTTCCTTCATTTTAAAACAAAGGTAATTGGTTTTAAAAGGCACACAATGAGAATTAGCACTGAATGACCACTTATCACAACTGAATTTAAAAAACAATTCTGTCATTTCCATTTGCATTACTGGGCATTCATTCCTTCCAGTATTAAAACAGAACCACCAAAGCATAGCTAGAAAAGCCTCATATCCAAGGTTTCATCATGAAACACTAGGCTTATGCTAACAATACCAGATTTCAGTTCCATTCAATCAAGTCACTGTAACCCTTCAGCTAATCCAAAAGCTACAGGTTTCCCAGAATATGATTATATCATCATCAGTGCCTACTTAAAGAGTGCCATTAACCCAATTCATAAGAAGTAGTACACATAGTATAGTTTAAGCATTTCTCAGCTTTATAGTCCACATTTCTCTCAATATGGGACCCAAGAGAGTTCATAGCAAAAATTAAAACAGAGTATAGCTAAAAACTACAAAGATAGAAAAGTTAAAACAATCTTATTAAACCATCACTATTTAAAACAAAATAAAGTTAATTTAAAATGTAACAATGAGAACAGAAGTGCGCACACATACACACACACACAAACACAGAGTAAGCTTCAGTTTAAAAACTGTTTCATTAAGTGCAATAGACTACAGTTGTAGTCTGCACACTTGTTCAGTTACATTTTAGATGTATCTTCAAATCATAATTATGTAAAACATTATATTTGTATAGCAGTTTATTACCCTACTAAATGCCTTTACACATTTTGAATAGTATCTTCTTAAAACCATGATACAAATTCTTGATACAAATGTAACTGTTATGTAAGATGCCAACATACGTGTGAAACCAATCTTGCAATGAAGCCAAGAAGTTACCAGCCTAAAAACATTTTCTGAATCTACCAATCCACACAACCAGTTCAAATCAGTTTATAAAAGGTTCATTGTCAGAACAGTTGGGAATAATTTTTAATCACCACAGATAATGAAACAAATGACAACTTATAAGCTTGAAAACAAACACTTGAATAATATAGATTTTTGAATACAACTAGTTCTACCTGGTTATTTAGATAAAACGAGTTAGTATCATGAAGACTATTGTCCCAGCAATAGGGTATTGGTACTTTTCAGTGAGTTCATGTTTACCTTTCGCTTCCCCTCTTTCACTCAAAAAATAAAACAAAATGCACTGAAGAGCTATTTATTGAACAGAGTTGATATATTGCCAGAAAAAAAAAGAAATAAAGCTAATGTGTTTTAATGGCTTAAGTTAAATGTTAAGAGTTCAGCCTCTAAAAATTGGCAAAAATTTATTTGGTTAAACCTATGCAAAGTATTATTAAAAATTAAATTATCATGCATAAAGAAGAAATTCAGTTGAAAAAGAAAAACCTCATGCATTTTGAAAAGGGAATGCCTGTCTCACAAAGACATGAGAGTACAGTCAACAAGCATGTGGCTTGGGGGCTATCCTGTACGTAAGTTGCAACTGAGGACTTGTTGAAAATCTTTTGATAAAGTCACTCCGAAACTATAAAATAAACTTAGTCAAGGGATAGGAAAAGAAGCCCTTTTCTGGATTGGTAACTGGTTATAGAAGAAAAAGGTGAGAGAGAAAATAAATGGACAATTCTCATAATGAAAGGTGTAAGACAGGGACTTCTCTGAGGATTTGTATTAGAAGCACTATTTTTAAATATCCTCAGTGATTTGGAGTTCATTGATAAGGGCACAATTTATCCTGCATTTATCCACTTCCCGTTTGAATCTGTCTGACACAGTAGCTATTTGCAAATCTGGCTGCCTTTCTATTCACTATGATGATGTCTAAAATTTCCAAAAGGATTTTCCCAAAATGGGTGAACTGGAAATAAAATGGCAAAGGAAGTTTGATGTATCTAAGTGTAAACTGCTACATACTGTATGCATCCTAAGTTCCCATACACACTAATGGGGTCGGAGCTGGCAGCAGCTAACTAGGAAAGAGGTCCCAGGGTCACAGTGGAGACTGCAATAAAAATGCTGAGTCAACATGTGGCTACTATGAAAAAGGCAGATTTCATGTTAGAAATCATTAGGGCTGAATAATACTTTCATGCAATTTTATAAAGCAAACACACTCAAAATAATGTACAGAGTTCTGGCTAACACATTTCATAAAGGCTATTGTAGAGCTGGAAACATGCAACAAAGGGCAACTGAAGTAATCAGAGAGATGGTGTAACATTCCTACAAGAAAAAATTGTGGCAGATACCCTCTCCAGGCTGGCTCCACAGTTCCAAATCCTGTCACTCACCTTGCCCCTCTTCCCCTCAAGGTCCCTGGCTGGATCTATACTTAAGCCTCAAGGTGGTCCCTATATGGACCACAGGGGGTTCACTGTGCTAAGTGGAACCAGACTATCTAACAAAACTTAACAGGAACAGCCAGATACAGTTGTAAAAAAGGAATAAGTAGAAGTTTATTAATATGCAATCAGATCAGATATTAACCCTTGAACTATTAAATCATTCACAGCAACTGAAACTTCTATTCAGATCTTACCCCACCCCGGATGACTGTCCTATCAGTACATCATCTTTTCCCTATCTGTCTTCTGTCAGAGACAAACCTCAGTATTGTACTTCTTCTTCCTTGTAGCAACCCCCACAGCGTTCACCGTGCTGTGATTCACTGGCACCAACCAGGCTTGCCCAGGTCTTCCTTTCACAGTTATTATATTCTAAGTTTAGTCTTGGGCAGAGGATAAGTAAGGAATTATATAAGAAATTGGTATAATTATGTACGGTGGACGCGGGATAAGGGAGGGGAGGGAGGTTTTCCGCTCTCTCTTACAATATTCAAAACTCAAGCTGTCCAATGAAAATGAATGGAGGGAGATTCGGAATAGGAGAAGGGGGGGGTTCTTCATATAGTACATAAATTGCAGAATTCACAACCATAAGACATAGTACCGTAGCAGGCAGCAGCCTAGTTGGATTTAAAAAGAGGATCAGATCAATAAGGCTAACAGTTGCTTTCATTGTTGCCCAGTACCTCCAAGATCTCTTGGCAGCACGCCCTTGAATACCAGTTTCTGGGGAATAAAAGCAAGAGAACCTCACCTTGTTGTGGGTTTCCCATAATGTCTGGCTGATCATTGTGAGAAGCAGGTTGCTGAACTAATGAGGAAAGGTTCTTCTTACATTCAAGGAGTTCTGAAGAATGTCATTCCTGTCCAAAATTTGCTGTGTTGACCATTTGGATTTAAATGAGGATGGAAAGAAGTTGCGGACTAATGTAAAAACTGAGCTGCTCTTTCTTATCATATTAAAGCAACTATATAAACTGTAAATGTTTGCTTCTATATATTTAGGCTATACCCCACTTTTCTCCCAGAACTGGGATTCTATTATACAAAAGTACTTTTCAAACAGACACAATCTAGCTTAAACTATTTCTGTCGATGTAGCATTTTTAAAATATCACAAATTTATTTTCTTGATTTTTCTTGCTGATGGAATCCTAAATAGTACAAAAATGTAAATACTACATTTTGTGTTTCTCATTGCATTGTTCTTTGTATCACGTTATCATGTGAATACCAAGAGCTGTTCTCTGATGTTGTTCTAACTTTCTCTTCCTATTGCATTATTTGTACTTTTGACCTGACTCAAAGCCAAGTATTGTACATAAGTGACACTCGGTTCATAAGATCTGCCTGTCCATCTTCAGGCACCAAAAGGATGGTGACGGTAGCAGTGGTGACGATGATGATGATGATGATAAAGTTGAGTGAAAGCAAACAAGGAAGCTATCAGCTCACTAAATCTGGAATTCTTAGAATTTTCCATCCAAACTGGCAGTTATAATAACTCAATCATTTCCCTCCCTCATCCCAAGAAATCACCTTCATTCAGGTAAGGTTGTGTGGCAGGCTCAGATTCTCTTTTTCTAGCATGATGTAAGGTATCCTCAGATAAGTGAAATCTAAACTTCATTTGTCTTTCACCAGGCTTGATGACTATGCATTTAAAAACCCATTCTGTCTTATAAACTAAAAATTAAATGTACTCAGCTGTGATGGTCCTCATTGCATCTGCTATTTATATGCTAATATCCTCACTGGAAGATCTTGCAAATTATTCCATCATACCATATTTCATGTGCATCTACTCACAGCCAACTAAATATTTTTTTTCCTAGAGGAGAGAGGATTTTTGGCTAAGGAATTAATACCTACTGCAGTGGAACCAATTTATATGTGCAACTTTATGTGAATGTGTTTTGAATTCAGCCATGACGTAAAATATAGTCAAGCCATCTTAAATGGAGGAAAGCACAATTTGTGGAGCCAAATCACACAACATTCATTAAATGAGAATAAAATCCTTCCCAAATAATTAACAATTAAAGCAGAACAAGATACCAGAGAAAACATTACCGAGACAGAGATTATACAACTTTGTCTATTCTGTATCTTTTGCATCATAAAAGTAAATAGTATATTAACCAATCAGTAAACATTTTGGTTTTCAATGTCTTTAAAAAAACTGCAATCAATGAGACTTGCAAAGGACACAGGAATTTCTTATGTTCAAGACACAAACATAAATTCATATTATTTCTAACTGCACTTGTATGTCGCTGATCTGATAAAGAACTCAAAAAGTCAGTGCTCTCTAGTGTTCGCAGATAAGCAGTTCAGTACGTTAGTACTGTACGTGGGTGGGGCAGGAAAACAATTTCAAATGTGATTTTGTGATAATTTGAGTTGGCTGCTAGACATTAGCATCATTTTGATGCTTTTTTCCCTTTCTTGATTGAGCTGTTGTATAATAAAGTACTGCTGGAGTGCTTTATTGCCTACTGAGTTATAAAAGAACATCACTATTGTACATTTAAAACCAAGAAAAGAAGAAAATATTATTCTAACTCTTATATTTTGCAGATTACCTTGCCACACAAAGTCATTTGATTAGATTCCATCTATACTTGAGGGGGGAAAGGTAGCTTTTCTGATTTCATCATCAGTCTAGCATTAGAAATGTGATTATCGAACTTTCACATAGTCAAGGCCAGGGGAGGGGGGATTCTAGAAAACCTGATAAACATTTACAAAACAGTGCCACAAGGTGGAGCTACACATGAACTTTGTAAAAGGTTTAAGAAACTTCCTAAACTGTTTCATCTGTTTAATTGTTCTGCTTAACATCTTATACTGCACAATAGCTTTTCATAAAAGCAAGCCTTATTTCTCAATGACATTGTTAGGACCAAATGGTAGAACTGTCCATGACTGGAAGAAAGGCAACATCTTTGTAGAAAGGGCAGACAAAAAATAAAGGACTAAATCTAAACAAGGTGCAGCTTTACTATTCATGCAGGGTTTTATTCTAAGTGTAGGATGCTCCTACCTCCATGCCCAAAACAAATCAGTCCTTGCTTCTTCTCTCTCCAAGAGAGTTATTCTTCTGCAACAATAACTACTGCCCAGCTAACCTCCTTTCCCGACTTAAAATTAAGTGAGAATACTTTGCAGGTAGAGTACCACACACTAGGCATGTCTGTAGTTCAGAGGGGCTGTGAGACAGAGAATCCAAGGAGATCATTCTGCACTACTCCCGTATATGGTCTTGATCCAGTTCCACATATCCATGCAAGATTATAAATTCTGCATCAAAAGGGATATTATTAATTGTTTAGTGCCCATGGACTTTCTTAGAAATTTGTGGAAGAAATCTTGTGCCTATGCAGAGCAAATCAATGTGTGGCCAGTATAAGAAAGTAGGTGGTGGGGGTTTTTTTTCTGCCATGTTTGGGTAAAACAGATATAAGATAAAAGAAAGAGAGCAGAAAGACAGAAAACCTTGATCCCCTTATCTACAACTGGATAGGATTGTTGTCCCTAAAGAGTGAGGCTTATTTTTATTTATTTCACTATTATGTACCAGACAGGAAGAAAATCCACTCATTTGAAATGTGCTGGAGAAGAGTTCTATGGATACCCTGGATGCTAAAAACACAAATGAATGGTTTTCAGAACAAATCAAGCCTGACCTCTCCCTAAAAGCCAAGTTGACTAAACTGAGGTTGTCATACTCTGGCCATATCATAGGTAGACATGACTCACTAGAAAAGACAATAATGCTTTTTAAGGTAGAAGGCAGTAGGAAAATGGGAAGACTGCATTACAGATGGATAAATTTGATCAAGGAAGCCATGTCCTTCAGTCTGCAAGACCAGAGCAGGGCAGCTGATGAGAGGGTGACTTGAACTTTTCTCATCCAGAGGGTTGCCATAAGTTGAAGTTGACTTGACAGCAGTTGACAACAAAAACAGTAAGGACGGGACGGTGGGAAGGGTGGGGGTCACATCATTTTCAAAAACTTTGGAAAGTTACACTTTACAGAAGGTAGAATGTGACCCTGCTGTGAAAAAAGGTATGTACCAAATGTGTTTCTGCACACAATGGCACAAATACACGCACACATACACACAAACACTTAAAAAAAAACCTGAAATATCATTTTTGTTACTTGACTTCTATTGTGGAAATTGATCATTTTGATATCCCAATGGCATGATAAAATACTCCATATTAAGTCATCCACTGCAAACATTCCAATGAGCATCCAAAACAGTTGTTCTACATGGCGTTTAGCGTTTGAAATTACTGTTTTAATTGTTTTAAAACTGGATTCTAGGATTGTTTTAGACTGATTGTAGGAGTTTTAAGAGAGCATTTTAATGTGTTTTAAAAATATTTTCATCTCAGTATTATCTGAATCAGTTTTTATTTGTTCATCACTTCAGGAGCCCTTGTAGGTGATAAAGAAATGCTTTAAATAAAATAAATAATAATTACTAGCACATTTGTTTCCAAAATATAACTAGCACAGAGTCATAAAGTGAAACCTAGGAAGCAATGATAAGAAGATAGTGACAAAAGAGGAAAAAAAGTTTCAGAAAAAAAATCACATTCACCTCCTGAGGGTGTAATTACCCTCCTGCTTATAAAGGAAGAGAAGAAGCGGCAGCAGAAACACTAGCAACAGGCAAAAGCAATGACCAACTACAGAAAAGCCTCACAACAGGTAGTTATTATATCTTGTTTCTACAGTATCTCATTTGGTTTCAGCCTGCATTACATCTGTCACTATGTTCTACCACTACCACTACCACTTCAGCCTGCATTATATCTGCTACTACGTTCTATGTTTAACAGAAGTGTTAAGAAAATTTAAGTGCCAATCAAGTCCTCTGTTCAGAAGATTGTTGTTTTAAGTATGCACTCGAACATAAAGTTGAAAAAAAATAAAATATTTCAAAATGTTGTCCCAATTGAATACCTCCATTCCAGTTTTGTCACTGTCTACCTTTGTTGTTGAACAAATACTACATTTTTGCTTCATAAGCAAGATTTACCCCTTTGTATGTAAAAGGGAAGAGGAAGTGGATTCATCAGCTAATTTCTTTGTACTACTGCCCCTGCCCCGAGACAACAGACTTAGAAACGATCATATAACTCCTTTCACAGCCAGGTCAGTATGAATGGAGGCTTAACATTTAGTCCCAATGTCCTCTCCCTGCAGCTGTTTATCCAGTAGCCATTTAAGCATATACTCTATTCATAGAGTGGAAAGTGTGACTGCACTTCTGGATTGACTCTGATGAAGACATTTTCAGCTTTGCATTTCTACGTCCTTTCTTCCAAGCTTCTACTGAATCTGAAGACACCTGGTGTACGTGGCTCCACTATCCATCCCATGACTATGATATAGGTTTGAAAGGACAATATGAGAAGAGCCCTTCAGTTTCAATCCAAGCTCAGCTGGATATTTCATGCATATCCTTAAAGTGCTATCCACCATCACTTTGTATAAAGTGTAAACTTGAAATATGAATTGGATTTCCTATAATCAAAATTTCACATGCTTAGGTTGTATAAAAACAACCAAAGCTGGTAAAAACGTAGCTACTATTGCGGAAGAACCTAGAAGTACATGCTATGAAACATCTTCACAAAGTCTAATTATTGCAAGTTGATTTGGAATAACTCGTGACATTATTTTATGATGCATAGAAGTACCCAAATACATAGGCATCAGATGACAGGTGAAATTAGTCATAGTTGAAGAAGACAACAATCTAATGAATGCATGAGTGTTCACTCATTTTTTTTCTACCATAATCTGTCAATCCATCTTGGCTATCACTCCATTCATATTTATTATTTGATTTATTGTTCATAACTATTTCCACCTAATGCTAAGCTTTAAGCAAAATGAAGAAAAACAAAACAAAAATACTGTCACAATGTAGGGGAGTATTGTGGACTCCTTGCCTCACTTTACCCACTGCCAGTGTGTGAGAAAGCAAAACTGCTTGTAGAATTTGTTTAGGCTAGCAGGATAAAGCGTTTCCCATGAGAATGCTGTATGTAATCAGGCCTTCTGGAACATGCAGCTGTGATCGTGTGTTATGTCTCTGGGTATCTCATGTTATTGTTCATGTATACTTAAACACGGTTTCTGAACAGGCTGTGTCTGTATTCCTTTTTTTCTGCTCTGTTAGAGATGGCTTGCTTTGCTGTGACTTAACCAGCTTGATTTATTACCTGCAATAAAGACTGTTAGATTGCTGGCTGGTTTCAGATGTGAGTCTTTTTTGTACTGATGGCAAGAATGCCTCTGGCGGGTTTTTAACAAATACATTGTCATTTAAGAAGAGATATAAAACAATTAAATCAAAGTCAATGAAACAGAAAGGGTTAAAATATTATTCCTTTCATTAAATATATAAAATAAGTACTTAGGCCAAGATAATCCAAACAAGCATATGCAACACCTTGGCAGCTCCACTGATTTCCAAATACATAATCAAAATAAGACACACTGAGAAAATATGACAGACTTCTGCATGTACATCAAATATTCTCCCATTAGCACAACTCACCACTTTCCTCCTCTTCTCTTTAAAGTTAATATTCATTTCCTTATATTTCTTCATAGCAGTCTCCAGCTTGTTTTTAAGATCAATGGCTTGTCTTAGATGATCATCACTTATCTCAGCCCTTGTGAACAACTGCAAGTTTAAACTGACAATTAGTTAGCTTACTCAGGTACACACGCAAAAGACCTACATGACTAGCATGCCATAATAAAAAATGACAAAGGTTTGCAATAATTAGCAACCAAAGTTTGTCCATATTTTCTGGACTACAACTTCAATAAGAAGTGACTCTGAGTAGATGTTTAGCGGACCAAACACAAAGTACCTATTATCTCCTATCAAGGGCCTACTGTTTTCAAATAGAGTTAATTAATAAACACCTTGCTAAATCATTATACTTAAGAAGCTGCTCTGGTTTACATATATTGTAAGTTGTTATTGTTGTTGTTACAAATATCTAACAAAATAAAATATCATTCCTCCCAAGAGTTACAATGTTTATGTTCAAGTATGCATTAATAGAGAGAAAAGTTAAGGCAAAATCATGAACAAAAAATAATAGAAAGTATATAAAAGAAAAATATATCCAAATCAGAAAAGTTAATACAAAACTTAAATTAACAAAACAACAAAATAATAGTAACAACAACAATAATAACAAACTCCTTTCCCAAGCAATGATGAGCGCTTCCTAATAGGTATCTATCAGGAATGATGAGAGCTTCCTAATAGGTATCTTGAAACATAAGTAAGTTTACTACAGCTAAATACCTCTTTAGGCTTAGCTTAAATACAGGTTATGCTCTAAACTTATTCCTCAAGACTTCCTATTGATAGTTTCCCCTGTCTGAGATCCCAAAGGGGAGTTAAAAGTCTTCCACTTTTGCCTAAATTGTCATACAGATTTAACAATTAAAGAACATTGCTAGTTTATGCAACTCTGCTATTTCATAAAGTTTCAAAACCACATCATCAACTGAAGGAATATGGGTTTCTTTCCACCTCAGAGCAAGAATTATTCTTGCAGCATAGATCATATATAGCAGGATTCTCCAGTACTTAATTCTTATTTGGGAATCAATTCCATCAATTATGTTGAACAGGTATATGTCTAGCAACATCGAAATGTTCATTTTAAGAGTTTTGTTATATTTTCATGAATTTGCTTCCAAAGCTTTCTTGCCTTATTGCACTGCCAGCACAGATGGTAAAAAGTTCCTTTTCGTTCACTTTTCCAACATTTATTATTAGGTTAGGTACTATCAAAAAAAAATTTATAATGATTTTTGCTTTAAATGGTACTCTTTGTGAATCTCTGATTAACATTCCAAGAATTCTTTCATTTATGTGAATGTACTGGGTGGCCTAGGTTTTGTGCCCACTTAATTGTGTTTTCTTTGACTTCATCCTGTTCCAAATTGTAATTTAATAATAATTTATAAATCTTCCCAACAAGTTGTGTTGTTCTTGATTTCAGTAATTTATTGAATTCTGTTTCTCTTAATTCTATACCTCTAATTTTTTTATCAGTTCTAAATTTCTCTGTGTAGAAGCCAATGTGTAGTGTATCCCACAAGTAATTAATTCCTGTTTAGTTTTTAACTGAATATCATCTTCCTTTATTTTAAAAATATCTTGACAAATTGATTGCTTATAATTTTTCAACTTTTTCTAGCCTATAGAACACTTCATGAGGCAAGAACCACAATAGAACTTGGCAATAGAAATTATTTTTGTATTTCATCTAAACTTTTATGAGTCCTTTTCTGACAAAAGAAAAGGACTCAGAGGACTCAGAGAATTATTTAGTCTAGCTTTTCACATCAGACATATTAATGCCATCCATGGTTCAAATTAAATCCTTTTAGATTTAATAGTCTTATATTACTTAATGATATCCATTCTGTTACCCAAGAGAGACAGCAAGCATGATAATGAAGTTTTAAATTGGGTAGATTCATTCTGCCACTTTCTTCAATGTCTTTTAAAATTTTCCACTTGATTCTGGCCTTTCTTCCCTTCCAAATGAATTTAGGTAAGTCTTTACTTCACTGTTTAAAGGGTTGGTCATTAAGAATTATCAAGACATACTGAAATGAAAATATTATTTTGGGTAGTGTATTTAATTGTAGCATTGTTTCCCAATAGAGATAAGTCCAATCTACTCCATCTTCTTAAGTCTTCTTTTATTACATTTCATAGTTTCTTGAAATTATCATATAGCTCTGAATTATTTTTAGATATTTTTATGCCTAAGTATTTTTTTCTACCAATTTAAAATGTGATAAGTTCGATAATTCCAATTCTTGAGTTTGATATATTCTTTGTCATTGTTTTGCCTTTATTAATCTTAAATAAAGAGACCTCCCCAAATTCTCAAAGTGATTGAATCATAGAATCACAGAATCATAGAAATGTAGAGTTGGAAGAGACCACAAAGGCCATCCAGTCCAACCCCCTGCCATGCAGGAAAACCCTCAAAACACTCCCGACAAGTGGCCATCCAGCCTCTGCTTAAAAAGGACGCTCTTTATGCTGTTTATCGGATCGTCAAGTATTATTACGAGGTCATCTGCTCTTAATTTATAGGTCTGTCCTCAGATTTGTGTTCCCTGAACTAAAGGATCTCGCTATATTTTTAAAGATCTCAGTGCACATTAGAAAGAGTAAAGGTGAAAGCTGACAACTTTGCCTCGTGCCCTTCTGTATAGTCAATTGTTCTGTTTCTTCTCCATTTATTAGAATTTGTGCCTTTTGATCTTTGTATATTGCTTTAATCCAAGTAGTAAAGATAGACTCTGAATTGTTTCTGTTTATTACTTTCATCATATACATTGAATTAACATTATCAAACACTTTTTTGACTTCAAGGGAGGTCAAACCCAGTTTTCTTTCATTGCATTTTTGATTATATGCAATGATATTTAATACTCTTCTTGCATTATTTTTAAGGAATCTTTTTTTAAGGAAGCTATTTTGATCATCATGGATCCACTCTTGTAAAATTTTCATTACCCAATCGGCCAAAACTGATTAAAAAAACTGTATAGTCCACAATAGTAGAGAAATTGGTTTGTAGTTTCTTTTGTCAAGTGGGTCTCTTTCTTGTTTCAGAATCAAATTGGTAACATCTTTCCATGTCTTTAGGCCTCCTTTTTATTTATTGCATTAATTATTAGTTGGAGAGGAGTGACCAAATAGTGCTGAAAGGCTTTATAATACATTGCTGTAAAGCCATCTGGGCCAAGTGCTTTATCAGATTTCAAGTTCTTAATTGCATTTCCACTTTAATAACTGGTTTATTCAGTACATCTCTATGTATATGCATGTGTGGAGGGGCCAGGCCTGCTCTTCCTTCTCACAGACTGGAGTGGCAGCTTCCTTCCTAGTCTGCTATAGCACCCTGCCCTGCCTTGCCCTCCTCTGCCCCTTATACAACCCTGCTTTTCCTTTTAAAACCACTGCCTTAATGTATAAAGGATAAAGCCTCTCAGTTGTTGTTCAGAATGATTTACTGATCTGTGGTAGCGTGTTACTAATGAAGAGTACTCTACTGAGTCACAATTTATTAAAAAAAATAACGTAATCTTTATTAAAATAACAAACAGGGAAAAGGTATTGGGTATCATAAGTAATTTCAAGCAATACAGAACTTTAAAAGACGTTTAACCAGTTTCTTACAGTTTCACTCAATATATAGGCTAAAGCTTCCATACACACACAAGCCTTTGGCTTTCCTTTTGCTCAAAGGCTCAATTTCCAAGTCTAGGTCACATCTTCTGACCCAGCTCAAAAATGGTTTGGTTTCTCCTCTCACTCTCTCTCTAGATCTCTGAGAAGTCAACCACACTTATTCAGACAACCATCCTGGCTCACTGAAGAGCTATAACTTAAACCTCTTTGTCTCTCTGGAAATCTCACTGAAGGAATCTCTAAAATCCAAATCACTGTGCCTTATATAGAGGCCTTCTCCTCACAAAATTTTCCTCACACTCTCCTTCTCACCAATGGTCTGAGTTTCTCCCATACAGAGCCATTTTGGTTACATGGCAACCTGTTGGTAGGGCTGCCCTGCCACTTAGCCATACACCCCAGGCTCTGTCACACCATGATTTGGGGTATTTCTTCTTCTAAGTACTCGATTATTTTGTTTTCTCTTCTGAAAGAGGTTTATCTTAAAACAAATTCTGAAAGTAGTTAGTAAAGATGTTTTTGATCCTGTTTTGTAGTCAGTATATTCTTTGATCTCTAATTTCCAAAATCTGCCCTTTGTTCTTTTCTTTTTTTAATTTATATGCTAGCCACCTTCCCACTTATTTGCATATTCAAAGTATTTTTGTTTTGTAAATTTTCAATTTTTTTTCAATTTCTGATGTAACTTGTATAGTCAATAGTTTATTCAAAGCTTTCACTTCATATTGTAATTTGTTATCTCTGGGATTCTTTTTATATTCATCTTCTTTCTTTTGTATTTCTTCTAACATTTTTTGGTCTTTCTTTCTTTACCTTCCTTAATTGACCTTCTTGCTATATGAAAACCCTCTCAACACTGCCTTACTGGCTTCCCATATTATCTTAATTGAGGCTCCTTTGTCCATATTGCTCTCAAAAAAAAAGTTTCAGTTCTCTTTTTGCCTTTTCAATTATCTTATCTTTTAACAGTTCATTGTTTAATTTCCAGTCATATTCTTCATTTCTCTTCTGCAGTGTGAAAGTTTGGGATCATGATCTGAGATTGTTCTTGGGAGGGTTTCCATCTTCTTTACCTTGGTGTATCGTGACTTAGAAGAAAAGAATTACCAATTCTAGACCATGTTTTGTGTCTTTTCTTCTTCATATTTCTGATGCCAAAGGTCCATCAATGATAGATTATGCAGTAGATCAAAAAGTGTTTTGGGGAGCCCACCTTGCCTTTTATTCTTTATTTTTGTTTTGTTATCAATAGATATATCAAGGTCAAGATCCAGGATGCCATTCCAATCACCCATAAGTACTATTTCTTGGTAGTCAAACTCACTAATCACATTTATTTTATGTTTTTAACTGACTCTCTCTATTAAACTGTAAGCCATCATGAGCTCCAATTTTGGGAGGAAGACAAGATGATACCACCACCACCACCACTACCACCAATAATAATAATAACAACAGGTTTGCACTAAAACTTAAAACAAAATATCTAAATATGGTACTTAAAATAACCTGATTTTAAAATTGTTCTTCTTTAAAATGCATTTTGCCAAATTTTTCCACCAGGAAAAATAAGCCTAACTCTATGGAATACATTGAACCAGTACCAGAACTATTCCCTTGAATTTTACATCGGATGGAACTGCAGGGCTTCTCTTTGCTTTTGCTGCCACTCCCCTCCCCTCTCTCTCACCGGTATGTTGTTGTTGTTGTTGTGTGCCTTCAAGTTGTTTCTGACTTATGATAACCCTAAGGCAAACCTATGACTGGGTCTTCTGGGGGCTGAGAGTATGTGATGCACCCAAGGTCACCTGGTGGATTTCCACAGCCATGTGGGGAATCAAACCCTGATATTCAGGGTCGTAGTCCAATGCTCAAACCACTACACCATGCTGGTTCCCATATCTGCATACCCTTTTCACAATCAGGCTGGAAAGAAAGTCTTGCTCAGGTGTTTTTGTTTTAATCACTAGACGCAATTGCACCCATCCTTGTAGAAAGTTTCCTTTTTCTCCCTCAGGTAAATGGTCTGTAGATGAATGCTCAAGTATAGACACAGGCACTGATCTTTCAAAAGAAATTCAACTAAGAAAAATTAATACATACTCTTGTAAATGTATTGCAAGTATCATAAGGATCACAGGAGCGCCTTATCCTGGGGTCAGTTTAAATCAGGCAAAATCATATATAAATGTGTTTATAGCAAATTCTTCAGTATCGTATATCAAACAAGGTAATCTCTTATGTAACTGGTTACATTCATGATCAATAGTCCTCTCCTGGTTCCTTTCCACCAATTCAATGGCTGGAGTCTGGAGAAGCAGTTCCTACTTCCCCTCCTGACTTGACTAAAGAACAATTCATTTCTGGCACATCCCTCAATATATCTGGTTGGCTCATTTCACATTGGTCATGAACCTTATGAAGTCTGAAGATCTGACTCACGATGTTAGTTCCACCTGACTCTGAATCAAGAGGTAAGGCTGGATTATGGCTAAGATTTCATATGCTAGTCTACAATCCCACCAACTACTTTCAAGGTTCTTTGGATCCTGGCCTGAAATCTCATAGTCTACTAAAATAAGGACGTACCACACAGACGGAGACACTAGCCTACTTAGATTAAAAATGACCGTTTACAATGTTGACACATATAAGGCAGGCATGTCTCACCTGAGAGCCAGCGTGCTGTACTGGTTTGGGTGTTGGACTAGGACTGGAGACCAGGGTTCAAATCCCCACTCAGCCACAGAAACCCACCAGATGACCTTGGGCAAGATACATTCCCTCCGCTTCAAAGGAAGCCAAAGGTAAACTCCCACTAAACAAATATGGTCAAGAAATCCCCATGACAGGGTTGCTATAAGTCAAAAACAACTTGAAGGCACACAACAATGGCTTGCCTTGCAAAATTTTCTTACAGTTGATAAGTGACATTAATAACCACACATAAGCACTGGTGCATTCTACCTGGTGTACTTACACATAAGGAAGCTAAAATTCAAATCTGACATTCAAAAAAGAACTAAACTTAATGGGGTAAAATGTATAACTAATGTCCTAAGCAAAGTGCAAGAACATTCTGTTTTGTTACCTTAGGGTTAAGGCATGCGAGAGGAATGCGATTAATCAACAAAGCTATCAGTGATGGATTTACTACCATTGTAATTGAAGAACTATCAGGAACAACCAGAATTTGAAATCTGAAAGTTTACTCACCTCAAACCTCATAAAATGTCACACTAAAGATACCTAAGAGAAACATTATGCTGTGAATGAAAAATACCTGAAGTCTGTTCAGGGCCCAGAGAAATTAAGATACCACATATACACATCACATATAGTACACACGGATTAAAACCAAAGTCTGGAATGGGTTTTCCTTACCTGAATCCAAGATTGTACAGAAGGCAAGAATTTATTTTGGATGAGCTTATAGGAATCTGCAGCACTATTTATTATGGCTGTATTGTCTTCATTCTCATGCAGTTTCATATCTATTAAGAAAAATTAAATTATAAAGTGAAATATATATCTATTGTTGTGATTGCTGTGTGTCTTCAAATAATTTCTGACTTATAGTGAACCAAAGGCAAACCTACCATATGGGATTTTCTGGGGTTGAGTGTAAGCAATGTATCCAAGATACCCAGTGAGTTGAATGCCACAGAGGAGTATGTTAGCTCTGTGCAGATTTTTTTATACCAAATGGGGGCAACATCTTCCTTCTGCCATTTAAATGTTTACAGCTAAAGTTTTATCTCAAATGCTGTACAGTTCACAATTGTGTACTTATAATAACTATGACTCATTTGAAGTACTGCAAACTAAATTTCTTAGAAGTATATTTGCCGTTCCTTGCTGCGTTCCAAATGCAGTCTTGCACCTTGAGGCTGGCCTGATTTCTATTAAGGTCCGTGCCTGGTCCTTTAAGATCAATTACTGGTTAAAGCTTATTTTTCACGCAACTGGGATGGCTTCTTTAACACTAACTGATGGCTTTCAATCTACCTGCAAACAGGCATTACACAAGAAACTTCTAAAGTATGGCTTTACACTTAATACCTAATACCTTGATAGCCCTCGGCTTCAGCAATGTCAAATCTGCCATTAAACAGCACATGGGGACACAGAGCTACAAAATCATTTGAGCTCAGTGGTTAAATATCCTACCTTAGGAATTATCACAAAACCTTACTAATTTAACAACACTTAAGTATAGGAAAGCTTTTACTTTGGCACAATTTAATCCTTTACCATCTGCTGTACTGGAAGGAAATATAAGAGAATTCCATATCATGAGCACGCTTGTGCGAATGAGGCAGTAGAAACTCTTACCCATGTCCTTCTATACTGCCCTTTTTACCAAGGAATGCGGCTTGCTTTAATCACACCTATTATACAAAACAGTCCAGGCAGAACAGAAGTATTTTATCTCTCTTATCTCCTCGCCGACCAGGATCCACAAATTACAAACATGGTTGCCAGATTTTGTGCATCTACCATCATAACCCGCAGGCAGATGACAAATCAGCAGTAAAGAACAATAACAAAGAACCAACTAGCTATGCAAGTTACATAGGAGTTGGATTCAAATATGGACTTAGATAATGTGCTCTGATTCATGGATGGGGCTACTCATAATGAGTTTCACACTATTATTATCAAAAAGGAATTTCTAGTATTTATTGTATTTTATTGTATTGTATTTTAAGGCACTCTGCTCTATTAATTCATATATTTTAACTATTTTATGGTAAAATTTGTTATCTTTGTTCATGCTGGTCTGTGACAGTAACAAATAATAAATGAAATGAAATGAAATCCAGCGAGTTTCTATGGCCAAGCAGTGAATCAAACCCTGGTCTCCAGTGTAAGAGTTCAACACTCAAACTACTACATCACACTGGCTCTCCTAATATCTACTACATCTATTCTACTTATGTGTTCACAACAAAATGGTCTGCTATAGTTACCTAGCAGCTTCCTACACAGGTAGGATTGTCTTAAATGCATTTAAGGACAGTCCTCCATAAAACCTCTGTCTGTCATCTGGACTACCCATTTGGTGACTGCAACCATAACTATCTGCTGAATTATGGGGCCTCTGAAATCTCCAGGGAAAGTAAGGCAGATACTGAAGAAGTCCTCACAATTTCTTCAGTAGTACTTAAACTATTTCATTGTCCTTATTTCCAGCCTTTTCCAAGCCATATTCACTAACTCAAAAGTTAGATGTCAAAGAGAACTTGGAGAGCAAACTTTCTAGCTGCAGCATGCAGACAGCATGTTCTAAATTATATCCTTACTAGCTTATTAGAAAAAGCTATCGCATCCAAATCAATCTACAGCTAAATGTAGTGTGCTCTAAACCAGTGGTTCTCAACCTGTGGGTCCCCAGATGTTTTCAGACTTCAGCTCCCAGAAGCCCTGAGCATTGACCATAGTGGCTGGGGCTTCTGGGAGCTGAAGTCCACAAACATCTGGGGACCCACAGGTTGAGAACCACTGCTCTAAACAGAAAGTTTTACAATTATCATTTACATTAAGCCAGATCGAAATACCTGTAGATATTTCAAGACTAAGACTGTATTTTTGAGAACCAAGACCATGACTCCGAACAAAGGCTGCATGATCATTCTCTCCACCAGTAGCAACAGAAGGGAGTCCAGACTCCAGGCAGTCTTCAGTGCCTGTGCAGTCCTGCATTTCTCTATTCAAATCTGTACTCTCAGCTTTTGGAACCAGACAGATGGGTGGAAGGTATTTGCTGCAACAGGGCTGCTCTTCATCTTGAAGTAAAGGGGCCTGCTGATTTGTTGTCTCCACAGATGAGTAAGAAACAGTTTTATCCACTGTGGTTGCCATCCAATCAACTGTTTCAGTGCCATGCACCATGAAGTCAAAAGGATCTGGAATCAGAAGCTGAAAACAATTCTCCATCTCTGTCAGCACAGTTTGAATTTCTTGGGACATGTCTGTTGAATGGTACAGTTTAAAAATATTACCATAGACAATAAATTATTCCCACCTATGCCAAGGCAAATTTGCTTCCTGCAAAAGCAGACAATTCGTCCCCTCACTCTTACAGTCAGAAATTGACTGTATGTTGGTAATATTAAATCACAAAGCTGTCAACTAATTTCTTCCACACATAAATTGACTCCAAAAGTATTCAGAAATCTAGTTTACTTGTCACTTTTTTCTTAAAAAGAATAGAACAAAAGACCTGGGGAATCAAAAAAGTTGCAGCACTTACTGATGTCCTGAGAGGACAAAGATCATATTGACATTACCAAGAGTAGGACACCAAAAAGTTAATACACCTTATGCCACTAAAGATATCGCTGCAGAGAGGACTTGACAGATCATGCCTCTGTATGGATCAGACACAAGAAGCGCACCTAGTACCTATTTTAGTTAGCTACACATATCTGGGGTTTCCTGTTGAATGGAAGGAGGAAGACCCATTCATATTTTGATATTCAGTCTTTTTCTTTCCTTTTTTTGCTTTTTCTCTTTTCTTCTTTTGAAAAGAGGAAACGGAATGGGGTGCCAGAAATGTATTTTTTGCCTAGGCATCTACTTTGCAAGCTTCCAAAACTTCTGTTACTAGATTTGATTGCATTAACCTCTCTGGATCTCTGTTCTTCCCTTCCCTCTCTCATTTTCTCCATTGGCTGTCGCACCTTAGACACTACAGTCTGCTTATCACCATAAAAACTGTTTAACAGCATTATGCAAATAAATATTTATCACTAATGAAACTCAGAGTTGAAAGCAGCATTTGATCTTCCCACATGGAATAAGGCCCCACATATCTCCCAACAAGCCCTACTCACCTTCCATTTCCTTCTCTGCTTTTTTAGCTTTATCTTTGTAAATGCTATCCAAACGTTTCTGCTTCTCTTCATCTCTCCTTCTTTCAGCTAGAGTTCTGGCATTTACATTTTGAAAATCCACCTAAAGGAAAATTGGAAAATACCAATGTTTTAAAAAGGAATTTGGACATATCAAATACCTTTTGGTGACAAACATGTCAAAGTAATAAACAGCATAAAGATTACTTTAAGATACTCTGACAGCTCTCTTTTTGAGATAATGTATAGACACTTATTCTCAAAAGCCTATAACAGATCTTAAAGCCAGTCCTTTCTAGAAATAGTACAAGACGATTTAGGACGATTTAGCTACACATAAACTTCTGCATAACACAGATAAGAGTGTTTGTTTGCTTGAGAGGTTCCCAGGTTTTCTTATTTATTCAGGTTCAAGAATTCTTCTAAAGCCAATGCTAGAAAAGACTGTCTTTCAGTAAAGACACATACTGTGTAAGAATTGCTCATTATCCATCTTTCCTATATTGAATTAATAAATATACATCTTAGTACTTGCAGTCAGTTTATATGCAAAAATGTTTTCATTAACTGTCATTTTGCCTGTTATAAAGAACTGTCTTCTCTTTTTAAAACTACAAACACACGTATATTTATCTGCAACAAAGTCTGTTTTCTTTAAAGTATCAGAAGAAAGTAATAGAATATTAAATCATGAAAGTAAATACTTAAGTACCTTCTTGTTTTGTTTTAAGAAATGGTATCCTAGTGAAAGTTTCTTGTAGGCCTCTCCATACTGCTCATGCCACTTTTGGACAGACTTAATGGCAACGGTTTTAAGCTTTTGGGCTACATCGTTTGGTGGGGGAAGAGGCTGATCATAGTTTGTTTCCACTGTGAGCTCCAATAATTCTTGCAAGTTTGAAATAATTAAAGTCCTAAACTGATGTGAACGGGTAAAGAGCTCATCTACAACCTGAAATGCCGAAAGACGTATCTCAGCGTGTTCTTGATTTAGTTGTGTCATCAAAAGGTGATATACATGACAGATATGCTCATCAGAAGACCTGTAAAGTAAACCAGCATAATATGGAAACAGGATAAACCATGAGGTCTTAAAGAAACCCCAAAACAATACTGCACAAAAAGGAAAATAATTCAGCTGCTTAACAAAACAACACCAGCTGCAAGATCCCAGATCAGGGGCCTTCATCAGAAGGTCCTTTAATTTCTCAGTAGCCTTGAGGTTGTAGTCCTGTACATACTTAAACACAGAATAAAACTCACTCAGTAAAATGTGACTCACTACTTAATGTACACAAACAGGATTATAGCAATCAGGATGCAAAAATAAGTGAATAGCCACCATAAAAATACTTTCAAAAGAGTACGATCTAAATTTCAATTGCTGGTTCCAGCTAAGGTTGAATCATAGCATCAATAGGATCTACGTATTGACTTTCCATTCAGCAAAGTATCTAATAGGTTTACTCAGTCTAATTGGGATTAGCAACTGGTTTTAGGCCTACAAACTATAAGGCATTTAAAAAAAAAAGGATTTAGAATACATTACTATACTGTAATTACTCTTTTACAGTAAGATAAAGAACTGGCAAGCATCATACTTGCAAATCTTCTTCAGCTCTTTCATCTTGCTGGGATTCAGCTGTGGTTCTCCTGAAGTGGTAAGGTCCTCCACAAGTTGAGACAGCTCCTTATCCATCTGAAGTGGAAAGCCAAAACAACCCTATAAGACTATATAAACCGATTCTGACGAAATTATTTTGCCACCACCATCCCAAAGAAAAACAAATGTGGGAATATGGGCATATTTAAAAAGCCAAACCCCTCTGACTTGGATTTAGGGGATAATGGGGAAAACCAAGCTTTCAGTGGCACCTGCCTTGGTCTAAAGTGAGTCCAACCTGTCCGGGTGGTGTCCAGCACGGCCTGCAGTTGACCCTTTAGGTCCCTTCCGACGCGACAGACGAGAAAAGCGCCTAAAAGAGACACGTGTTCTACATTTTCCTCTTAACATTTTGCAGAGATCCTCCTCCTGCTCCTTCAGGTTGTGGCCCTTAGAAGCAGGAGAGAAGCGGCAGCGCCATCGTCGGATAAGGTTTGGCGCGATAGACAACGGCGCCGAGCGCCGCCACCCAAAGAGCTTGAAGAACAACCGGCTGAGGCGCGGCGGGAAGGCCGTCGGAGGCCGCGGCGGAGCAGGCACCGGCAGGCGGGAACACCCGCAGAGCCGACCGGAGAAGCGGGAGCTTCAGCCCTGGCGAACGCGGGAAGGGGAGGCGGCCCGGCAGACGCCTCAGAGCGGGTGCCTCCGGGAACTGAGGCCGATGTTGGGGGCGCCGGGCCCTCCGCGCGGAGCTCAGGGCGAGGCGAGTCGCCGGCGACGTCTGCCGTGCGCCGGGCAGGGAGACAGACGAACGGAGGAGGGAAGAGGCGGCGTTTCCCGTCCTCCGTAGATCTATGGCCGCGTCAGGGACCACAGAGCGTAATCTTGTGGGAGTCACACGGCGGCCATTTCCGCTATTACTCCACTTTCAACCTCCTGTGGAATCCTAAAGTTTGCAGTTTAGGGAACAGCCTTTAGACTTCCCAGACAGAGAGCTCTTTGGCCTCAGGAAACTACAAAACGCAGAATTCCACAGGAGGCTGAATGGGGAAAAACAGCACTATAACAGCGTAGGGCGGAAATGGCTGTAGTGTAATAGAAAAGACTATGTTTCTAGGTAAAATAGGAGGCGGGTGGAAAAGAGGAAGACCGCTTTACGGGTGGCTAGACTCAGCCTGAGCAGGAATGCTTAATGACAAAGGCCGTTTCTGCGCTGGACTGTTATAGCGTGATTATTCCGCTTTCAACATCCTATGGAATCCTGGGGTTGGCCGGCCGGCCCCTCCCTAAACTGCAAACCCCAGGATTCCATAGGATGTTGAAAGCGGAATAATCGCGCTATAACAGTCCAGTGCGCCAAGGTGTCTTGGAGGTTTCTCATCGGGCCGCCTTAAGTCGAAGCTGATTTGACAGCAGTTAACAACAGCAGCAAATGTCGATCGCTATACCTGTCGACTTTCCTCAGCTTTCTTGGAGCTGAAATGGGAAATGAAAATGGTTCGTAGGAATTCAGGAAGAAATCCAAGTTTTTCTTGTCCTGGTGTCAGCCTGTCCGTGCATAAACCAAAAGCAGCAAAGATCGAAGTTTATGCTGTTTTCAGCTCACTCCTTTATTTGTGTGGGAATTCTTACAGTCTTGACACATTTAAAAATGTAGCGTGTTTGCAGACATGTCGTATAGGGAGGAGCCAGCACGCAATTCATTGCGGGCTGTCGAAGAGTGGGAGAGGGCAGTTTAAATGTATTGATTTTCATTGCAACCTGAAGGGTGCTTCCTGTGGAGGATTTTGGGCTGGAGAGGTAAACCAAATGCTATCCCAGCACTGTCACTGACATGGGGCCTTTCACACTACACAAATATAGCACTGTGATCCCACTTTAACTGCCATGGCTGGATCTTGCTTAATTCTGGTTTTTGTGGTTTGGAAGGCGCTTATGGCCTCCGACAGAATGTTAAGCATTCCTCTTTCAATCGCAAATCCCTGGATTCCATAAGATGGAATTGTGGCTGTTGGAATGGAATCATAGTGCCAAAATTCTGTAATATGAAAAGGCTCTGGTAATGACTACGTTAGCAGCTGCAAGGCTAGATAACTGGAATGTACATGGGACTGGCTGTCCTATTAAAGAGTTCCTAAAACTTCAAATAATCCCAAATCTTACTCCAGATGAGATTACATATTTTCTCTTCGGTTCTGGATGCTGGTGTTGGGATATTTTAACAACTGTCTCCCCGCCTCCCCATAAGCATACTGAACTTGACATCTGAAGCCCTGCTGCTCTCAGCTGAATAAAAGCATTTTTAAAAAATGTGGTTCAGTTGTAAAATATTGTTTACAAGCATCCTCCAAACACGCCAATGGCTTTGGCACCAGTCTCTCTCAGAAAGGGTCCATTCCAGCCTCTTCTGTTCCTGCTTTTACCTAATTAGGAGCATTTCCATTTATGGCACTGACTCTTGACAATGGCTTCTCAGCAGAGGTTTATTCACAGAATCATAGAGTTGGAAGAGACCGCAGGGGCCATCCAGTCCAGCCCCCTGCTCTGCAGGAACACACGTCAAAGCATTCCCAACAGATGGCCATCCAGCCTCTGCTTAAAAACCTCCAAAGAAGGAGACACCACCACGCTTCGAGGCAACATATTCCACTGCTGGACAGCTCTGACCGTCAGGAAGTTCTTCCTGAGGTTCAAGTGGAATCTCCTTTCCTGCACCTTGAATCCATTGCTCCTTGCCCTAGTCTCTGGAGCAGCAGAGAACAAGCCCACTCCCTCCTCAACATGACATCCCTTCAAATATTTAAACATGACTATCATGTCCCCTCTTAACCTTCTCTTCTGCAGACTAAACATACCCAGCAACCTAAGCTGTTCTTCATAAGGCATGGCTTCCAGACCCTTCACCATTTTGGTCACCCTCTTCTGGACATGTTCCAGCTTGTTGATATCCTTCTTGAATTGAGGTGCCCAGAACTGGACACAGTATTCCAAATGAGGTCTAACCAAAGCAGAATAGAGTGGTACCAGTACCTCCCTCGATCTAGATACCATACTCCTATTAATGCAACCAAAAATCACGTTGGCTTTCTTGGCTTCCACATCACGCTGCTGACTCATGTTTAGCTTGTGACCTACCAAGACTCCTAGATCCCTTTCACATGTACTGCTATCCAGCCACGCATCCCCCATCCTATATTTGTGCATTCCATTTTTTCTACCTAAGTGTAGGACCTTACACTTCTCTCTGTTGAATTTCATTTTGTTAGCCTTGGCCCAGCTCTCCAATCTATCCAGGTCATTTTGAATTTTGATCCTGTCCTCTGACGTATTAGCAACCCCTCCCAATTTGGTGTCATCTGCAAATTTGATGAGCATGCCCCCTATTCCTTCATCCAAGTCGTTGATAAAAATATTGAACGGCACTGGGCCCAGGACAGAACCCTGTGGCACCCCCCTAGTCACTTCTCTCCAGGATGAAAAGCAGCCATTCGTGATCACTCTTTGGGTTCAGTCAGTCAACCAATTACAAATCTACCTAACAGTAGCCCTGTCCAGCCCGCATTTTACTAGTTTCTTTGCAAGAATGTCATGGGGAACTTTGCCAAAGGCCTTACTGAGGTCAAGATATGCTACATCTAGCATTCTGTTCATCTGGAATCAAGCTTGTACCTCTATTATAAAAAGAGATAAGATTAGTCTGGCATGATTTATTTTTGAGAAATCCATGCTGGCTTTTAGTGATTATGGCATTACTTTCTAAGTAATTACAAACTGGCTGTTTAATTATCTGCTCTAGGATCTTTCCTGGTATTGATGTCAGGCTGACCGGGCGATAATTATTTGGGTCCTCTTTTTTTCCCCTTCTTGAAGATGGGGACAACATTTGCCCTCCTCCAGTCTGCTGGGACTTCTCCTGTTCTCCAAGAGTTCTGAAAGATTATTGCAAATGGTTCAGAAATGACTTCTGCCAGTTCTTTTAATATCCTTGGATGTAATTCATCTGGCCCTGGAGACTTGAATTCATCTAGTTGTTTGTCCCTCTTCCCTCACTGCAAGTCTTCTTAAAGGAGCATGCAGGTGGGGAGGGACGTGGACTGCTGAGTTATGCTTTATCATGTTGCCCGATACTTATTTCTTAAAATATTGGTATCCTACCCTATATCTGAAGATCACAATGTCTTCATCATTTACATGCCTGTCCTGTCAGGCACTCTGTGCTGTCCCATGAGAAAAAAACTGGATCAGGGATTTTTTATTTTTTTTAAAAAAGGGAAAGCAATAAAGCCATAGACTGCAGCCTGTTGTAAGCTGTTGCCTTTCAATTACAACCCTGCCTGGGATGTGAAACACTTTGTGCTGAAGTTTGTTTTGACAGGACTCTTTTTAAATGGTTTTTAAAATTCACAGATATTTCTCTCCCAAAATAATGGCCCTCAAAGTAAAACTTCTGCAAAGCAAAAACTTTTAAGTCTCTCTCATACACTTCTGCCATTGGATTTTACACACACACACACACACACACACACACATATATGTCCTACCCTCTGTCCACAGATCTCTGGATGGCTTGCAGTAAAAGCAATTTTAAAAAATAAATAATAATTTTATCAATTAAAAAGCAGGCAATTTAAAACATTAAATAGTATATCAATTAAAAACCAGGCAGTTTTAAAACAGTTAAGGCAATTTCAAGTAGTGCAAACACAGAACATACATACCCTGGATAAAATCAGTTAGACCCAAAGGTTTTAATAAAAAGCCAAACAATAGCAAAGTTGGTGCCTATTGGGCTCTCAAGGGGAAGTGAGGTGCATCTCCTATGATGTCCCATGATGTCCCTTACTGTGAGGACACAGAAGAGGGTCTCAATTCTGAAGCAGAAATATATGGAGAGAGGTGCTACCTCAAGTATCAAGATCACATGCCATATAGGGTGTTGAATGTCACCATAGGCACCTTGAATTCAGACTGGCAGTGTGTTGGTAGCCAGTGCAGTTTCTTCAGAATTAGTGTTACATGGTTTCTAAATGAAGTTCAGGTGAATGGTCTAGCTGCTGCATTTTGCAGTAGCTGCGGTTTCCAAGTCATCTTCAAGAGCAGTCCCATGTTGAATGCATTGCACTTATCTAATTGGGAAGTTCCCAGTGCACGGACTACTGTGGCCAAGTTATCTCTGTCCAGGCCAGGCTGCAGCTGATATGCCAAGTTGAAGCTGGCCCTAAGTGCTCTGAGCTCTGAGTCTAGCTGGGACTTCAGTAACAAAGAGGGATCTGGAACTACTCCTAGACTATGTACCTGCTCCTTTAGGGGGAATGCATCCCACCCAGAGCTGCTAACCCAGAATCATAGAGTTGGAAGAGGCCCCATAGGCCACTGAGTCCAGCTCTCACTCTTTGTTCAGGGTAGGGTGTCCAGTTAGAACAGCCCCAGTAGGTAGCTCTCCAGCCTCTTTTGAAGAATTCAGAGAAGAGAAGTAAGTGCAGGCTTCCATTGTCAAACAACTTTTAACATCAATACCTTCCTTCTAATGTTCACTCAGTATCTACCTTCCTGTAATTTAAAACCAAGACTTGGTCCTACCCTCTGGGGCAGCAGAGAAGAAACCTTCACCCTCATCTCTGTGACAACTCTTTAGAAATTTAAAGAATACAATGATGTCAGCCTTCAGATTTCAGGCTGAACGTACTGAACTCCCTCAACTTTTTTTCATGTTTTGTTCTTCATATTTCTTATCATCCTTGTTGTCTTTTCTGAACCTGCTCTTGCTTTGTTTCATATTTAAGTTATGATCAAGAATAATCTCAGGGTCCTTTTCACATGTACTACTGCTAAAAAGAGAATTTTGCATTTTTCTCTGTTGAATTTTATTTTATTAATTTATAGCACAGTTTTTTTGTTTATCAAGGTCCTTTTGGATTCTGTTCACATCTTCCTCAAAAATGAATGCACAAGTATAGGATGGGGAATACTTGGCTCAGCAGTACTACATGTGAAAAGGACTTTGGGATTATTGTTGATGATAAGTTGAACATGAGTCAGCAGTGTGATGCTGCACCAAAGAAATGTGAATGCTATTTTAACTTCCATTAATGGAAGCATAATTTCCAAGTCAAAGGAAGAAATATATTCTAGGCCGGTCAGGCCTTATCTGGAGTATTCCATTCAGTTTTGGGCATCTCATTTAAGAAAAGATATAGACACGTTGGAGCAAGTCGAGAGAAGGACAACAAAGATTATAAAGAGGTATGGAGAACAAGACATAGAAGAGGTTGATGAAGCTGGGCATGTTCAGCTTGGAGATTAGAAGGTTGAGGGGTGTCATGATTGTACTCTTTAAATACTTCAAGGGCTGCCACAAACAAGAAAGTGCAGGCTTTTTCTGTACTGCCTCAGAGGGTAGAAATAGGTCTAAATGTTTTAAGTTACAGGAAGGTAGATTTTGATTAAATATTACAAGGAGCTTCTTGACAGTGATAATGGTTCAGCAATGGAACCAACTGCTTTAAAGAGCCTCAGGATGCTCCCTAAACTGCAAACCCAAGGATTCCACAGGATGTTGAAAGTGGAATAATAGCGCTATAACAGCCTAGTGTGGAAATGGCCTTAATCAGACTTGCCATGTTACTACCAAGGACATTCTTCCTGATCTGTGTGAGGTTCAGCTCATTTGTTGCCAGTAGTCCTCTAAGAAGTGAAGACCATGATCCCAGATGAAACTTCTATCTACACTATCTACATAGCCCATCATTCACTTTTAATATCTTTCTTTCCCTGTGTATTCTTCTATCCTTCACTGGCAGAATTAGTGAGAATACCACCTGCGCCTCAGAACCCTTCCGTTTTTTGCCCAAAGCTTCATAATGCAAGGTAATCTAATCAAAAAAGTTATTGGCAGTGTTGTTGGTGCCCATGTGAATAAAGAGAAAGGGATTGATTCCTGATTGATCTTGTCAGCCAATGAGTCCTCAATCACTGACACTTTTTTTTTCTCCTGTGGCAGTTGGCAGTTACATTGACTCTTTCCTTGGCATGCAGTATCCCTTGTTGCTGGTGTCCTGTTTCAGCATCTTCACTACTGGTATCCTTATGATGATGTAGTTGGAGCAGCTGAATCTCATTTGCAGGGTCTGCTCCTGTCACTGACTGTCCTCCAGGGTGTTTCCGCATTGTTGCAGGCCTCTTTGTTTTCCTGGCAGTGTTGTTACCCTGACTTCTGGGGGTCCCTTGGGGGACACCTTGATTTGTTCCAAAAAGGCTAAGATTGGGGAAATTAGCAGAGCACTGGCTATAGCAAAACAAGGGGCAGGGTAACCCAGCAGGATCTTTTACCCAACTTTATGGGGTCAGGCCAAGCAAAAGCCAGACAATGATTAAAAGGTAAGATAAAAAATGTGTTTTTATTGGGGGGAATTCACTCAATACACACAACTGAGTGCATACACACACAATACACACAAGCATTCACACAAGAGCTAACTGAAAGAGAAAGGGAAGAAAAATTATAGAGAGGCTGAGGGGTTTGGGAAGATTTATAATTACCAGTCTAGAAGAGTAGTGAAGAGCAGAAATGTGTTTTGGCTTAGGTAGGACCTAAGGACAGTTCTCGTTCAGGAGCCAGATGGACAGAGTGACAGGTAGACCTTCAAGAGACTGCACTGGGCATCTTGAAATCAGGGGTATTTGTACCCTGAAAATAGCCTGTGGCAGTGAAGGTTCTAGATGCAAGACAAAGGGAACCTCTTGTGGACAATGGGTCTGGAATGGACTGATTGGTTTCAATGTCTTAGTTGAGAGGGGATTTCTGGGCTATCTGCAGTAGGATATGCACACAGTAGGGGTCCTGGGCACCTTATTCTTTTCTGATGTTGGCAGTTGATAGGATTAGCTCAGAGCCATTAAGTCAGGCTTTGTTGACTAATTTCAGAGAACTTTTGACCTGGCCAAGCTGAGGTCACCTCTGACCTACTTCCAGCCAGTGTCCCTTTCTTCCAGATGGCCTTGCAAGCCATAAGTATAATTTATATTTTATGCCAACACATCTGCCAATGAATTTATGTTGCCAATTAGACCATATCAAAATGTGGGGGTGTACGGCCTGGTAACAGTGGTCCAGTTGGTCCTGTAGGATCAGTTCTTCTAATGTTCTATCCAGTAAGTCTTCATATTCTCTGATGCACCCAAGGCAGTCAAAACACAGCTGGCGTGCATTGACCTCCTCTTCTAAGACAGCTATTATTTTGCACTTGCTGCAAGTTGTAGTTTATGAGTTTTTTATGCCTTCATCACTGCAGTTATTTCTCTCCCCATCCTCTCTGTAATATCTATATAGGATCTAAGTGCACATGCCACAAAGTGTGCACCACTGGTTCGAAAGTTTGCTGCCTCTCCCAACTCTGCTTTTGGGCTCACAGTGATTTCAGCAAAGATTAAAGGTGAAAAATATTAAAATGAGCTGCTACTCTCCTAGAGCTTCACCTCCCCATTTCCTGGACCCTAGAAACACCAGTCCAGAGCCTCCATCTTATCACAATTATGCTTTAGCTTATTGTCTTTAATTCAGTCCAGACATTGATTCAGTAACTGTATATGCCAGCTGACTCTGATGACATGGAAGTATTGCTGAACATCATGTGGCTCCTTAATTTTCTCTGCAAACCTGGAAGCTCTCTCCATCTCCCTGCCTGTGTCTGCCAGAATTTGAAAAGAAAAAGAGTGCCTCATCCTGGGATTGCAGCCACTGCCTCTGTTGGGTCTAAGGTGCCAGAATGAAAACTGGAAAAGGTTCCTGTACCTTTTAATGGCTGCATAGAGGAGGGAATTTCATCAGGTGTTACTTGTCATGCACCCAGGTAAAAGTATAACCATTAAATGTACAGAGATCCTTGCTATTTTTCATGTGACAACTCTTCCTTCAGGTCACTTCACATAACCTGCTAGCCTTCCTAGGTGAAGCGAACCTTGCTCTAGCGCTCTTGCTTTTGGGATGCATGTCTGAACTCTTCTTTGCTTCTCAGATCCCACATGCCCTGGTCTAGGGCTCATCTCAAGAGGGGGGAACCTGGGAGGAACTAGACTGTGATCGCCAGAACTTTAGGCAAGTGGAGGTGCAACCTCCAGTGATGTTCTGGATTTTTGTTTAACCCCCTCCGGTCATTGTATCAGAGAAATTAAGGTAAAATACGGTTATGTATGTGATCCATGTTCATAATGGCTGACTGGTATGAAGAGAATCAGTGAGAGATATGAACCAGTCAGAGCTTGGAATTAGATAGGATATTTAGGTTTGTATAAGATTATGAACAGATAGGAAAAGAATGAGATGTATTAAAAGTCAATTTAGGATTTAGACAAGTTAAAAACAAACAACTAAGCCTTGAAAGTCTATTACCGTAAGCTTCTGTACACAGATAATGTTTAACTGTATGTTGAACTTCTGCTTAATAGATTATTTTTGTAAAATTCACATGTTTAAGGGTGGTAGAGCCCAGTGGTGGCATAAAGTCTCACACAGGAATCACAAGGACATCTCAGAGGTAATGTATGGTGCCACTGCATTGAGAAAAGAAGAGATGCCCACATTTGGTGGCCATGGCTGGACAGGTGGGAGGCCCTACACTTCCTCTTAATGAAACTGCCAATTGAGTCATTCACTGTCTTGCAAGTACATCAGAATCTGCATCGGCTGCTTCTGCCTCAAGAAGTGTTAACCAGAACAGAGACTAGGCCTCCTCTTCTAACAGCAGCACGTGGTCACCTTCTTTGAAACTTGAAGCCCACTTCTTTTCAACCTTTAATCTGTCTGGTGGCAGAGAGCAAAGATGCCTGTAATCTAGCATCAGATTCCTACGAGAGAATCAGCCAGGGCTTTGGAATATGCTCACAGGCATAGACTGCACTTTCTGTTATTCCTGAGTAACTGCTGTTTCTTGCCATGCTGCTCTTAAACACAAGTTACATTTAGCTTTAATGAAGAATAGTCGCTGCTAGATGGTTTTGAATTCATGTGAAATGGATCTAAACCAGAGGTTCATCACAGTGTGGGGCAGCACATTCCTCAACAACTGTGGTCTGCCAGGAGTGGTACTTTAAATTTTTGATTTGTGCTCAAACTACTGTTTATTGTGTTCATGTACTGACATCAGGATCTGGCATTAGGAAAAGTGAAAGTAAACCTCAGTTTATCAGAGCATTTGGATGCAGTTTCAACAGCACTACTTGGCACTAGCAGCAATCATGGCTGAGCAGGCAGTCTATTTGTTGCCATCTGCCCATCAGTAAGTAATCAAGAAACATATATGAACTTTACCCTTCTAATGTATATGGGTAAACAGTTCAACTTCTGCCTTACAATTCTCCTGTGCAAATTTGGCAGTTTTCAACTATCAGGAAGTTTTCCTCTTTGGCAACCATTATGCTTTGGAAGTAATGACTTCCATGATCTTACATGCATCAAAGACTGAAAATAGCCACATACTGTTAATGATCATCGACTCAACTTTGACTTATGGTGACCCTATGAATGAGAAACCTCTAAGTCACTGTATCTACAGTCCTGCCCAGGTCTTGCAGACTCAGGGCCATGGCTTCCTTGATTCCATCTATCTGTCTGTAATCTGTAAGAGAGCTTCCTCTTCTTCTACTGCCTTCTATCTTACAAGCATTATTGTCTTTTCTAGCGAGTCATGTCTTCTCATGATGTGGCCAAAGTATGACAGTCTCAATTTAGTTATTTTGGCTTTAGGAAGAGCTTAGACTTGATTTGCTCTAGGACTCATTTGTCTTTTTGCAGTCCAGGGTATCCATAGAACTCTTCTTCAGTAACACATTTCAGATAAGTTTTTTCCTATCAGCTTTCTTCATTGTCCCGTTTTCACAACCATACATAGAAACTGGAAATACAATACAATGGCATGGACAATCCTAACTTTACTATTCAATGATATATCTTGATACTTCAGGATCTTGTCTAGTTCCTTCATAGCTGTCTTAGGCTTCTTCTGATTTCTGAGTCGCATATTATAAACAGCTTATTTTAATTGCATACTAGGTATGCAACTATACTAGGTATAGTTTTCCATAAATTTTAAATTCATATTTGTCTGTAATGGAGAAGTGTTGCCCCAGCGGTTTTTTTAAAGGATTGTGAGTTTTAGTTATACAGTCTCTACATTTGTTGGTTTAACTTTCACGAATTTGATTATTTGTGAGTTTCTCCAATCCCTGCCCTCCCACCTCAGGTGCTTCTTTTCCAGGAAAGCCTCTTTTGACAGCGCCAATCAGGCTGCACAGTCCTTTACAAACCTGTTTCTGGTTCTCTTCCTACACCAGCCACTGCCTGGCCAGCTAAGGGCAACTCACAGCCCGATTTCTCACCACCATAAACCCTCTCTCAATCCTTCCCACATACCCAACGAAGGAGACAGGCAAGAGAGAGGAAATATAGGGCAAGTATGCCAACCCACTCCCTTTCCTTCCCTGACCTGGTTTGGGCCCTGGGTGCCCAATTCTCACCACCATGCCTTGGCTCCATTCTCACAGGCACACATAGATATTTGTGATTTTTCCACTTCTGTGGAGGTCCTATGCCCCTACCCTAGAAAATGTGGAGGCCCAACTGTACTTGTTGCCTATTTGGCACTAGAATCCTTGTTCTCAAATTGTAATATCTGAAAAGAAATGGGAAGTCATATTATCAAGCAGGGGACCAAAAATATGTATTTTCCCTACTTTACGTACATCATTCACTTGGGAAACAGTTTTTCAGCATAACTGCTCGCCAAGTAGGTTGATAGGAATCTGGTTCTGCCAGGAAATAAGTTATAGATGCCATGTTTCCCAGCAGAAACAGTGTTTTTTGTGGCACAGAGGAAGCAGCAAATATGGCCCAATAGTAGAAAAGGGCAGCTACTAACGGGCTCTGCTGTCTCCCACCACACATGCTTGTCAGTGTGCAGGTACTCAAAGGTTTAAATGTCCCCTCCTCTTCTGCCTGCTGAGATCTAGGAATGGTGAAAGCCCCTCTCAGCCTGCAGCAATACTCACTGATATGGTGTGGGACATGGAGAATTTCATCTTGATGCCCCTGCACAATTCTGGATAAGCCTTGACCCTAACCACAGTGCTAGAACTGTGCTTTCTGTTCACCATGAACTGATCAGAACGGAAGAACAGTAGTTATCCATTCATTGTGTATACCTACTGAAATGAATGTAACTTAAATTAATTTCAACTGAATCCTAATTACAACTAAGCCTGGTTTCAACCCAGTCTCCTTGTTATAAGAAATACAGATTCTAATTTCATGAACACAAGTCACTTAATTCCTCATCCTGGGTAGAATTTATGAAGCCTACTGGATGAATGTTTATAACTGGTAAGCAGTAAGCAGTGTATCTGTCTCATGTCACATTACTTTCCAGAATGTGCTGAAAAGTTTTATGAGGAGTGGCAACTTGTCAACACCCACATTAGATAAAATGTAACCCTTTTGTAGTAATGATAACACACTGCTGAACCCCACTGCCAAGACCTGACATTCAACTGCTTACGGAAAAGAAACAAGAGTTATGAAGAAGGCTTATGTTTACAGTCTTTATTAGCTAATCAACATCAACATGCAAAAATAAATGCTAGATACAAACTTCTACCATATGGTTTTGTTTCAACTACAATGAGTTTTGTTTGGAGACTGATAAGGATGTGATCTGTAGCTGTTAAAATTGAACTAATCTCTTGTGCAATGAATACCCTAACATTACATAATTATCCTGAAAGGCATCTTCAAAACTTGCCCGACACGTAAGGTTACCAGCTGATTTTCATGTGAGTACATTCTCAAAGCAAGAAATAAGGCAGTAGCACTAATGGTTTGATACTGAATCCTATGCACATAGTAACTAATAAATGAAGGCTCTTAACACTATGGTCAACTGGAAGGACAGACATACGAACAATGTATTATGCCTGTAACAGAACCAGTTCTTTTTATTTTTGCAGTCTTCCTAAGATGCTTTAGGAGTGAAGAGAAGAAAAAAAGCCTTATATTTCCTTTCAAAGGAATTCCTAATTCTTCCTCTGAAATCAGTTCTGTACTAGCGTTGTCAAGCATCTATTCCATAGAATGAGTGAGAGTGGCCCATGGAATCATTTAAAAGGCAGAGTGTAAAAGGGTAACAAATGTCTTAGCCAATTGCTAACACAGAGAAAGGAAGCACATGGGCCCACATCACCCTCATTTGTAAGAACCTTGTTTCCAGTTTGCATGTGATAGCCACATCTGAAGGGGAGATGCACATGCATTCATACACACACACATTCATATTCTCCCCCTGACACCCTCCCCACACGCATACACATATACCTGAGGCCACAGGATGGACACACATTCAGAAGCTGTGACTGACCTCAGCTCCCTGGTGTGTGCATTACAGATTTGCATATTTGGCCTCTTCAAACAGTATGCTGTTTCTCAAGTGGGTACATACTGATGATGTTGAAACACATATGAAATGTGAAGTGGCCCTTTGAGATCCACTGTAACTTTTCCCCTCAAGTGAAGAGTTTGAGTACAGTTCTTTTTCTGGATGAATATTTGAGAAAAGTCCAATTACTGTTACAAAATCCAAACATTCAAAATTTGTTCCCTCCAAGTACAACCTTTTAGTCACATTTCTTCACTTTCAAAGAGTGTATATTGTTGCTCACTGATCTTTGGTCGCAAGAAAAAATGCCACCAATAAATCTGAATTCCCCCCCCCAGGTGGCAGCTCTCTTTGCCACTCTCAAGATCTCTTTTTACAGGGCATGCCAGAATATCTTGTGACAAATTCCAGTGGCATTTCACTGCATGTATGAGAGATTTACATGATGTAGACCTTCTCAGCTTGTGAGAAGTTGAAGACCTCTTTGGTTCTTGGGCAAATTACTTTGTCATCGTGACGCACAGAAAGCAAGGACTAAAAGAAAAAAAACAAAAAAAAACAAAATGTATCAAGATACTGAAATGAATAATACATCAATACTCAAGTACTTTACCAAAATACAAACTTTGTAGAGCTAGAAATAATCCCACAGGTCAGTTACTCAATCTTACACAATATTGTATGCCAAAAGCATGCTGAACAACCCTTTAGTAATCCTGTTTCCAAGATACCTGTGCAGTCAGTTTTTATGAAGTTCTGCTCTTATTACAGGCAGCTAAAACAGCTATGGAAGTAATTACAAAAATCTGCTCTATTCTTTTATTTCTATTAGTCTGGGGCAAAATAAATGCAAATCCCTTAACAGATTCAACTCATTCACTGCATAAGATTTAACAAAAGCTTTCTAAGATTTGTGCTGTGCTGCCTATAAAGTTAATGAAGTTACTGAATCTATAAAAGTATTAAGAAAAAACAGTTCCCAGAAGGTGAGGAAAAAAACAAAGTAGTCACTGCTTCATGTAACTGAATGTGCATGAATCTTCTGCAATATACAGATGTTCATCAGCAGCCAAATCAATACTGAAAGGGTTCCTTGAAGACCAGGTTTGAAAATCTTTAATCAATTTTCTTATAATTCAAAACTTGTCTTATCTTTAAGGTAAACAGGTGTCCCATTCTACAGAGAACAGTCCTTTATTTGAAGGACTATCAAGATTTAATACAGGTTAATAAGACAATGGCTCAAAAGTACGGTAAACAAAACTGTCATAGCTTATTTTCCCTTTAACATTAATAAAGCTGCTTAATTTTCAGCCCATTGCACACAAATTCTTATCACTTTGAGTCCCACCAGGAAAAAGGCAGAGCTTAAATAAGAACAGGTTGCTTACCTGTAACTGTGGTTCTTCGAGTGGTCATCTGTGCTTCATACATTAGGAGCTTTCGCGCCTGCGCGGTAGCGTTCGGAAGATTCTAGAGCTCGTTAGCTTTGGCGGGAACCCCTCCCCCACGCCGGTGCTGCGCATGCTCCTCCCGCCAACTAACGGTCTCTCCTCAGTTCTGGTCCGCCGAAGCAGATGGGACCTGAAAAAGAGGGGAAGGCAGGGCGGGGATGTATGAGGGCACAGATGACCACTCGAAGAACCACAGTTACAGGTAAGCAACCTGTTCTTCTTCTTCCGTGGTCTCTGTGCCTCATACATTAGGAGACTGTGTAGCTTACCAGTAGGATGGTGGGTCAGGTCCCAGATCCTAGAACACAGAAGACAGCACAGCACGTCCAAACCGGGCATCTCTCCTGGAACGGCAGTCGAGCCTGTAGTGGCGCATGAAGGTCGACGGCTGGGACCAGGTCGCCACACGGCAGAGTTCCGACAGGTCGACGCCTCGCAGGAGGGCAGCAGATGTCGCCACGGCCCTGGTGGAGTGGGCCCGAAGCAGGTCTGGCGGAGGCTTCCTGGCAAGCTCGTACGCCAGTTGAATAGTCTGTACCACCCACTTAGAGAAGCACTGGGTGGATACCTTGTGGCCTCTCTGGCGCCTGCCATAACAGACAAACAGGTGGGGTGTCTGCCTGTAGGCTGCAGTCCTGTCTTTGTAAAAGGCCAGTGCCCGACGCACGTCCAGGGAGTGGAGGGACCGCTCCAGAGGTGTTGTCGGGTCCGAGTAGAAGACCGTCAGGATGACGTCCTGGCTCAGGTGGAAGCTGGACACCACCTTCAGCAGGAAGGAGATGTCAGGCCGGAGGACCACCTTGTCCCGATGAAAGACCAAGTATGGTTCATCGCACCGTAGCGCCATCAACTCTCCCGCCTGCCTGGCAGAGGTGACGGCCACTAGGTGATGGCCACTTCATCGCGAGCAGTCTGTCGTCCGACGTGGCCATGGGCTTGAAGGGCGGCCTCGTCAGCTGGGACAGCACTAATGACAGCGACCACGGCGGTAGCGGTGGCGATGCCAGCGGGTAGAGGTGCTGCAGGCCCTTCAGGAACTGCTTGACGGTACCGTCCCTGAAGAGATCGTGGTGGCTGGTATGCCACGATCGCAGCAAGGTAGACCTTGAGCGACAGAAAGGCCAGGCCCTGTTGCCGGAGATGGAGGAGGAAGTGGAGCACGGTACACAGGGTGACAGGCGATACCGGCTCTCGACGTTCCTCGGCGAAGGCCACAAAGCGCTGCCACTTGTAGTGGTAGTTCCTTCGCGTGGACTCCTTCCTGGCCACGGTCAAGACGTTCCCGATGGCCGGGTCATCTAGGGCGATATCCTCCAGGCACGGAGGGCCAACACCGCCAGGTCCGGGTGCAACACCAGTCTGTTGGAGTGGGACAGCAGGTCCGGTACCATTGGAAACCTGAGAGTCCTGCCCCGGGCGGCCTCGATCAGGGGTCCGAACCAGTGCTGCCTCGGCCAATATGGCGCCACGAGGATCACGTCCGCCCGGTCTGCGATGATCTTCGCGATCACGCGGCCCAGGAGCGGGAACGGAGGGAAGGTGTAGATCAGTCCTTCATCCCACGGAAACTGGAATGTGTCGCCGGTGGAGCGGCGATTGTGGCCAGCCCTCGAGTAGAACAGGCGGCACTTCGCGTTCTGGCAGGTCATGAAGAGGTTGATGGTTGGCTCGCCCCATCGGTCCTGAGGCATCCGGAAAGCCTCGTCGGACAGGGCCCACTCGTGGTGGGAAGTGGTGTCCCTGCTGAGGGCGTCCGCTGTGGTGTTCTCCTGCCCCACCAGGTGAACCGCCACAGGGTGTATCTGTAGCGGGATGCACCAGTTCCAAAGTTCAAGTGCGATGCCCAGCAGCGTGGTGGAGTGCGTCCCTCCTTGCCTGTTCACGTAGCAGACCGCCGTCGTGTTGTCGTTGAGGATCAACACTGTGCAGCCGGTGACCAGGTGTCGGAACGCTCTCAGGGCCTTGTGGATCGCCAACAGTTCAAGAGAGTTGATGTGGAGGAACAACTTGTCGTCCATCCACTGGCCTCGGACCCGGAGGTCCCCGGTGTGTGCTCCCCAGCCGAAGAGCGAGGCATCCGTCGTTATCATGACCGACGGCCTGGGTTGGCGGAACGGCATGCCTGACAGGAGGTTCCTGTACGACTGCCACCACAGGAGCGATCGGCGTACCTGTTGGGGCAGACGGTATCGGCGGCACTGGTCGTCCCAGAATGGATCGAAGGCCCTGACGAACCAGTGCTGGAGCGGCCGGGCGCGTAACCTGGAGAGGTAGGTTACGGCGGTGGTCGAGGCCATGTAGCCGAGGAGCTGTTGGATCCTCCTCGCTGACACCGTCGAGGCCTCGAAGGCAGCGGACGCCGCCCGACGAAGCGTCCGCGCCCTCTCGTCTGGGAGGAAGGCCCTTGCCGATACCGAGTCGAGGGTCACCCCGATGAAGTCGAGAACCTGAGTGGGCTCGAGATGGGACTTCTTGGGGTTGACCCTGAGTCCGAGCCGAGTGAGAAGGGACAAAGTCCGATGAATGTCCCTGTACAGTTTCTGTCTGCAGGATGCCACCAATAGCCAATCGTCCAGGTAAGGGTAGACGGAGACGCCCTTCGTCCGCAGGAAGGACACGACCGGAGCCATGCACTTGGTGAACACCCTCGGTGCGGTGGAAAGCCCGAACGGCAGCACCCGGTACTGGTAGTTGGTGCCGTCGATCGCGAACCAAAGGTATCTCCTGTGCTGCGGGCGGATCGAGATGTGGAAATAGGCGTCTTTGAGGTCTATGGACGCAAACCAGTCCCCTCGGTGGAGAAAGGGGAGGATCGACGGCAGCGTGACCATCTTGAACCTCTTGGGGCGGATGTATTCGTTCACCCCTCGGAGGTCTAGGATGGGTCGCAGGGATCCGTCCGCCTTCGGCACCGTGAAGTACCTCGAGTAGAAGCCGGTGGTCTTGGCTGAAGGCGGGAGCCTCTTGATTGCTCCCTTCTCGAGGAGGGACTGGACCTCTTCCAGTAGAGCCGAGCTGGCCGGGGTGGAATAGTAGACACCCCGTGGCGGAATAGCCTGGAACTCGATGGCGTACCCCAGGCGGACGATGGTAAGTACCCAGGAGTCCGCAGTGATCTCCCGCCAGCAGTCGAGGTGCCTGGCCAGGCTCGGGTGGTGGAACAGTTCTACTGGAAGGGTGAAGGATGGCACGGGTGGAGTCCTGCGAAGGCCGTCAAAACCGTGACTTCGCTCCGGAGGACGACGAAGATGGGCGTCGTCTGGGAAGCCTCCTCGAAGCCGAAGAGGTCGACGGCCTCGACGCGGTTGACCGCGGGGACCGCGGCTGGTACGCCGATGAAGAGGAGGACCTTCTCCACGTAGGCCTCGGCTGGAAAGAGCGGCGAGAGGGGGCAGGCTGGTTTATGCCCATCTTCTTCGCTGTCAGCCGGGCCTTGACGAGGTGATCCATAGCCTCGTCGGTGGAGGTGTGGAAGAGCCCTTCACCGTCGAACGGTAGGTCTTCAATCCGCCGACGGCTGTCCTCCTGAAGCCCAGAGGACTGGAGCCACGCGTGGCATCGGAGAGCTACAGCACTGACCATCACCCTCGAGGTAGCCTCCACGGCGTGCCTCGAGGTGGCGATCTGCTGTATAGCCACCGCAACAGCCTCGCCAAAGATCTGTGTGGCTGAGGCACGTGACTCCTCCGGCAAGTCAGCAAGGAGCGGAGTGAGTCGGTCAAACAGGTTCCGATAGTACGCTGCGAGGCATGCCATCGTATTCACCGTCCTGGCCACCAGGGACGATGCCGAATAGAACCTTCAGCCGAAGGCATCGAGCTTCTGTCCTTCATGGTCCGGAGGGGTGGTATGCGCTCGGTTGCCTCCTTTCGTCTGAGCCAACTCGACCACAACAGAGTTCAGTACAGGGTGGCTGAAGAGAAACTCCGCGTTCTCCTTCTGTGTCCTGTACAGATACTCTAGCCTATGTGGGATAGGCTGCACTGACGCCGGTTTCGCCCACGGCTGCTTCATCGCTTCCACCAGGGTTGGCAGGAACGGCAGCGGTGCGGTCAACAGTGGCCGAGCTTCCAAGTACTGGAAGACCAGGTCCTGGGCTTGGGGAGCAGGTTCGGTCACCTTCAGGCCAAGGGCTGTGGCCATCCGGAGGAGGATCGCAGAAAACTGGCGGACGTCCTCCGGTGCAGACTCCAGGCCTGGCTCTCCGAACCCCAGCAGGGGGGATTCATGAGAAGAAGGAGTGGACTCAGCAGAGTCAGAGTCCGAGTCATACGAGTCACTAGATGGTGATGGCGACCTCTCCTCCTCCTCCTCCTCGGCCGGTCTACGGGCCGGGGGTGCCAGGGTGACAGCTGGAGCTGCAGGCTGTGTCGGTACTGATATGGGCGATGTCGTGACCGGTATCGGAGTCACCTGCAGGGGCACGACCACGGGCCTAGGTCGGTGTGCCGCCTGCGTGGTAGAAGTCGCTGCTACCGCCAGTTGGCCCACGCTGGGCTGTGGCGTCAGGCAGGTAGCTGTGGGCGTCGTCCACGGTGGTGGAGAAACAGCCCTGTAGCGGGGTGAGGGCTCTGGGGACCGACGGCGACTCGGCGAACGACACAGCGGTGACCTCTCATAGCGGGGGTAGTGAGCCTCCTGCGGTGGCGAGCGAGACCGGCGACGAGGTGACCAGTACCTTGGATCCGGATGGTACCGGTCCCTGTAAGACGGCGAATACGAATAGTATGAGCCAGCCGGCTCGTGCCACACCTGCTCCTGGGCGTACCTTCCTAGGTAGGCAGGAGAGTAGGCACTCTCGCCCGAGCGACGCCTCTCCAGGCGCATCTCCCGATATCGCGGGGATGGAGGTCTGGCCCGCTGCTCCGGCAAGCGGGACTGGTCGCGTCGAGAGGCTGGGCGCTGCCTAACCACAGCCTCCTCTCAGCGTTCTGCCGAGGGTGGACGGCGACTTGGCGGAGTGATCTCCACGATCAGCTCGAGCGGTTGAGGAGGCGAGGCCTGCACGGCCTGTTCCTCATCCGACACCTCGAGGACTTCCTCTTCCTCCGGAGGCTCCTCTTCCACAGGGAGCTCCATCAGTTGAGGTTCCTCGGCGGCCTGGGTGGGTGGTGGAGTCGAGGGTCGCACCACCGTCGGTGAAGAGCGCCGCTTCTCCTTCCTTTTCTTCTTCTTCTTCTCCCCAGGCCCTCGGCGGTGGGGCATTTCTTCTGGGCCGCGGTCAACGGCCTGGAGGAGGAGGTTGAGGCCTGCGAGCCCGCAGGGTCCTCACGTGCCCGAGTTGCTGAGATCTTCGGTATCCTTGGCAACTTCATTATCGGTACTGAGCCCGGTACCGATACCGACGAGGTTGAGGGCACGGCAGCCGCCGCTGCTGCCGAAGAAGAAGAAGAAGACGGGCGTTTCTCGGCCATCGTTTCGGGTCCCTGTGCACGAAAAGACTCCTCCCAACAGTGGGATTTAAGCCTTGCTGCCCTGTTGCGGAGAGTCTGATGCGTGAACTCTCTGCAAATGGGGCAGGCCTGAACGTTGTGCCCCTCACCCAAACAAATCAGGCACTTAGAATGTCGGTCAGAGAGGGCGACCTTCCTTCCACAGGAGGCGCAGCGTTTGAAGAGAGCCGACATAAACCTGGCGCAAGGCAGCAAAGAAGAAACAAGAGTCCGAGAACGCCAAACACAGTCGGAGATCCGAAATCGAAGTCAAAGCCAGAAAAAGGGTCAAAACCGATCGAGAAAATACCAAGCCAAGTCCGGAATCCGTGAGGGGTAGTCAAAAGCCAAATCCGAAGTCGAAAACACCAAAAAGCAGAATCGAAAAGCAAGCCAACAAGCAGAACCTCCTGTACGCTGAGGCAGACAAGAAAGGAGGAGAGACCGTTAGTCGGCGGGAGGAGCATGCGCAGCACCGGCGTGGGGGAGGGGTTCCCGCCAAAGCTAACGAGCTCTAGAATCTTCTGAACACTACCGCGCAGACACGAAAGCTCCTAATGTATGAGGCACAGAGACCACGAAGAAGAAATAAATAATACACTAACTTCCTTAGTTATCCAAAAACTTAATCTACAAAACAACTGAAGTGCTATTCATCAGTTGTGCATAGCAACTGAGGCAAGCTCAGGACAGATTTTTAAATAGGAAGCACTTACATTGTATCCATACACATATCCATTTGGAAGCATCATGGGAGGATTATTTTCATTCATCACATCTCCTGAAATCTTGCAGACTAGTCGGGAGTTGGCACAGTGTGCCATGGGCAGAGGCTGAGCCAGCTTATTTAGGGATTTGCTACACACAGGGCAGTCAGGGTTCTTTGAACCGCCATCCTCTTTATAACATTGTCTATTAAAAAGCATGTTAAAGGACAATAGCTTAAAAAAAACAAATGTTGACTGTTATTAAATGGGATTCAGTTGTTGCAAATTACTTTCACTTAATATGAAGAAAAGTCTAGCATTGCAATACGGATTAATAAGGCAATGGCTCTGTAAGGTTTGTTTCAATACTGCCACAGTATTGAAGGCAATCAATTTTATTTATTTTGTATACTTCTGAACTCTTGAAACATCCTCAAATGCTAAGCTCTTTTAAAGACAAATCGTAAGACGTTTAGTGATCCAAAAAGTATTATTCAGTCTTTCCCACATTTAAAAATAAATGTTTACAATTCTAATCTTAGCAGTAGCAACAACACAGTAAAATTTCACTTTCTAATTCTACGAAGGTAGGTAGCTATAAACTATCCAATCTATATTCTCTAAACTGAAACTATGAAACGTAGTTGCTCTGACCTCTCTTAAAATAAAAATAATTATTTTGAATATTTGTCAAAGTAACACACCATGGGAAATATATAGCTCACTAAATTAAAAAAAAAAAAAATTCAAGGCATAATTGTTAAAGACCAATCACATTTTGCATTCTGTTTCCATACATTAAAGGATACGGTGTTTTTATAGCTGAAAGGCCAGCCTGAAGTGTTATAGTAAAGACAGAGTTGTTCCCCAGCTGATGCAGTCTGTAGTTATCATATCTAAACTGCTGAATTAGCATCCTCCACCGAGCAGGGTCCAGAAGATCCTGTTGAGAACACAAAAAAGCAAAACTTATGTTGAATGTACTGAAACTCAAACTACTGAAAGCCAGTAACTGAGTACTGCATGATCTGGCCCTGGCATTAGCATCTTCATCCACAAATACAAACACAAGAAAGTGTTTCCACACTCTTATCAAATATGCATATATTTATGCACACATTTATAGAAGGAGAATGTGGGTACACAGGTGTGAGATTAGTCCATTTAGCAACATTTAAATGGAAAATGTGTAGCCTTGTATAACATACATAATACTGTTTTCATGGAGACAGACATGCCAGTCTGGCTCAACACATGAAAGGAAAAAAAAGAGGGGAGCACCTTTGAAACTGATATATTTCAGCATAAGTATGATACTGAAATTTCATCAACAGTAATTCAACATGATTTGAGTATTTTAAAGTAAATCATTAAAGACTTTACAAATACATACATACAAACAGAAAAGAACAGGTTGCTTATCTGTAACTGTGGTTCTTCGAGTGGTCATCTGTGCCCTTACACACTAGGAGCTTTCGCGCATGCGCGGTAGTGTTCGGAAAATTCTAGAGCTTAGTAGCTTGGCGGGAACACCTCCCTCCATGTATCCACTGAGCATGCTCAGCCCGCTGAGCAACGGTCTCTCCTCAGTTCTATAAGTCCACCGAAAAGGGGGACCTGAGAGTGAGGGGACGGTTCGGCGGGTGTGTGTAGGGCACAGATGACCACTCGAAGAACCACAGTTACATGTAAGCAACCTGTTCTTCTTCTTCATGGTCTCTGTGCCTTACACACTAGGAGACTTTGTAGCTACCAGAAGGACGGTGGGTCAGGTCCCTAGAGTACAGAGGCCAGCACCGCTCGTCCAAACCGGGCATCCCTCCTGGACCGACAGTCCAGCCGATAGTGGCAGATGAAAGTCGAGGGCCTGGACCAGGTCGCCACTCGACAAAGTTCATGAAAGTCCACGCTTCGCAAGAGGGCTGCTGAGGATGCCACAGCTCTGGTGGAGTGCGGCCGAAGCAAGTCAGGAGGAGGCTGCTTGGCCATTTCATAAGCAAGCAGAATTGTCTGGGCCACCCACTTGGAGAATCTCTGGGTGGACACCTTGCGGCCCCTGCGACGATGACCATGGCAGACGAACAGGTGAGGGGTCTGCCTGTAGGCCGCAGTCCTTTGAGTGTAAAAGGCCAGGGCCCTTCGAACGTCCAGGGTGTGCAAAGACCTCTCAAGAGGGTCGTCGGGTTAGGATAGAAGGTAGGAAGGATGATATCCTGGTTAAGGTGGAAATGAGAGACGACCTTTGGGAGGAAAGAAATGTCCGGGCGGAGAACCACCTTATCCCAGTGGAAAACCAGGAAGGGGTTGTCAACGCGTAGCGCTGTCAGTTCGCTGGCATGCCTGGCAGAGGTGACAGCCACCAGGAAAGCAGTCTTGAGAGTCAAGAGCCTATTATCAACAGTGGCCACAGGCTCAAAGGGTGGTCTCGTAGTTGAGAGAGTACCAGAGATAGGGACCAGAGAGGCAATGGCGGCATACGGCGGGTATAGATGGTGGAGTCCCTTCAAGAACTGTTTCATCGTGGCGTCCCGGAAGAGCGCTGCCGAAGGAGAGCCCCGGGGCTGGTAGGCCACAATGGCAGACAGGTACACTTTCAACGAGGAAAACGAGAGACCCTCTTGTTTCAAGTAAAGCAGGAAGCGGAGCATGGTACCGAGAGCAACTGGCGATACTGTGTCTCCTCGCTCCTCCGCAAAAGTCACAACCGTCCGCCACTTGTAGGCATAGTTGCGGGGGGTCAATCCTTTCTGGCTGCGGTAAGGACATCCTGGATAGCGGGATCATCTAGGGCTGTATCCTCCACGCGTGGAGGTCCAGGACAGGCAGGTCGGGATGGAGAACGCGACTGCCGGAATGAGACAGCAGGTTGGGCATTGTTGGAAACCTGAGCGCCCGTCCCCGAGAGGCCTCGAGCAGCGGGGCGAACCAATGCTGACTCGGCCAGTACGGGGCGACGAGTACGGCGTCGGCTCGATCCGCCAGGATCTTGGCTACCACACTGCCCAGCAGGGGGAACGGTGGAAAAGGTACAGGAGACCCTCTGTCCATCGGTACTGGAACGCGTCGCTGAGGGAGTTCGGTCCCCGGCCGGCTCTCGAACACTACCGGCGACACTTGGCGTTCGAGACCGTGGCGAAGAGATCGATGTCGGGATCGCCCCAGCGGCACCGTATCAAGCGGAACGCTTCCTCCGAGAGGGACCACTCGTGGTTGGTAGAAGTGTCCCTGCTCAGGGCGTCTGCTGTCGTATTCTCCTGCCCTGCCAGGTGGACGGCAACAGGGTGGACTCGGAGGGACACACACCAGTCCCAGAGTTGAAGGGCGACGGTCAGGAGCGTGGTAGAATGGGTCCCTCCTTGTCTGTTGACACAGCACACCGCGGTGGTGTTGTCGGTCAGGATCAGTACCGCCTGCCCAGCAACCAGATTGCGGAACGCTCTCAGAGCTTTTCCGATGGCTAGGAGCTCGAGGGTGTTTATGTGGAGAGCGGTCTCATCGCCAGTCCATCGGCCTCGGACTCTGAGGTCGTCGCAATGCGCTCCCCATCCGAAGAGAGAGGCATGAGCCGTGATTGTGAGCCGAGGGGTCAGTCGTGTGAACGGCATCCAGGACAGGAGATGACGGTAAGAGAGCCACCACAGCAGAGAGCGACGGACGGGTGTCGGTAGTCAAATTTCTAGGCGCTGGTCGTCTCAGAGTGGGTTGAAGGCTCTGACAAACCAGTGTTGTAGGGGGCGCGCTCGCAGCCTCGACAGGTACGTAACGGCCGTGGTGGAGGCCATGTAACCCAGAAGCTGTTGTAATCTCCTCGCCGATACCGATGGGGCGTCGAGGACGGCCGCAGCAGATCGGTGGAGGGTACGAGCCCTCTCCAGAGGCAGGTAGGCCCTGGCCAAGACCGAGTCCAGGGTGGCTCCGATGAAGTCCAATACTCTCGCCGGCTCGAGGTGAGACTTCTTCGGGTTGACCCGAAGACCCAAGCGGGTCAGGAGGGACAACGTTCGATGAATGTCTGAGTACAGTTTGGTCTTGCAGGACGCTACCAGCAGCCAATCGTCTAGGTAGGGGAAGACAGTGATGCCCTTCGTCCGCAAGCAGGAGACCACGGGAGCCATGCACTTCGTGAACACCCTCGGTGCGGTGGAGAGGCCGAACGGCAGCACCCGGTACTGGTAGGAGGTGCCGTCGATCGCGAACCGAAGGTATCGTCTGTGCTGCTGACAGATGGAGATGTGGAAATAAGCATCCCGCAGGTCGATTGAAGCGAACCAGTCTCCCCGGCGGAGGAAGGGTAGGATCGTCGACAAGGTGACCATCTTGAACCTCCTGGGGCGGATGTATTCGTTTACCCCTCGGAGGTCCAAAAGGTGCAGGATCCCATCCAACTTCGGTATGTAAAGTCCGGGAGTAGAAGCCGGTGGTAGTGGCCGAGGGCGGGACCGGCTCGATCGCTCCCTTCTGGAAAAGGGACTGGATCTCTTCCAGCAGGGCCGGGCTGGCCTGGGTGGAGTAGAAAACGCTTCGAGGTGGAATGACTTGCAAACTCGATGGCGTAACCAAGCCGAACAATGGTGAGCACCCAAGAGTCCAACGTGATCGATCGCCACGAGTCGAGGTGTTTGGCCAGCGTGGGATGGTTGGAGAGGGCTGATGGTAGGCGGAAGGTAGGCTAGGTAGGGTCCTGCAAATCCCATCAAAACCGGGATTTGGATGCTAATGCAGACTTTTTGGAAGCCGTCTGCCGGCCCTGTGCAGGTCGTCTGGAGGAGGATGTGGCGGGAGTCCGAGAGGACCCGGACCTGGGCGAGCGAGGTCGGAAGCTCGCAGAGGACGAACGACGCCACGTTGGTCGCGGACCACGGCGGGTCTGCGGAGGCTAACGGATCCCCATCTTTTTGGCTGTCAGACGGGCCTTCACGATGTGGTCCATCACCTCATCCGTCGACGCATTGAAGAGCCCCTTGCCATCGAAAGAGAGGTCCTCGATGCGCTTCCGGGTGTCCTCCTGGAGGCCTGAGGATCGTAGCCAGTCATATCTCCTGAGGGCAACAGAGCCAACCATGACTCGCGACGCCACCTCCGCAGAGTGTCTCAAAGAGATGATCTGCTGGTTTACGAGCGCTACCGCTTCATTGTAGAATTGGTTAGCGCTCGCCCTATTTTCCTCCGGAACAGTGGAGAGATAGGGGCAACCTTGTCTAGGAGACTGCGGAGGTAGGCGGCCATGCAAGCCTGGGTGTTAGACATCCTCGCCACCAGGGAGGAGGCAGAATAGAACCTCCTACCAAAGGTGTCCAAGCGACGCCCCTCCTTGTCCGGTGGTGTCGAGTGGGGTCTGGAACCGCCCTTGGTCTGCGCCGATTCGACTACCACTGAGTTGGGCTGAGGATGATTAAACAGGAACTCAGCATCCTCCTTCTGGGTGCGGTAAGGTGTTCCAGCCTGTGTGGTATTGGCTGGGCTGAAGATGGCTGAGGCCACGGGTGTTTGAGGGCCTCCATCAAGGCGGGCAGGAATGGTAGCGGGGCTGCCGCAGGAGGGCAGGTATCCACGTAGTGGAAAACTGGATCCTGCACTGCCGGGGCCGGGTCTGCCACCTTCAGACCCAGGGCCTTTGACATCCGGAGGAGAATGTCCAAGAACTGTCGGACATCCTCAGGGGTCGACTCAGGAGCCGGATCGCTGAACACCAAGGGAGGGGACTCGTGTGAGGCTGGTGTAGAGTCCTTAGAGTCCGTCTCCGAATCGAATCCTGGGAGGACGCCATGGAGGACCTGTCAGGAGAGCGGTCCAAATGGTGTTCAGGCGAATGGGCACGAACGGTACCGCCAGCGATACTGTCTTCGGAGCCACAGGCGGTTGCACAGCAGTCGGCGGAGGAACCAACGAAGGCACCGGGCGTGGAAGCGCTTGAGTGGTAGTAGCGACCGCAGTAGGGGCAGGCTGGGCAGAGACAGCCTCAGACGTCGGACGGGACACCGTAGACATCACCTGTGGAGGTGGAGAAATCGGCCGGTGACGAAGGGGAAGGCTCTCGGGACTGGCGGTGTGGAGGCACTCATCTCGGGGAGTGCGACGGGGGCACTCTCACGGTGTGGGTGAGGTTCAGCTCCCCTGGAAGGCGATCTGGAGCGGTGATACGGGGACCAGCGGCCGACGTCAGGGTGGTAACAGTCCCGGTAAGGGGGAGTATGATCTGTACGAGCCAGGAACTCCCTCCAGACATGTTCCTGACCATACCTCAAGGCATAGGAGGCCGAGGAATAAGGCGAATCCCGAGGTGGATGAGACCATCCTGGATAGTCCTCCCGATGTCTTGGGGGGGGGATCGCCTATATTCACGGCAGTCCCGCCGGTCGTCAGGGCGCAGTGCTCAAATTCCCGATGGTGTGGGGAGGGATGCACCGTCCCACGCTCCGAATAGCCCAGGCGATTCCGATACTCGGGGAAGAGCTGCCGGTGATGTGAGGAAGAGTGCCGATCCGGCGAGATGCTTCTACCAGCAGAGCCTTGAGATGTATGCGAGGTCTGGGGAGCAGGTGGACTATCCACCGAGCGGACCGCCAGAACAGGGCGTCCAGTCGGGGATGTCTCTTCCTCCAAAAGCGGTGGCTCCGAGAGAGTTGGGGAGGCCACCGGGTCGTCCACATCAGATACCTCAAAGATTGGTTGAGGTTCTGGGACTTCACCGGGGTCGACTGTTGGCTGGGGTCGAGGTGGAAGGAGGAGTAAGGACAGGTGGTCTAGCCGGAGACCCACGCTTGTCCTTCTTCTTCTTCTCCCTTTCCTTCTCCGATTCCGAAGTCGCCGGGCGCTTACGCTGGGCGGCAGTAGGTGTCTTGGAAGGCCTAGTGCCCTGCGAGCCTGCAGGGGCCTCTGTAGTAGACACCGAGGAGGAGGCCGCCGAGGTCTTTGGTATCCTCGGTAGCTGATGCACCGGTACCGAGCCCGGTACCATAGGTGCGGCGGGATTGGAAGACGCGAAGTCCCAGGGAGTGCGGTCGTGGGTCGGGTCTTTACCATCTTCGACGGGTTCCTTAGTGGGGCAGCGTCCTGAGGAGATAAAGACTGCTCCCAACAGAAAGACTTGAGGCGTGCCAGCCGGTTCCTCAGAGTCTGCGAGGTGAAGTCCTTACAAATGGGGCAGGCTCTAATGTTATGCGCCTCGCCCAAACAAAGTAGACACTCGCTATGCCCATCAGAAGTAGCAACCTTGCGACCACACATTTTACAAGGTTTGAAAAGGGTAGACATAGAAGTCCAAAGGCAGGTTGAAGATAACGAAGAGACGACGACGAAGACGGGGGGGTAGCAAGTCAGGGTCGGAGTTCCAAGAAAAGGAGGAACAAGCACCGAAATACCGAAAACCAGTCCGAAATCCGTAAGAGTAGTTGAAATATCCAAAAACCGAGTCGAAAACCAGAAAGTCTTACAATAGAAGGCCAAAGAAGGAACGCTCTAAGCTCAGAACCTCCGTACGCGACGGCGGACGAGAAAGAACTGAGGAGAGACCGTTGCTGGGTGGGCTGAGCATGCTCAGCGGATACATGGGGGGAGGGGTTCCCGCCAAGCTACCAAGCTCTAGAATTTCCGAACGTACCGCACATGCGCGAAAGCTCCTAGTGTGTAAGGCACAGAGACCACGAAGAAGAAAAACAAATTACAATAGGTCCTCCACATTTGCGGGGGATAGGGAGAAGAACCCACATGAAAGTGAAAAAACCATGAATAACTGTGGGGCCCCACCGGCGCAATCACATGGGTGGGGGAGTGTAGGAAAGAGCTGGTGGGGAAAGATTTTCTCCCCTTGGCTTTCTCACTGCCCCCAATTGCCCCCACTCACACAATCAGGCGCACAGTGCCAGAAGGAGAGAATGTGAGGGAGATCTCCCTCCCTTTCACTCTCTTGCCTGCTGCCAGTGTAGAGATGCTAATGCCAGAGCTGGGGGCGGGGGAGGGCGCAGTGGGTACTGTGAATAATCGAACCTGCGAAAAGTCAAATCTGTAAATGTGGCAGAAGAACAGTACCAACGAAAAATACAAAATGAAAGATTAACTAAGACAAGGAAAACATTAAGAAAAACAAATATACATTGGTTTCCAGCTTTCCTAACACACATTATATACAACTCTATGAATTAATTTCTTTAGTACAAATACTATTCAAATGCTTAAACAGCAACATTTCCAGATATGCTAATGGTAAAAACCACAGCCAACACATTATACCCTTTCTTGCAAAAAGCCTATCAAAGGTTCCCAGTCTTTTAAAAAGTTGCCACTGATTTTTTTTTATCAAAATTGTAAATTTATCCATTTCCACTAAGTCCATTAATTTTATCAGCTAGTCCTCCTTCATTGGAAGTTCTGTATTTTCCCATTCTATACGTACAATAATCTTGCTGTGAAAATCATTATATAGTATCTTACCATACTTTTTTCTAATTGATCTCCTACTAATCCCAACAGTTGTAATTCTATTTCAATTATAAATTTTCAAAATTTTATATATGACAGAATGTATTTGATTACAATTTTTTTGCCTTTCCACATATAATAAAAAAATCTGACTTATTGTTCACATTTCCAACATATATTAGAATCTTTGTGAAAGTTTCTTTAAGATCTTAGCATAATGTGCAATTAATTCCCTTTGACCACATCTTCTCCCATTCTTCCAACTTTTATTAACATTTTTTGCCCACTTTATCAAAAAATCTTTAACCAACTTTATCCCTTTTTTAACAAAAATTTATACATTTTATCAATCAAACATTCATCATCTGAACACAGCGGTTTCTCAAAATTTTGGTCGATTCAAAAATCATATAATTTTTTTTTTATTTTTGAGTATTTCTACTATTTGCCTGTAAAAGAGAGAACTATTGAAAACTATAACCTTCTGGTGTTGCTTTTTTAAAATGACTGAATTCAAGATGTTCTTACTCAAATTCCAGAAGATCTTGTTAAGTTGTTGCCCATTTTTCCTTTGTTGTTTTCTGCTTTCTATAAAAAAAACCTCTTATGAAGATATCCACAAGGGTGTTTTAGGGCATAACCTTGGTTTATATCTATTCCATACTCTTTAATAAGGCACATCTCACACAGTGATTATGCATCCACTTTGGCTTTGTCATACCATGTATAAGCCACACCATCCAACCTCAGTTCATGCTCTCCTAAATTCAACAATCTCTTATCTGTTAAAACCAATCCCCCAACCAACCAGATCAAGTCTTGGATTTGGCATACCTTCCCTGAACTACTTCCCAATTTCCTTGAGTTCTTTCTTATATTTCTGTACAAATTTAGCTTTTAGTACAATATTCAGTATAAATCTTTGCATGAAATTAAAGGAAATGCATTTAATCTTTTCTACTTAAATGGAATACTATTTTGCTTCAATTTAACAATTAAAAAAAAGCATATTCCCTTCTCTTCCGCAGGACTCTGGTAGATAACTCTATAAACACCACAACCTCCACATCATACACTTTCATTCTGTTCTCAAAATGGTGCTACAGTACTTGGTCTCTAGTTCACTTTTGAAGAAAACAGACAATCACATCTCTCGATAAATTTTTCTGCACTGCTCCACATGAAGAAATGTGATAACCAAGCTCAAATTCAATGTCTTTCTTTTGCTTCTCCAGTAAGTTTGCTATGGCACTCACAATTTTTTTCCTCAGATATTTTCTTTGATTTGTTCTGGGATGGCTCTAAAGCATAAACAATTCTCCCTTTCCCACTGTTCCATTAAGGCAAAAGCATCCATGTCATGCTCAAGTTCTCTATCTGATTTCTCCATCTTAATTTTATAGAATAAAAAAGCCAAGTATCTTTGTGTAAGAAATACAAGCTAACCAGCTAGTTCTGGGCTTGCAGTAATCCAACCCAAAACAAAGATAAAGAGAGCATAACAAGCAAATAGCCAGAGTACAGAGGAGATATTAAGAAGGCATACTGCACTGGTACAATAGGGTTAATCCAGTTAATGCAATCAGTTGTTGGTAGACAATGACCGGTCAATTAGTGGCCAGCAATTAGAAACTTCCCATTAGGTGAGAAAATCTTTGTTGACATTAATGGCGATTAGTAGAATTTGTCTGACTGGATGGACAGATGCTTAAAACAGCATGAAAGGTCCCTCCCGAGAGATAAAAGGTGGGCTGTTTATTACCGCGTCCAATACAGTCAAACCTAGTTGTGTCTATCAGTTTTGCTGCCAGTGCTCTTCCTGGCTTGTAAACATCCTTATAATGCTGGTAAGAAAGAAGAAAAGAAACCTCTTCTCTAAATATTAACCAGGCTATAGTAAATAGATACTTCATATCTAAATAGATAAATGCACATGCAAAAATATTTTCCATGGATGTCTTATGTTTCAGCCACAGATGACACACAGTGCATATAAAGGTTCAGTTCTTTACAGATGTTAGAGTATATAGCTGTGTCATAGTTAATTTTGCTGAGATAGGAATATGATGCAAAATGTGTTATTCCTAAGATGTGTGTTAAGTCAATATATAATTATTTGCTAAAACAATGAAAAGTCTATGTTTATCTACAAAAGAGAGCAGTGTGCATATATTTATGTTTACTTATGACAATCCCCATCTTAATAAACTAGTCTAAAAGGTTATTAAGCTGCCTTCTCATTCTTCCATATTAAAGATCCCAGTTCTCACCCTTTAGAGCAGTGGTTCTCAACCTGTGGGTCCCCAGATGTTTGTGGACTTCAGCTCCCAGAAGCCCTAGCCACTATGGTCAATGCTCAGGACTTCTGGGAGCTGAAGTCTAGAAACATTTGGGGACCCACAGGTTGAGAACCACTGCTTTAGAGTGCTTAAGCAGTGTACTTCTGCTAAACCTGCCTATTTGGACTATTTGTTGATCACAAATTGGCAGCTCAGATAACCAGAAGGTGATGGGAGGGACCTCCAAATTGACAAGCCCTCAATCCCTCTGTCTAAAGAGATGGGGTGGATAACTACACATGTTTCATCTGGACTCCCTTTGGCACAACTCATCATCCTTAACTCACTAATATTAAGATAGGAAAATCGATTTAAGAGTTTTTCCCCCAAAAAACTGTTTATTATACACTGTCTTCTTTTTATTAAAGCAAGCTATGAGAGCTCTGACTTCAGCTAGTTGAAGTAACCCCTCTCTAACCAACAGCACAAATACTACTGCATGCAAAGTTCACAGACTGTGTTGCAGGCAGGCAGGAAAACAGAAAAGGAACAATTATAGTCAGTAGTCCCACTAGAGGCATCACCTTTTCACAGTGGAGGGGTAGCATGCTCCTGTGAAACAAGAAGCTATGCTGTTGGTAGCAGTACTACTGGTTGGGTGTCCTATGTCAGGAAGGCTTCTGCTGAGGAGCCAGACTAAATGTATCAAACAGCTACCTGGCAGCAGTAGCAATGTGGGGTGGCACTGGTGATGGATCTCTTCAGAAACAACCACAGTGGAATCATACTAATACTTGTTAGTACCAAGCAGGAGGCATGGTAAACCCTTCTGAGTAGCTTTTATCACAAAAGCCCTAGGATGAACAATCCAAAATGAAAAAAGATAGTGCCAGAAGCTGAAACTCCAAGGTCAGATGGCACTCAACGAACCACTGGGGTGCAGTAGAGGACAACTACAAGTAGTGCTGTCGCTAATGACTAAACTGGACTTGACCCAAAAGATATTCAGCTGTTGACATCCTAGGAAAGGAAGGGAAAGTCTGAAACTGCATAATGGATATTATAGGTACATGGAATGTGAGAAGTATATATTGGAGAAGCCAGACATAGTAAGACAAGAAATGGAACATATAAACATTGAAATACTCACAAATAACTCCCACTCACAATTCCCCTTCAGAGCTCCCCCCTCCCATTCTTTTGCCTCTGGCTCCAATGTTGGGGGGCAGGGGAGAAAAAAGACACAGTAAAGGACCTACTGGTACTTTCTCATCAAAAGGAAAAGAACACAATTTTTCCCTTCTATAGTTACTTCCAGTAGCCATCTTGGAAAGGGAGTGGGTAGAAAACACCTGACCAATCAGCAGCCATTACACAGCAGAACGTGCAGCCACATGGGAGAGAGGACACATCTCCAGCAGTGAGAGGGAAGCTTTGCTCACCCAAAAAGAAAAAAAAATCCATTTTAAACAGAAGCCTGACAAGCCAGGGATGATGAATGCAAGAGAATGGAAGGAAGAGAATGGTGGTGGGGGTGGTGGGACGCAAGCATGTGCTTCATTAATAAATTTGTGAAGGTCAAACCTGCAAATGTAGAGGGAAGACTGTATAAACATAATCTAAGTTTATGCTCCAACTACAGAGGCAGAAGAAGAAGAAATTGAAAGATTCTATGTAGGACTCCAGGAGGAAATTGATCACACAACAAAACACAACTTCTTGTTAATTGTAGGCCACTAGAATGCAAAAGTACAAAACAGAGCAGAATCAAAGACTGTAGGAAAATTTGGCCTAGGATCAAGAAAGAAAGTAGGACATGACTGAATTTTGTGAGGCCAACATTTGTTCATCACAAACACATTCTTTACGCAACCAAAGAAGCAACTGTATACATGGACATCATCTGATGGCCAATAAAGAAATTAAATAGACTACATAGCAAAACACAGAGAAGCTCCAATGTCTGCAAAAACAAGACCAGGAACAGATTGTGAAACAGACCATGAAGTGCTTGTACCAAAAATCAGAATAAAGTTAAAGAAGAACACTAAACCAATCATTGTGACAAAATACAACCAGAAGAGTATCTCCATAGAATTTAAAAATGATGTAAAAACAGATTAAGCCTAATTAACCAGGAGCCAGAAGAACTCTGAACTTAAGCCAAGGACACTAGCACAGATGAATGAAAAAAGACACTACCTGAAGCCCAAAAGAAAGAGAAGCTTCAATGGATGATGGACAAAACTCTTCAAGTACTCAAGGACATATGAAAGAAACAGGTTGTTTACCTGTAACTGTGGTTCTTCACGTGGTCATCTGTGAACCCACACAAATGGGTCATCTGTGCCTGTGCAGTGCACTCTTAGGAACCTTCCAGAGTTTGGAGTCAAAGGTTTTGGTGCGAACCTTGCCCCGTCCCCTGAGGCTATATAAGCCACCTTCCCACCAAAATCCTCAGTTCCACGGCCACCTAAGGCAGCAGCCAAGGACTGAAGGACAGGACACAAAGAGGAGAGAAGGACAAGGTTGTTTGAGTTCACAGATTACCACTCGAAGAACCATAGTTACAAGTAAGTAATCTGTTCTTCTTCTTCATTGTCTTTGTGACTCAGACAAATGGGAGACTAGCAAGCTACTAGCCAGAGGTGGCAGAAGTGTCAAGCAACAGAAGGGAACAACACTGCCCTCCCAAACACAGCATCATCTCTCAATCCAGTCCAGTCTATAATGAGAGATGAAGATTGAAGGCTGTGTTCATATAGGAGCTCTGCAGATCTCATGCAGTGGCACCCCTTGAAGAAAACCTGAAGCAGCAGCCAAGGCCCTAGTGGTATGACCTCTCAGTTGTGCAGGGGGCTGCTTGCTAGCCAGTTCATAGGCTAGGCTAGGCTAGGCTAGGCTAATAGCGGATACCATCCATTTGGAGAGTCTCTGGGATAACAACGATAGTCCTTTCTTGACAGAGCAGTAGCAAAGGAAAAGTCTTTGGGAATTCCTCAATGCAGCAGTATGCTGCACATAAAAGGCCGGAGTATGACAAACATCTAGACAGTGAAGGTTGCATTCCAGGTCTGAAGATGGATTCTAAACAAAAGCAGGAAGTATGACATCTTGGTTCAGATGAAAAGCTGAAACAACTTTGGGAAGAAAGGAGATGTATGGATAAAGCACCACCTTCCCTTTGTGGAACCAAATATAAGGCTGATACACTCTAAGAGCACAGAGGTTCCATGCCATAAGTTTGAGAGCTGGGATGTCAGGATGCTGCATGGTACTATCATGGATTGTAAGTAGGTTTGCTATGGACGGAAGCCTCCAATACCAACCCCACAAGAGTGTCAGCAGAGGAGCAAACCACAGTTGAAAGTGAAAGCAAGTTTACAATTGAACGTTAAGAAAACAAAAATAAGGACCACAGATGATTTACATAACCTTAAAGCAGACAAGGAAGACACTGAAACAGGTCAAGATATTCCACAACTGGATTCAGTCATTAATCAGAATGGAAACTGCAGTCAAGAAATCAGAAGGTTAGGACTTGGAAGGGCAGCTATGAACAGGATCCTTACCTGTAACTGTGGTTCTTCAAGTGGTCTTCTGTGAAGTCATACAATGGGGCATTTTGTGCCTGCATGATATAGCATTCAGAACCTTCTAGAAGCCTAAAATCAGGCATTTTGGCAGTTGGCCCATCCCCCACATTCCCAGGGTATACAAGGCTGCCATGGTAGCAGCTATAGGAACTAATAAAAAAGACATCAAGTGGGGAGGATGGGTGGGTTTGTGTGACTTCACAGAAGACCACTTGAAGAACCACAGTTACAGGTAACCAACCTGTTCTTCTTCTCCATGGTCTCTGTGAATCACACAATGGAGAGATTAGCGAGCTGTCAAAGATGGAGGTGGGAGATGTCAAATTGTCAATATATACCAGGGATAACAAAACATCAGATTTTCCTCTTTTTTTTAAAGTAATAAACATTGCAATACAATAAATATTATAAATATCATAAATATAAACAAACAAATATTTAATTTACAACCAATCTTGTTGTGTTTCTCAAATTCATTCAGAAGTTTTTTTGTTTTCCTTTTGTTTTCTTTTTTTCATGCAACTGCAGAAAACAGAACAGCCTTACCAAAAGACACATCCCTCTTTTCCTTTTGATCTAACCTATAGTGGGAAATAAAGGTTAATGGCTGCGACCACGTAGTAGTCTTGCATATTTCCTCCAATTGTACACCATGCGTAAAGGCAGCCGAAGCTCAAATTGATCTCGTGAAGTGTGCTCTTATATTTACTGGCAGTTTTCTTTTAGCGATCTCATAACATAACTTTATTGCGGAAACAACCCATTTAGATATCCTTTGGGAAGAAACAGGTTCCCTAGTTTCTGACTGAATAACAGACAAATAACTGCTTAGTTTTCCTTATAGTTGCAGTGTGTTGAACACAGAAAACTAACACCCTTCTGACATCAAGGTAATGCAACTTTTTCTCCAGATCAGTTTCTGGATTCTGCATGTAAGCTGGCAAAACAATGTCCCGGTTCAGATGAAAGAATGATACCACCTTTGGTAAGAAGGTGATATCTGGTCCTAGTACTACTTCCTCTTTATGAAATCTAAAAAAAGGGTGCATCTGTTCTTAAGCCTGCCAACTCACTTGCCCTTCTTGCAGAAGTTATGGCTACCAAGGACAGTGTTTTCCAAGATAACAGCCTCATATCACAGGTTGCCATCAGTTCAAATGGCCTACGTGTGAGTTGCAACAACACAAAATGTAAATCTCAGCCCAGTACTGGAGATTGGGTTGGAGAGTACACGTTTATAGCCCTGTAAAAATCTCTTAACAGTCAGACTAGAGAAGCAGGAAGGTCTTCCCTTACTCTATAGGTAGCAAGAAATGGCTGCCAGATAACATTTAGCTGAAGACAATGACAGTCCCTTGGTACCGAGGTGTGTCAAAAAAGAAAGTACGTCTGCGGTACTGCAGTTCCAAGGTTGGGTACTGCGATCCCTCAGGTACCTGCAAAATTTGTCCCATTTGTAGCCATATGAGTTAATGGTCGATGGTTTGTGAGGCGCTCTTAATATGCAGCAAACTTCCTCTGGGAAAGAAGAATATATATACAGTACCTTCCACGCAGTCAACCAAAGTTTCTGCACATCCAAGTGAAACACGGTACCGTTGTGTGTCATCAAAAAGTTCGATATCAACGGTAATCTCTGGTACTGATGTTTCAGCAAAATGAGAAGGGGCGAGAACCATGGCTGTCTCGGCCACCATTGTGTTATCAATATGATCCTCACATGGTTCTGTCTTATCTTTGAGATCACCTTTGTTATGAGAGGGAATGGTGGAAATGCGTAGAGGAGCGGTCCTGTCCATCTGTACAGGAAAGTATCCCCCAGACTTGTTTGGTCTGTCTTTCAACGAGAGCAGTACATCTTGCGTTTCTTGTTGTCCTTGGATGCAAACAAGTCTACCGGCAGTACCGCCCCACAGACTGAACAAGCTGTCGCTTACAGTGTCGTCCAGCTCCCACTTGAGACAGGACATCGGGACTCAATTTAGGGTATCCGCCCATGTATTGTCTGCTCCTGGCACATGTATCACTGATGGTGTTATCCCTCTCGAAAGGTACCAATTCCAGAGTCTGATTGTTAATTTCAGAAGCACTGTAGAGTGAGTCCCTCCTTGTTTGTTGATATAATACATTACAGTTGTATTGTCCATCCTCAATTGCACTGCGAGACCACGCAGGTGCACTTGAAGAGCTCCGAATGTCTTGATGACAGCAAGAAACTCCATAATATTTATGTGTTCACGTTTTTCCAACAATGTCCAGTGTCGTTTTACGGATGCATTCTGCATATGTGCTCCCCAACTGTCCATGGAAGCATCTGTGGTGACAGAGATCACGGGTGGATCTGATAGAAACAACATGCCCTTTAGGACATTTTCTGCCCTCAACCACCAGAGGAGAGACAAGTGCACTCGCTCTGGAATCGTCATGTACTTGTTTTGATGATGCAGAAGTGGACTGAAATTCCTTATGAACCAGTGTTGCAGAGGTCTCATTCTCAATCTTGCATTTGGAGTCATTATAGTGGTTGAAGCCATCAGCCCTAGGGCCACTTGTATGGCTCTGACTCTTATGCGTCATGCTATCAATAACTGCCTTAGAGCACATCGCATTTTCTGCAACCTGTCGTCTGGCAGAAAAGCCAACTCTTTGATCGAGTCCAGTACTGCTCCAATTAACTTCACTGTTGTTTGTGGTACGAGGTGAGACTTCTTGAAATTTATCATCAATCCTAGTCCATTCAGGAGGTTCACTGTAGTCGTTCAGGTGTTGCAAAGCCTCCTCCTTTGTTGGAGCAGCTATAAGCCAGTCTATGTATGGAAACAGAATGATACCTCTCTGTCGCTGATACGCCGCCACCACGAACATACACTTCATGAACACCCTCGGCGCCGTGCTTATGGCGAATGGGAGTACTCTGAATCAATAAGCTTGTTTCCCCAACACAAAAGCTAGGTACCTCCTGTGTTCTTTTCTTATTGATACGTGGAAGTAAGCATCTTTTAAATCCCGTGTCACAAACCAATCCCCCTTCTTCAGCAGTGGCATTATCGACGCCAAGGTTACCATTCAAAACCATTTTATTGTTATATAATAGTTGACACCTCTTAGATCTAGAATGGCTCGAAGACCCCCATCTCTTTTCAGTACCAGGAAGTATTTGGAAAAGAAACTCCTTCTTAGTTGGGCATATGAGAGCTTTTCAATTGCCCCTTTCTCCAACAAAGTTGCAATCTCCTCTTCCAGCTCTGGGGATGAAGATGTGACACAAATTCGTCCTACCGCTGGTAGTCGGTGGAATTCTATCATATAGCCCAAACTCACTATATCCAACACCCATGAGTCTGTTGTTATCAAGGTCCGCGTGTGGATGAAATTTGACAGTCTGTTTCCAAAGGGCTTTTTCTCTGTATGAACAGGTTGCTTACCTGGAACTGTGGTTCTTCGAGTGGTCATCTGTGCCCTCACACATTAGGAGCTTTCGCGCCTGCGCGGCACCATTCGGAAAATTCTAGAGCTTAGTAGCTTGGCAGGAACCCCTCCCCCATGCCCCTACTGGTCATGCTCAGCCTGCCGAGCAACGGTCTCCCTTCAGTTCTAAAGTCTGCCGATAAGGGACCTGAGAAAGAGGGGATGGCTGGGCGGGTGTGTGTGAGGGCACAGATGACCATTCAAAGAACCACAGTTACAGGTAAGCAACCTGTTCTTCTTCTTCGTGGTCTCTGTGCCTCACACACTAGGAGATTTTGTAGCTTACCAGAAGGACGGTGGGTCAGGTCCTAGAGTACGGAGGCCAACACCGCTCGTCCAAACTGGGCATCTCTCCGGGACCGGCAGTCCAGTCGATAGAGGCACATGAAGGTTGATGGCCTGGACCAGGTCGCCACTCGACAAAGTTGTTGTAGGTCCACACCTCGCAGGAGGGCTGCTGAGGATGCCACAGCTCTGGTGAAGTGGGGCCGAAGCAGGTCTGGTGGAGGCTGCTTGGCCATCTCATAGGCAAGCAAGATAGTCTGGGCCACCCACTTAGAGAACCTCTGGGTGGACACCTTGTGGCCTCTGCAACGCTACCATAGCAGACAAACAGGTGTGGGGTCTTCCTGAAGGTCGCAGTCCATTGGGTGTAAAAAGCCAAGGCCCGACGGACGTCCAAAGAGTGGAGGGACCGCTCCAGAGGTGTCATCAGGTTCAGGTGAAAGGTCGGTAAGATGATGTCCTTGTTAAGGTGGAAGTGGGACACCACCTTAGTCAGGAAGGAAATGTCCGGGCGAAGGACTACCTTGTCCCGATGGAACACCAGAAAAGGCTCATCAGCTCGCAGGGCTGTCAGCTCACTGGCCCGCCTGGCAGAGGTGACAGCTACAAGGAAGAACGTCTTGATGGTGAAGAGCCTGTCATCGGCGGTGGCCATGGGCTCGAAGGGCGGTCACATGAGCTGAGAGAGGACCAGGGACAGTGACCAGGGCGGCGGCAGCGGCAATACCGGCGGGTATAGATGTTGAAGCCCCTTCATGAACTGCTTCATGGTGGCATCCCGGAAGAGTGCTGCCGATGGAAAGCCTCGAGGTTGGTAGGCCACGATGGCGGAAAGGTGGACTTTCAAAGAAGGAAACACGAGTCCCTGCTGTCGGAGGTGGAGCAGGAAGTAGAGCACGGTACCGAGACCGACAAGCAATACCGGCTCGCCTTGCGTCTCAGCAAAGGTCACGAACCGCCACCACTTGTAGGCGTAGTTGCGGCAGGTCGGCTCCTTCCTGGCTGCAGTCAAGACATCCTGTATGGTAGGATCGTCTAGGGTGTTATCCTCCATGCATGCAGGGCCAGGAGCGGCAGGTCGGGGTGGAGAACGCGATCGTCCGAGTGGGACAGCAGATCGGGTGCTGTCAGTAGCCTGAGAAGTCGACCTCAAGTGGCCTCGAGCAGGGGCGCGAACCAGTGCTGCCTCAGCCAGTATGGGGCTATGAGGACAGCATCAGCACGGTCCACCAGGATCTTGGCGACTACTTGGCCCAGGAGGGGAAATGGTGGGAAGGCGTAGAGGTGCCCCTCGGTCCACTCGAACTAGAAGGCGTGGCCAAGAGAGCCCGGTCCCCTGCCAGCTCTCAAGTAGTACCGGCGACACTTCACGTTCGATGTGGTGGCAAAGAGGTCGATCATGGGCTCACCCCAGCGTTCCCGTATCATCTGGAATGCCCCGTCCGAGAGGGACCACTCGTGGTGGGAGGAGGTGTCCCTGCTCAGGGCATCCGCTGTGGTGTTCTCCTGGCCAGCCAGGTGGACGGCCATCGGGTGGACCTGAAACTACACACACCATTCCCAGAGTTGGAGGGCGATGGTGAGGAGCATGGTAGAATGAGCCCCTCCTTGTCTGTTGACATAACAGATGGCCGTCGTGTTGTCCGTCAAGATGAGGACTGTCTGCCCAGTGACCAGGTTGCGGAATGCCCTCAGAGCTTTCCAGATGGCAAGGAGCTTGAGAGCACTGATGTGAAGCTCGGTCTAGTCGCCAGTCCAGCATCCCCGGACTCTGAGGTCGTTGCAATGCGCTCCACACCCAAAGAGGGAGGCATCCGTGGTGACCGTGAATCGAGGAGTTGGTTGTCGGAACGGCATCCCTGACAGGTGGCGGCAGTAGGAGAGCCACCATAGCAGGGAGTGGCGTACCTGTGGCGGAAGTCGGAGTCGCAACCCCTGGTAATCTCGGGAGTGGATTGAAAGCTCTGATGAACCAGTGTGGGAGCGGGCACGCTTGCAGTTTTGAGAGGTAAGTGACAGTCGTGGTGGAAGCCATGTACCCAAGGAGCTGCTGGATCCTCCTCGCCGATGTCGTCGGGGTGTCGAAGGTGGCAGACGCGGACCGGCGGAGGGTACGGGCTCACTCCAGGGGCAGGTAAGCCTTGGCAGAGACCGAGTCCAGGGTCGCTCCGATGAAGTCAAGCACTCTCACCGGCTCGAGGTGGGACTTCTTCAGATTGACTCGAAGACCCAGACGGGTCAGGAGGAACAAAGTCCAGTGAATGTTCATGTACAGCTTGCATTTGCAGGACGTGACCAACAGCCAATTGTCGAAGTACGGGAAGACAGATATGCCCTTCGTCCGCAGATGGGAGACCACTGGGGTCATGCACTTCATGAAGACCCTCGGTGCAGTGGACAGGCCGAACGGCAGCACCCTGTATCGATAGCAGGTGCCGTCAATCACAAACCAGAGGTATCTCCTGTGCTGCGGATGGATGGAGATGTGAAAGTAGGCATCCCGCAGGTCAATAGATGCGAGCCAGTCCCCTCGATGAAGGAAGGGGAGGATCGTTGACAGCGTGACTATCTTGAACCTCCTAGGGCGGATGTACTCGTTCACCCCTCTGAGGTCTAGAATGGGTCGCAAGGTCCCATCCGACTTCGTTACGGTAAAGTACCAGGAGAAGAAGCCGGTGGCAGTGGCCGAGGGTGGGACCTCCTCGATCGCTCCCTTCTGCAGGAGGGACTGGATCTCTTCCAACAGCACCGGGCTGTCCGAGGTGGGATAGAAAATGCCTCGCGGTGGAATACCTGAGAACTTGATGGTGTAACCAAGACGGATGATGGTGAGAACCCAAGAGTCCGTGGTGATTGAGTGCCATTTGGCGAGGTGTTTGTCCAGGCTGGGACAATCTTTCAGGGCTGCTGGCAGGTGGAAGGTTGGCTGTGGAGGCGTCCTGCGTGACACATCAAAAGCGGGACTTGGTCTCAGATGACAACTTCTTGGAAGAGGTCTGGCGACTTCAAGGAGATCGTTGTGAGGAGGATGCAGTCGAAGTCCGCGACGGTGCCAAATGAGGCGAGCGCGGCTGGAAGCTCGATGACGAGGACCTGCGCCAAGGAGGTCGAGAGCCAAAGCCGCGGCAGGACTGTTGAGGCTGAGGGATCCCCATCTTCTCGACCGTTAGCCGAGCCTTGACGATGTGGTCCATGGCTTCATCGGTCATCGCATTGAAGAGTCCCTTGCCATCAAAGGGGAGGTCTTCAATCCGTTTTCAGGTGTCTTCTTGAAGACCCGACGAGCGTAGCCAGGCGTACTGACACACGGCTACGGAGCCCACCATGACACAGGAGGCAACCTCGACAGAATGCCTGGAGGAGAGGATTTGCTGGTTGGCAAGTGCCACCACCTCGGTGTAAAACTGGTTGGCACTCGCCTGGTTTTCCTCTGGGAGGGTGGACAAGAGAGGATGGAACTTCTCCAGCAGGCTCCGGAGGTAGGCTACCAAGCGGGCTTGGTTCATTAGACACCCTAGCTATCAGGGAGGAGGCTGAGTAGAATCTCCTCCCAAAGGTGTCGAGCCGGCATCCTTCTCTGTCAGGTGGAGTCATATGTGCCCTGGTGCCTCCCTTGGTCTGGGCCGACTCAACGACCACCGAGTTCAGCAGAGGATGGTTAAACAAGAACTCACCGTCCTCCCTCTGGGTCCAGTACAGATGTTCAAACTGGTGTGGTATTGGCTGGGCAGAAGCCAGCTGGGCCCATGGGTGTTTCAGGGCCTCCATCAGGGCAGGCAGGAATGGAAGTGGAGCCGTTGAAGGTGGACAGGTGTACACGTAGTGGAAAACCGGATCCTGCACCGCCGGGGCCGGTTCCACCACCTTCAGACCCAGAGCCACTGACATCCGAAGGAGGACAGCCAAGAACTGCTTGACACCCTCAGGAGCCGACTCTGGTGCTGGATCCCCGAAGGCCAGAGGCGGGGACTCATGCGACTCCGGCGTCGACTCCTTGGACTCCGAGTCCGACTCATAGTCCTGGGAGGATGCTGTGGAAGATCTGTCCAGTGACCTGTCCGGTGATCTCTCAACCGACTCTTGGCAGGACAGTACTGAAGGGGTGACCGTTGGGGCGACAGTGGTGGTACGCCTGGCTGGTGGAGGCATCGTGTCGGTCGTCCGAGATGGGGCAGCCCTCATCGGAGGAATGACCGCAGGCACTGGGTGTTAGATCGCCTGGGTGACTGTGGCAACGGCGGTCGTGGTCTGTGTCAGAACAGTCTCCAAAGTCGGGCGGGACACTGTAGAGGTGACCCGTGGAGGCGGAGAGACCACTCGGTATTGAGGCGTGCGCTCACGGGATTGACGATGGAGCGGCGATCTTCGCGGGGATAGGATTCCCTCCGTTCTGGGTAGGCTTCCTGATGGTGTGGGGAAGGCTGTCTGACCCTCCGTTCCGGTACCGGAGAGGCTCTTCTACCATCGGAACCTCGGTAATGACGCGAGGCCTGGGGAGCTACCGGAACAGCCTCCGGGCAGGCTGCCATTTGTGGGCGTCCGGGCAGAGGTACCGCTGCTCTTAGGACAGGCAAGTCAAGATGTGCCACCGAGCCAGCGGTCTTTTCCATATCAGAAACCTCGAGGACTTCCTGGGGTTCTGATTCCTCCTCGAGGTCTTCATTGAGTTGAGAACGGGTAGGAGGAGCAGGTCTAGCCAGAGAACCATGCTTTTCCTTCCTCTTCTTCTTCTCCTTCTCCTTCTCTTGGGATGGCTGTGAGGGGGCAGGGCATTTGCACTGAGCCGTGGTCAGTGTCTTCAATGGTTTAGCACCCTGAGAGCCTGCAGGGGCCTCCCCTGAAGCTGAAGCCGACAAGATCTTAGGAATTTTCGGCAGGGCTGATGTCGGAGCCCGGTGTGACGGTACCGAGCCTGGTACCGTCGACATAGTCGGGTCGGCAGCCACCGATTCTGACAGAAGAGTGGCCGCAGGTCAGCTCAAGGTGGGTTTAGACATCCTCCAGGTGGACGGGGTCGACTCCTGTGCCAACAGAGATTGCTCCCAGCAGTGGGACTTGAGGCGGGCTAGACAGTTCCTTAAGGTCTGCGCGGTGAATTCTCAGCAGATTGGGCAGGCCTTGGTATTGTGGGCCTCACCCAAACACAGGAGACACTGACTATGCCCGTCGGCTAGCGCGACCTTACGACCACACTTTTGATAAGGGTTGAAGAGAGCCGACAAAGAAATCGGAAGACAAGAAGAGAAGAAGCGAAGCGACGAGTTGAAGGCATGAAGACAAAGATGAGGAGGAGGGGTGGCAAGTCCGGGATTAGGGGATGCCAAAGAGCGGGAACAAATCACCGAGTCATCAAAAACCAGTCCATAAAGCCAAAATCGAAATCCAAGTACCAATCCAAATTCGGGGAAAAAAAAGCCCAGAGAGACTTGCAAACAAACGCCAAAGGCAGCAGCTAAGCTCAGAACCTCCATACGCGACGGCGGACGAGAAAGAACTGAAGGGAGACTGTTGCTCAGTGGGCTGAACATGCCCAGTAGGGGCACGGGGGAGGGGTTCCCGCCAAGCTACTAAGCTCTAGAATTTTCTGAACAGTGCCGCACATGCGCGGAAGCTCCTAGTGAGTGAGGCACAGAGACCACGAAGAAGAACACAGCTTCCAACAGCTCTGTCGGTACCAATGTCGGCAGTGATAACGGTAGATGTGACAGTATCTAACATCGCCATGCCATTGATACCAGCAGAATAGATGGTATCGACGGTGGTACCGACATCTGGGGTTTGAGCAAAGAGATTTGGGTCTTCGATAGTAGAAATGACAGAAAGATGTTGATAGTGCGCAAGTGAGTTATCGTTCAGTTGGTTGTCAAACATGCCATTTCTGTTGGTCTTGTTTCTTTTTTATTAAAGTTGTCTGAATTTGGACATTGGAAATTTGCTTGAAAGTTGTTACTGTTGTGATAGACATTGCTGCTGTGTGGGTCGGACTTTTTGTTCAACCGTGTAAGATTGGTAACTGTGATATCGATATCTGGGGTATGATGATGATGGTACCAGAAACCCATACTTTTTAGCAGTAGTGCGCATTTTCTGTGTGTGTTCTAGTTTGGTATCTGTACCTTCCTTGAAAAGACCTACTGAGTCGAAAGGGAGGTCTTCAATCGCACTCTTCACTTGTTGAGACAGACCCAAAGATCTCAACCAAGCGTGTCTCTTCAAGGCTACCACTCCAGCGATTGCCTTCCCACTACAATCAGTAATGTGTTTCAAAGTCGTGACTTGTTGGGAAGACAAATGATAGGCCTCAGCATACAGAGAAGTCTTTCTCTCATCTTCAGGCAGCTGTCTATGAACCTTTTCATCCTAGTCCACAAGAAATGCTGATAGGTACCCATACACGCTGTATAGTTTGAGATTTTAAACAGCAAGGCAGCATTCGAATATGCCTTCTTTCCCAAATTGTCTAACTTCCTTCTCTCTCTATCAGTAGGGGACACATGAAGCTTCTGGGATTGTCTAGATTGAGCTGCATCAACAATTATTGAGTTTGGTTTTGGATGTTGAGTCAGCCACTCTTGATTACTCTCAATCAGACAGTACTTCTACTTTCTTCGATGTCCAAGGAATAGAAAACGAGGAATCCCATGATTTTTTAACAGTCTTTAACAAATAAGGCAATGGCGCAATGATAGCCGGTAGACGTTCTATCATGTAGTTCCTGGAAAATAGGATGTTGAAGATCCTCTTTATCAGTCTCCACTTGAGATTTAACCATCTGGACATTTGCAGAACAAGATCAGAGAAAGAACGGAGATCATCAGTAGGTGAAATATGTTCTGCTGTCGACACAAAATTCGATTTAGACTGCTCAGGCACATATGACACGCAAGATCCCTCAGACTCTGACACAGAAGGAGATCTCGCCGTGTGGTACCGAGGAGAACAGTACCTTGACGTATATCGTTGTCCAGGAGAGACTCAACTACGAAATTGCTGCTGGACTCTATTTCCTTTTCATGTCTAGATCCAGACGCTGCAGGCAACACTCTGTGACAGGACAGAGTTGGAGACTTAGTGGAAGGCCTCAGAACATGAGGTCGTTGACTAGTCTCCTCTCTATACTGATGGCAAGTCAGTGAGTCTTCCTCTCGGTATCAAGAATGTCTGTGCACCCAATGAACATCATCAGTGCAAGGAGAGACATCCCTGGAGTCAGTGGAAAACTCTTCAGGATACCGTCAATAACATACAGAGGTGTCTCCCTCACATAACAGTACTAACGAGGCGATCTTGTACATGAACGTAATCGTCTAGAAGGTGATCTCGGAGGCGATGGTGGAGATCTATGTCGATACCTCGATGGAGAGGTTAGCTCAACAAGATCACGTCTCGATCTCGAGTGTCCACTAGCAGGAGATCTTGACTCTTGGCAACGTGATACTGACCCCACTGAAAGGATCAGAAATGAATCCATGATCTCCAATTCAGAGGGAACACAAACCTCTTCAATCTCACTAGATGGTACAGTATCTCTATACACATCGTTAGCAATCACATGATAAATATTCTCTGTCGTTTTATCAATGTAGATGCTTGGCACCGTCAGAAACAGAGATTGGATTGGAGCAGGTAGACTGGGCTGCTCAGTCCTTTTAGACTTTTTTTTGAAGGCTCTTCTCATGACGAGTCCTTCAATTTTCTTGGATCCATTTTGTCTTTCTCACTTCGAACCGTTTTCTTCGACGGCGAGGTGGAGACATACGTTTTTTGATCACCTTTTTTCTTTGTCGACACTGAGGGCTGGACAGGTTGCTCTCGATCCTGAGACTCTTCTGAGTGGTGTTGATCTGTGGAGGGTACAGGCGGTGTTTGAGCCATTTTAGAAGGCTGAACAGATTTTCCTGAAGTTTTGGATTCAGAGGCTGACAAAACCTGCTCCCACAAAAGTGCCTTCAAATGGGCTGCTCTATTCCTTCTCGTCTGAGAAGTAAATAACTGGCAGTGTTCACAATTTGCCATGTTATGACCCTCACCCAGACAAAGGAGACACTCAGAATGACTGTCTTTGTAAGGTATTTTTCCTTCACAGGTTTTGCAACGTTTAAAAGTTGCCATACAAAAGTAAAGTCTAAATCGCAGAAACACACTCATAGTCCAAAAACGCGCACTGTGTCAGACCAACCACCAAACAAACCGCCAAGAACTAATCAGAAACCAAAACCAAGATGGAAAAACTGTTAAATCTCTCAGTCAGGCTGAGAAAGGCTCCTTATTTGCTGCTACCGCAGTGGAAGAAAACGAACTGACTGTTACTTGGGGACGGGCTTTATATACCCTAGGGATGTGGGCGGTGGGCAAACTGCCAAAACACCTGATTTTAGGCTTCCAGAAGGTTCTGAATGCTGTATTGCGCAGGTGCAAAATACCCCAATGTGTGATTCACAGAGACCATGAAGAAGAAATTACACAAGATCCTGAAGTGTATTGACACATAGTTGAAAAGTTTAAGAAGGATAAAAAGAACCATGGTTTTGAAAAAAAACAATTCATGCCAGACTAATCTAGTCTCTTCTTTTGACGGAGTTGCTAACTTGGTCGATGAAGGCAATACCGTGGATATAGCATATCTTGACTTCAGTAAGGCTTTTCACAAGGTCCCCCATGATATTCTTGTGAACAAGCTAATAAAATCTGGGCTAGAGAATACTACTGTTAGGGGTGGGGATTTGTAACTGGTTGACCAACCAAATCCAAAAGGTGCTCACCAATGGCTCTTCATTCTAGAGAAAAGGGACCACTGAGGTGCTACTGGGTTCTGTCCTGGGCTCAGTGCTATTCAACATCCTTATCAATAATTTGGATAGAGAATAGAGAGTATTCTTATCAAATTTGCAGATGACACCAAAGTAGGATGGGTAGCTAATACCCCAGAGGACAGGATCAGAATTTAACATGGCCTTAACAGATTAGAGAGCTGGGCCAAAGCTAACAAAATAGGTTTCAACAAGGAGAAGCATAAGGTACTACACTTAGGCAGAGAAGATGAAATGCATAGATATAAGATAGATGACACCTGCTTGATCACAGTACATGTGAAAGGGATCTAGGAATCTTAGTAGACCACAAGCTGAACAAGAATTAGTACTGTGATGTGGCAGCTAAAAAAGCCAATGCAATTCTGGGCTGCATCAATAGAAATACAGTGTCTAGGTCAAGGAAAAGAATAGTGCCACTCTATTCTGCTTTGGTCAGACCTCACCTAGAATACTGCATCCAGTTCTGGGCACCTCAGTTCAGGAAGGAGACCGATGAGCTGGAATATTCCCAGAGAAGGGTGATCAGAATGGGAGATGGCCTGGAAGCCATGTCCTGTGAGAAACAGCTTAGGGAACTAGGCATGTTTAACCTGGAGAAAAGAAGGTTAAGAGGTGACATGCTAGCTATGTTTAAATATTTGAAGGGATGTCATATGGAGGATGGAGCACGCCTGTTTTCTGCTGCTCCAGAGACTATGACATGGAGCAATGACTTCAAACTTCAGGAAAAGAGATTCCACTTAAACATCAGGAAGACCTTTCTGACATTAAGAGCAGTCTGACAGTGGAACACACTGCCTTGGAGTATGGTAGAGTCTCTTTCTTTGGAGGTGTTTAAATCAGAGGCTGGACAGCCACCTGTCAAGAAGAATGTTTTCATTGTGTATACGGCATTGTGTATCACGGCAGGGGGTCGGACTTAATGGCCCTTGTGGTCTCTTCCAGTTCTTTAACTCTATGAAAAACATAACTCTTGAGTTCAAAATGCAACTTTGTACAGATGATTAACATGTGATTGGTAAAATGTATAAACTTTGTTCAAACTTGATATAGAAAAATAACAAATTAAGGATTGTATAATAAAATAGGCTCAGAATACATACAAGATGGAACAGAATACATACAGATCAAACAAGAAAAGGAAAAGATGTGGCCAAAAATGTTGAAACTTACTGTCAGGCACAGATTCACGCTCACACGTAGTCAATAAACTGGATAGAAGTTTTATTGGAACATAGTGGGTGATGCTGTCTTACAGGCGTTAAAGCTCGAGAATGGGATTTGCTTCCCACACTTTACATTTAAACAGGCAACTTCGCAGGACATAACCATCAAAGGTCAAGCGGCCCTAAATCACCATGACTACTATCTGATCTATCTGTTCCTGTGAAACTCTAGCCGGAAGGAATGTTCTGCATATGTAAATACCCTAACAGATTACTATCACTATTCCTTCAGTCTATTGCTATACTAAATTAATTAAGATATATATATATGGCACCCGACACTTACAGTATGCTATGATCTCTTCCGACAGGCCTTCCAAGACTAGCATTTCCATCGCCTCCCATCAATTGTCTTGCTGTTTTGTTAATAGTTAATTGATTGACTGTTAATTGTTGTGTGTTTTAAGGGGTTGGGTTAGGTGGGTTGGTAGGTGGGGAGGATTGGGTATGTTTTTAATGTCTTTTAATGTATTTCATATTGTTCGCCACCTCGATCCATGTGGAGAAGCAGGATAGAAATAAATTTTATTATTATTATTACGAAAGAAAATTTTTCTAAAATGATGTATAATTGGTATATGATGACCACAGATAAGCTGTCTAGAATGTATAATCATGTTTCAAATGTACATTGGTAGTGTGAACAGCATGAAGGGATATTTTATCATACGTAGGGGAAATGTGAAAAAACTAAAAAGTTTTGGGTTCAAGTCCATACTTATGTTAAGAGAATTTTAAATGTGACTATCCGATTAGCCAGAACCTTTTCTTTTGGTATTTGTGGAAGAAGAATGGGAAAGGAAATATAGAACACTACTACAGTATATTACTACAACAGCAGAGTTGTTATTTACGTGCACAAACATGAAAAATTTCAACATTAGCAAGAATAGAGGACTGGCTGTTAAAATTGAATGACTTAACAGGAAATGGATACATTATCTGCTTTGATCAGAGAAAAATTATTAGTGACTTTCAAAAGAACTGGGAATCCCTTGTTGACACTTGGAGGAGAGAGAGAAAATGAGGCAATAACACTGGGTTTTGGGAATTAATAGGATTGGTTTGTCAGAAAGTCTAATACGTAATTTTAAACATGGGAGGTAAGATTATAATATTTATGTTTATAACCACTGAGAAGAAAGTCAGAAATCACTTTTCTATTTTCATATATTTTTCTTTATAATTCATGTGCTTTATCTTCTTTTCTTACGGTATGTTTTTTTCTTTAAAATAGTTATACTTTTTAATGTATTTAGAAAACATCTTAATAAAAACATAATAAATAACAACAGTAGTCAGTAGCAACAATAAAATATGAAGCGATATTTGCGTGGTTAGTACATGAGCGCAATCAATCTATAAGTAGCATGAATGGAAATGGCCACATAAAATAAGGTGGGCACACCAGAAAGGACAACTGCAACCAGCCACATAAGTTGACAATATAGAAGATAAAGAAAGATGATTACCTGTTGGCACATAAGTCTCTTTAAAAAAAGATATTAACTAATCAGTTACTAAACGCAGAAATATGTCCCCTTTTAGCAAAATTAAACTGATATAACTATACCTTGTAAGGAGAGATATGAGTATCAGAAGGAAAAGCCAACATTCCCATCACTTGTCGTACTTCATCCAGCTGACTTCCTTCAGCCTGGCTAAAATGTTTCCGTGCATGTCTGAAATTCAGAATTCAGAATGACTTTACTTGTGTTTGCAGCAGCTCAGTTTCTGCTCTGTCTCCTTCATCCCATCCATTACCTTACCTTTGAAAGATAACTAACCCAAAGTTGTTATTGTAATCTAAAAGGTTAAATTAAGATACTTTTAGTCCCTTATTTTAAGCCCTGAGTATTAATATATGTATGAGTGAATCACATTTTAATGCCACCTCATAAGCAAAGTTCTCTGAGCAGCTTACAGCAAACCACTGGGGAGGGGGAAGAATACAATAAATGAAATAAATGAAAAAAAACACATAAGTGATGAGTTGCTATTCAGCAACTGGTTCAATGGGTCTGCTCAAATTGGCACCAGCAACTAGAATTGCCTTCCTGAACATTTGCAGACTGCTCCTTCCCCTGTTATTTTTAAACTTCAGTTAAAAACCTTCCAACTTCTCACTTTCAAAAGCTTTTGGAATTTCCCTTAATGTTGTTTTATAATTTTGTATAGTTTGATTACATGTACTTGTCCGTTTGTTTTATATTCTATTGTACTTCTGGTATTTTATCTGGACAATTTGTTTTACAATTGAATGTTTGTGTTTGCTTGTGTTTTATTAAAAAAACAAAAAAAAACTACACATTATCCAAAGGACAACTAAGACAAAGTCTTAAAAAGTGAGGAAGGTTTTCCAATCAACAATTAAAATAAGCACTGCTAACTTCTAAGCAAAATCATTTTTCCAAAATAAGGGGGATGTCAAATTCTTCCAAATTTTGCATTGATTGCAAAGAAGTGCTAGGAAGATCTGGGTCAAATCCAATACTAGCAATCCATGGTCTGGAGAACAGGAACATGATGCAAGTTTATACACTCCTTCTCCTTACCTCCCCTTGACCACTTTTCTGGTTAATATGATGTCTGCACCAGCACTAGTCATGTTTACTTTTACCAGTCTGCAAATCAGCTTTCTAACTTCGTTAGAAAACATCTTAATAAACTGGGCATCTTAATAAAGACGCCCAGTTGGCATCTGTCATGATGAGCAATGGCACAAACGTTATGTTGAACCATCTTAATAAACCAGATGTGGAATGAAAGGAGAGAGTTGGCATGGGTGAGACTAAATAATCTCCTAATATTCTAATTTTTAAATCTAGTGCAAAAGTCTTCAATTAAATAAATCAAAGTCACTAGATGACATTTGGTTATGGACATCTGTCACATTTTCATATGAAAATAAGGCATCTTTGCAAGTTGTTGACCTTTGTTTTTCAGTATGCTCCAAATAACAATGGTCTTCAAGTGATAATATCAATTGAATAAAAAATGTCTGACTTCATTTACCCAATCCACATCATAGACTTTAAAAAATTATGTTCCCAGGAAAGTAAATAAAATACTAAACAAAAAGTTTAATTAAAAATATAAGAAAATAAAATATAAATGAATACACAAATAACATCTGCAACCACATACTCAACCACAGACAGTAAAACCAAACTCCTTTAAATTTAAAAATTCCAACACAGCAGCTCTTAAAAATTCTGGGAAGACAGAAATGTTTCTGCCTAGCATCTACTAATGAAAATTCCAAGCAGGTCACTTTTGGGAAGGCATTTAACATCTGCAGATCATCACTGAAAGAAGTTATCTGGAGGTCTGGACTACAGTCTGTCCCGTATATGGAAGGCTTTTAGCTGCACATCCCTTTTCCACCTATACTTCCCAAGTAGGCTGGTTTTTCGTAGTCTTGAAGCAGACCTGTGGCTGAGGAAACTGGGTGATCTGGACAGAGTGGTACATCTGGTTTTCAAATTAGGCTGCATTCCATCTCAAGGGCAAAGTCTGAAGTTGGGGGAGGGTGGTCCTCTTAGACTTGCACTATTTGTGAAAGTGCGGCTGGTATTGCCTTTGGTACACCTTGTTTGGTCATCTTGTTGTGATTCTGTCTAAAATAGAGGTAAGCAACTTGTTGCTCTCCAGACGCTGTTGGACTGCAACTCTCATCAGCCGTAAACAGCCAGTGCTGAAAAATGGGAGTTACAATCCAAAACTGTGGAGGTGCTATGTTCCCCACCCCTGGTCTAGGGAAAGCGGATTTTGCCTATATTTTCTAACAAATTCATGGTCATATCCAGGCTAGAGTACAGTAAAATATTCTACATAAAGCCTGCCTTTCAAGATAAGCAACAAACTTCACCTGGTACATTGCGGTTTCATCTGATACTTGATTGTGATTGCTAGCAAGAGCCAGATGATCAGAATGCATAGCATGCATTCTGTACTACAGTTCCCCCCGACATTCACGGGTTTGACTTTCATGGACTTGATTATCTGCAGTATCCGCTGGCCTCCCTGCCCCTTGCCCGCAGCTGCCAGCAAGATTGTGCTGGCAGCAAGCATGAGAGTGAAGGGGAGGGAAGATCTCCCCCCAACATGCTCTCCTGTTGCCACTGCCTGCCTGATCGAACTGATGGAGGCAGTGAGAGTGCCAAGTGGGGAAGATCTTTGCCCACCCGCTTTTCCCCTGCTGCCCCCATCTGCGTAATCACATCGGTGGGGGTGGCGAGACAGCCAAGCGGGGAAAATTTCCTTGCCAGCTGTCTCCCATGCCCCCACAACGCAATCACACAGGTGGAGGAAGCGAGAAAGCCAAGCAGGGAAGATCTTTCCCTGCATGTTCTCTCTTGAGCCCCTCCCACCCACAGGATCTCCATCACTCAGGTGGGGGCCCACAGCTATCCAACGTTTTTTCATTTTTGTGGGGGTTCTGTTTCCCTATCCCCCGTGAATGTGGAGGGCCTACTGTAGTTACACCAGTTCCCAGAATTCATGACTGTTAGCTAAATTGGCTGGGGCTTCTGTGGACTGAAGTCCCAAATACTTAGAGGTAAAAAGGTTGGGAAACACTCGGTTATAGTTATCACTAGTAGGTTTCTGATAAAACAACAACAACAACAAAACTAATTGTATTACTGCGTAAATCACTTACGAGGTCTGCAACCTAAACACAGCCTATAAATAAGCATTAAATAAATAAATAAATAGTATGTGAAGAATCACTTCCAATGTTTCCAAGAGGCGAAAAAGGAAAGAATCTTAACTTAGCTGCTTTCCAAAGTGTGTTAAATTCTTCTCTTTCTATCACAGAAGGCAGACATGCCTTTGTTCTGAGTGCACACTAGTCTGACCACCACTGACAGATTAGCCCTGGTCATGTAATCCTGGCCAGATAGAATATCTATCTTGTCACCAGAATATGTAGCATGTTAACATACACAAAAAGAAGCAATATGGTATTACATTAAATCCTGTGTTATCTTTCATCCTTCTCTAACTTGGACAGATAAAGAGGCTTACAATAATATTTAGAAAAACTACAGTAAACATCATATTACTAAGAAACAATACTCCCAGAAAATCCAGAAACAAATACAGCCAGCCAGCCTGCATCAGATAGCTAGGAAAGGCAACAATAACATAGAACAGGGCCTCAGAAGTAAACCTGAGTGAGTGGATAAATATATAATCCTGCTCCTAGGCTACTTAGGCTTTTAATATCAACACTAGCACTCTTGAACTCATTCTGGAACAAATGGAAAGCATTTGCAAATAATATGGGCAGTTACACCGTTTACACATTATTAATTCTGATTAAGATTTTTGCTAGCAGCAGTTTTGAATCAACTGCACTTTCTGAACATTTTTCAGAACATAGATTCACAGAGAACATACTGCAATAACCTATATTATGTTACTCAGACATAGGTTACCATGGGGAGATTCGATTTCTCTTGGAAAAAGAATTTTTCCTGTTTTTGCTGAGGCAAAACATATACCCAACATTATCACTCTGCTGCAAAGAAAACATAAAGACTGTACAAAGAACAGCACCTCCTTATCCTTCTACTACAGCAAGGGTTTTCTCCTTCTGCTTTTTCTCTAGCAGTCTCAAAGAACTGCTCTTGCTGACTTATCTGCTGTGGGAGGAAAAAAGCGATCTTATTTTTTAGTGTACCTCTGCCAAAAGGAAACACCAAAAGCATTCTACTTTTTGAACATTAGTTGGTACGTTAATTATAATCTGCCTGTTATCTTTTATATTATTATTATTTTGGGTGAGCAACACAATTCATCAGTTTCTAAACTTCCCCTTAACATTATTACTTGTTTGTCTTAGACACAACAAAAGGTTATGAACAAGAAAACTGAAATTTTGGTGAATTCAGTCAAAGGGCTCACAGGCACAACAAATGATTTTGACAATGTAGCAATATAACTGACTTTGAGGACCTCACACTGCACAGTAATACTATAGTTCTGAACTAGCCTGGAAAGAATGAAAAGAAAAAGACAAGGAGCTAAAATGGTGGAGCATGAATCATTTAATTCCAGCAAAATTCCCCCAACACTGCAAGTGACAAAGGTTCATCTGGTGTTCTCTGAACAAGTGTTCTCCTTCTCAGCTTACATCTGAAACCAGGTACATTTTGTTCATGTCTTTTCTTATTCTTAATATTCAGCTTCTCTATACTAGTTTACTAGGTCTACAATTTGATGAGCACAAACAGGAAGTGAACTCTCTGCAATTAATGTAATGAAGTTCTAGTGTAGCAATACCAACAAATTTGGCACATAGAGCAAAATTATAAACACTGCAGCTAAGTTTTCAGCAGCTCCTATTTAACTGTGACAGGAGACACAAATGACTATTCAGATCCACCACCATAAATAAACTTGATGAATATGAAAAATTCAACCTCAACTTCAACAAATCACACTTCAAAGTAGCCATTACCCTTTCTGCTTAGTTTCCCACAGAACATGATCACTATTTGTTTCTTGCTGCTTTGCTTATGTCATGTGATATTGTCTCCTGCAACAGAAAAGTCAAAACATACTGAAATCCTGCTCAGTTGTCTTCTCCTATTATCTTTCATTTGATATTCCAAAAAATTCTAGAGTTTTAACTCTCAAAACTCTTGCACTGAATTCAATGGATGGAAGAAATGTAGGGTACTACACTTAGGAAGAAAGAATGAAATGCACAGATATATGATGGGTGACACTTGGCTTGAAAATAGTACATGTGAAAGGGATCTAGGAGACTTAATGGACCACAAACTAAACATGAGTCAAAAATGTGATGTGGCAGCTAAAAAAGCCAACGAGATTCTAGGTTGCATGGAGTGTAGTGTCCAGATCAAGGCAAGAAACAATATCACTCTATTCTGGTTTGGTTAGACCTCACCTGGAATACTGTGTCTAGTTCTGGGCACCACAATTCAAGAAGGATATTGACAAGCTGGAACGTGTCCCAATGGAGGGTGACCAAAATGGTGAAGGGCCTGGAAACCAGGTCCTATGAGGAGTGGCTTAGGGAGTTAGGTATGATTAGCCTGATGAAAAGAAGGTTAACAGGTAATGTGATAGCCATGTTTAAATTTTTGAAGAGATGTCATGTTTTCTGCTGCTCCAGAGACTAGGACATGGAGCAACGGTTTCAAACTACAGGAAAAGAGATTTCACCTAAACATCAAGAACTTCCTGAGGGTAAGAGCTGTTTGACAACAGAGTATGCTGCCTCAGAGTGTGATGGAGTTACCTTCTTTGGAGGTTTTTAAACAGAAGCTGGATGGCCATTTGAGGGGGTACTTTGAGTGTGTGTTCCTATGTGGCAGGGGGTTGAACTCAATGGCCATTGAAGTCTCTTCCAATTCTATGATTCTAATTTACATCCTCTCCCTATGCTCTATTCAGTCTCTTTCCTCTTTAAAATCTTCCATTCTCCCTCAAAATTTCCTCCCACACAAAAATATATCCTCCTCACAATTTCTTAAGACCACTCCTCAGGGCTACATTTCCAGCTTCCATAAGCTGTTAACATGTTCATCAAATCACATAAACATATGTTTGTATAGTACAACCTTCATCTATACTATAGATTTCAAAGGATTCTTGTACCTAGGTACAAAATCAGGAATGAACATAATGAGAGTTTCTTGCAAAGGTGTATGTACAATATAAACACATATAGACTGCAATCCTGTATCGCTCAACATAACACAGTAGTCCAAATGTGGACCTATGTTAGTCTGAGCCGTATATCACCACCACCCAACAAAGTGCACAACCTCAGAAGCTCTTTCTACTGCCATTTCCTGCTTTGTGGGGAGCAGGCCGGATCACAAAAGCATCAGGCCATATTCCCACAATAAGATGCAAAACTACTGAAGCAGCACTGCAAGCTCTGCAGGAGCCTGGCAGATCTCAGTACTGATGTCACCATTTCACATCTAGCTATGAAAGGTTGTTCAGTCCATGGAGTAGCTGTGAGGGGGCTTCAGAGGCTTTTCAGTAAGCGGGGGGCGGGCACAGCAGAGGGAGGAAGGGAATACGAACCCTTGTAGCGTCCAACAAAGGACAGACACATACATAAGGGAAACTTACACATCTCTATATCCTTAACTGGATGCCAGTTGAACTGTGTTTAACATGTGAATATCTCTGTTTTAATCATGCATTTCAACCACAGGAATCACTTCAAAGTAGTTCTGCGAGGTTTCAAGCATCTCAATTATTCACATTAGTGAAATGAACAGGTTACTAAACAGTTGTAGCCTGTATTCTGGGTGAACAATAAACTATTTCAGGAAATCAAACACAGTATATATCTTTCAATCTAAAACAAGAAGCTTCAAAAGTATAGGAATGATGATACAACAAAATGATAGTCTAGAACAATTTTAAGATTTCCCTAACAGAGACAAATCAGACTATTAATAAATAACACTGAACTGGAGCTTCTGGGTGCTGCTGTAATTATTAGTAAAGTAAAACACATTCACACGAATGCTTGCTAAGCATCTTATTTTCATACCTCACAGCATCCAGCCTCTTATTCTGTCGAATGAGCTCAATGAACTCCTGAATCCTTAGACTGAACTCGAGACAGCTCTGAAATTAAAGACAAGATTGCATCTAACATATAGCAACAAAAGCATTTGCAAACTTAACCACATTTACTTGACCATAACATACTGTGAAAGCAACAGGACTTCTGAGAAAATGTTTTAGGACTCATATTTGATATATGCAACAAAAAGCTAAATGCGTGTAGTTCTATTTATCTGCCCTAAAAATTTATTCTGATGAAATAAAAGAAAAGAAACCCCAATTCATATCTTATTACACAAGCAACTGTTATAGGTACAGCTTTGGTGCCAGCCACTGCAGAGTGGGGAGCAGTTTCTTCCTGCAGGTGCTGCCTGCTCTGCAATGGCTGAGGGTTTCGTTCCAACTGATCGCCAATGAGCCAGCAACCAGTATCAGGACTGTTGCCACTGCCAGTCATCACAGAATGGGGAGTAGCTTCCTCCTGGAGGTGCTTCCTGCCCTGGGCTTTTGGCAGGGAGATGGCAACGGTGATCACTGCTGCCTTGTGCCATGTTTTGATAGGAACTTGAACATGAGCAATTTTTGGTATTCGCGAGGGTCCTGGAACCAATCTCTCGAGAATACTGAGGACCTACTGTTTGTGATTGCACAGTTGGCTAAGATAAAAGGTATCTGGTATGATACCAGGTATGAATTGCATCTCTGCCATAAGCAATCCAGGGAGCCACATGAAAACCACACTCACCTTCAGTTCCCTATCAGCAAGATATCTTATAGGGCTACTATAACAAGAAAATAATGTATGTGAAATGGACTAACACTTTAAAACACAATATACAATATAAAAGAAAATTTAATAGCACGAATCACTACACATGACTTTTCATTTTGTCTTGGTGGGCAATTGTGTAAGGCTAGGAGACCTTGACAGACTGCATCCCACCACTGCAAAAAACAAAAAATGTAATTTTTTTGCCCCCAACTGCCTCCCATTGCTCTCCAGGAACTGTAAAGGGCATTTTCGCCATGCTGTTAATCCATCCCCAGGCCATTTTAGGCTGAGAGAAGCCTTTTCTTCAAAAGAGCAAGTGACTAGAAGTCACATTTCATTTTACTTCTGGTTATTAAAAAAGGCCCTTCTTAGGCTTAAAATGGCCCAGGGAGGCCAAGCATGGCAAAAATGCACTCATGGCTCCTGAAGCACATTTTGGAAGAAAAATATGTTTGGGGAAAAAGGGTGTTTTAGCCAGTGGGACCCTGAGGGCCATAAAAATGGCCCTGGGGACTACACTTTGCTCACTTCTGCTATACAATGTTCCCCTGTTACTGATACACCCACTGAACAATGATGAGGAAAGCACAGAGAAAGTCAAAGACTTTCTATACCTTGGCTGACTCACAGATTAAAACGGACCATAGTCAAGAAATAAGAAGAAGACTAGGACTTGGAAGGACAGCTATGAAGACCAGAGAAGATCCCCAAACTAAAGATACGTCACTGAATATTGAAGTCAGGCCAGAATATTTCTGATTTCTGTGTATGGTTATAAAAGCCAGACAATGAAGAAAGCTAACAGGAAGAAAATAAATTCATTTGAAATGGAATACTAGAGAAAAATCCTACAGATAGCATGCACTAGGTATCAATAAACAAACAGACCCTAGAGCAAACCAGCCAGAATTTTCACTAGAAGCCAAATGACTAAAATGAGGCTGTCTACTTGACCACATCATGAGATGCTCTAGCTAGGTGGAAAAGACAATAATTCTTGGTAACAGGAAAAAAGGAAGACCACATTACAGATGGGTAGATTCAACAAAGGAAGTCATAGCCTAGAGCTCGCTTGACCAAAGCAGGGCTGCTGATGACTTTAAAGGTCTCAAATTTGTAGGGCTGGAGTCAAAGCTAACTGGACAACATATACAAACACAATCAAATACTATTACAGTTGTCTGGTTTTACAACGTATATTCTGCTTTAGAATGTTCAATGTGTTTCGCATACATTATCTTGTTCTTTCTTTGAATATATTTTTATTATTTGTATTACTTATATTACAGGACAAATTGTTGTTTATCATAGTACAAGATTTTTTTAACTTATTTTCTTTTTTTTTCTTCCTAACAGTATAATATAATCTTTATCAATTTTCCTTTTTCACATCATCTCAAGCAAGAATCAGAACAGGGTAAAAGACATTCCTTCTCTAGATGTTCTTCTAATATTGATTTTATCATTATCTTAAACAGGATATTTATCAAATTTACATTTTATATCCCTCCTATGCTCAAAACAGAAATACCTTCTCATCTTTTTCTCAGACAGTATATCAAACATTCCTACTCTTTAAAGTTTTTAATGTTTTATCTGTTCCTTCGCTTAATAAGACCGTTAACTTATCCATTTCTAACAAATCATAATTTTAGAAGACATTCTTCTTCAGATGGTACTGCATCTGTTTTCCATTTTTGAGCACAGATGATTCTGGCATATGTTACCATATATTGTAATATCTTACTACGTTTCTTCACAATTTTATCATCTGTGATGTTTACCATATATAATAGATACATTTCTGGTTTCACTGGGAATTACACATTTAAAATATCAATTATTATCATATGGATCTATCCCTGGAATGTTTTGGTTTTACTGCACTGCCACCATATGTGATAAAAAGTTCTTTGTATTTCCAGCATTTATCATTCATTGTTTTAATGTTTTATCTTTCTGGTGTTAAATACCACCTGTAGAACATTTTGTGGAATGTTATAAATTATAAATTATTACTTTTGGTAAATTTTATATTTTATATTTGTATTCAATGTTTTTGTCTAATGTTCTATTTGATCTGTGTGTCTGACATTCTTCGCCCAATCATATAGTGTTTTATTATTTTTGATTCCATTTCTAGTTTTAACAAAAATTAATAAAGTTTAGCAACCACACAATTTTTCTCTGAGTATACAATTTTGTCAAATTCTGTTATGTTATATTCTAAGCCTTCAGAACCTAAGTCAGTTTTAAATCTTGCTGACAGTTGTCCATATAATAGCCACAAACAAGCTATTCCCATAATGATTCTTCATTTGTTTTTAGCTGTAATTTCCCCTCATTTGGTTAAATCTTTATAGGCTATCCATTTGTCTTGGGCATTTTTTTCATTATTATGAAATGCTTCATGGGGAGATACCCAGAGCAGTATTCTAAGGTATATTTTGTATTTATATCTTTGCCAAATCCTGAGAAGGGAGTTCTTGTTATTTGATGATTATTAAATTCATCCATTTCTGTTTTTTCAACACTATAAAAAAGCATTCTGTTCCATGAATAAATCAGAAGCTTCAAGAAATAATGATCTTTTATTTTAGTAGTATCCACTCTAACCTCCACGATATAGTGTATACATAATAGTATAGTCTCAAATCAGGGAGTCCTAGTCCTCCTCTCTCTTTGGCATCCTGAATTACTTTCCATCTTACTCTGGGTATCTTTCCAACCCAGACAAATTTAGATAGATCTTTATTCCATGTTTTGAAAGAAGATTCATTTGTTATGACTGGTATATTTGGAAACAAGAAGATCATTTTCGGGGACATTATCTTGTTCTTGCAATGCGTCAAAGGCTTCCTTAAATTCTAGCAAGGACTCAATGTATTTCTCAAAAGGAAATCAGTTGACATTTCTATTTTCAGAAAAATTAAAAGAAATATTCCTTCTGAGGAACTAAGGGATTAGCATTGAGCATTTTACCTGTCTGTCATATATTAAGATAAAGTTTAATACATTGTGAGCCCTCACTTTAAATATCTATTAATCTTCAAATATTTCTCCAGTGCATGCTATACATAAAGCAGTTTATAAAACCTGATTTCTTGTGCAAAAGTAACTTAACAAAATTTACCTCAATCAATGATCAACAACAAAACTAATCCAGAATACCTCTTCAGCATTTTAGACAGCTTCTTCAAACAATTAATCCTATTACAGTTCACTTAAACTTCTGTCCTGCTTACTTTCCCTTCTGACTGAGGGTGAAGACAGTTTACATGAAATTACTTAGAATACATAGACATTCTGGGAGGTACTTTCTTTTTCTTTTAATGTAACCATCTTGTTCAAACATAAAACATATGCTTTTCAGTGAATAAAAATGTACTCCATTAAAGCTTTAATCAGCTTAAAAATCTGAATACCTTCATCTTCCTGAGCCTAGATTTGTTATCATGACACCAAGCTAAACAAGTCATTGTTTCTTGTCTTTCCAAGGATTCCTCTACTTCTTTGGCTGTCAAGAACATCTCAATATTTACCAGGTCCTAGAAAAAGAGGAAAGGATAGTTATTCATCTGGGGAACTACACTATTTACATTCTGTTTTCATTAAGGCAACTAAATATCATACAAAGAGACTGTACAGTTGGCCCTCCATACAAACAGGTTGCTTACTGTGGTTCTTCGAGTGGTAATCTGTGCCCTCACATAATGGAATCTTGGCGCAGCTGCGTTTCGGAAAGTTCCAGAGCTGAGTAGCTTGGCGGGAACCCCTCCCCATTTGGTACTGATTTGGTAGCTCAAGAAGACCTCTTCGAAGATGGTAGGTAACTCCTGAAGGAGCGACGAGATGAGGAAGCCAGCAACGAAGACTGCTGAGAGGAGTGGCATGGAGAACGCGACCTATAGGGATAGGAAGAGCGTCTCCACAAAGAGCGGAATGAGGAGGATCTTCTTGACTGGGTCGATGGAGACCCACCTTCTTTGCCATTAGACAAGCTTTCATTAGATGGTCCATCTAATCGCCCATAGTGACATTGCCCATAGTGGCATGGAAGAGGCCCTGACCATTGAAGGGGAGATCTTCGATCCTCTCCCAACTATCTTTGGTCAGGCCAGCAGATCGAAGCCATGCAAATTGGTGAAGAGCGATCATACCTACCATCACCGGTGCTCCACCCTCAACAGTGTGTTGGGAAGATTGGATCTGCTGGTTTGCATGCGCCACATATTCACTGTAAAACTGGATGGCAGTAGCCCGGTGGTCATCAGGCAAATGAGAGAAAAATCTACCCCATATATTGCGCTGACATGCCGCCAGGCAGGTCTGAGTGTTGGAGACCCTGGCGATCAGTGAAGAGGCTGAATGAAATTGACGACCAAAAGTATCCAGATGGTGACCTTCACAATCAGGAGGAGTCGTATGAGCTCTCTTACCACCTTTGTTTGAGAGGACTCGACAGCGATGGGAGTTCAGGGTAGGATGGTTGAACAGAAAGTCAACATCCTTCCACTGAGTCCGGTAAAGTTGTTCCAACTGGTGAGGAATTGGCTGAAAGGAAGCCGGCTGAGACCGTGGGTGCCTGAGTACCTCCTGTAAGACTGGCAGAAACGGAATTGGAGCCGTCGTCGCAGGATGCACACTGATGTGGTGGAAGACCGGGTCCTGTACCGTTGAAGCCAGGCCAGAGATGTCAAGACCCAAGGCATTAGCCATCCTTATGAGGATGTCAGAAAACTGCTTCACACCCTCAAGAGCAAAATCCGGAGTTGGTTCCCCGAAAGCAAGCAGAGGCGAGCTGTGAGATTGTGGAGTCGAGTCCGTAGAATCCTCGTCGGAATCATAAGAGCCAGACAATGGAGAAGATGGAGGCAACCAAGGCTGCTGGGCTCGGGTAGCTAAGGATGTGTCGTGGACTACCAATGGAACAGGAATCAAGATTGGTACAGCAGGTGAAGCAGGTACTGAGATCAGTACCAAAGTCGATACTGGAGCAGACGCTGACAAAATTGGTAGAACAGTTGAAATTAGTATGAGGGACTGCGTCAACAAAGAGGTCACCGTAGTAGAAGGAGCAACAGGCACCAGCTGGTTATCTGGTGGAGGTTGAGACACTGCTGCAGTAACTCAAGGTGGGGGCGAGATGGCCCAGTAGTGAGGGGATTGCTCATGAGACTGACGACAAGTCGGTAGTAAGGTCCCAAGAGCGGGACTGAGAACTGTGGTACCGAGTTGGACAATGGTACTGTGATTCCAACGGAGAGCACGATGGGGAGCGAGAATGTCAAGGCTGATATGGAGACCAATGACAGGCATCAGGATGGTATCAGTTGGGATATGCCAGTGAGTAAGTGTAGTAGGAGCCAGGCTGCTCTCTCCAAAGATGCTCATGGTCGTAACAAGTTACATAGGATGCCGATGAGAAGGGCAAATCCAATCTGGCCGATGCACCATCATGAGCACCGTGGTAGCTGTGATCCCTACAACAAGGAGATCTACCCCTTTCGCCATGTCCCAAAGAGCGGGCCACGCTGAGTCGAGGCTGGTCTCGGGTAGAAGCCTGAGGAGCGTCCAATACAGGGGGACGGTCCATATCAGGGCAGCCAGAAGATACAGCCAGAGGAAGCGGAGTTTGGAAGGACCCATCTCCAGTCTGGCCCAACGTAACTGACAAAGAAGCGGTCAGAGTAGGCCGGCAGTCCAGGTTGGACATGAGGTCAGTAGTTCCTGGGAGTGATAGTACTGGCAGCTGGATTGGATCATGCACCAGCGAAAGAGTGGAAGCCTCTGGTTCCTCCACAGCAGATGGTTGAGGCTGCATCGGTGGAGGCGTTGGCAGAGGACCGAGAGAAGCCAGTCGAGTGGCCAACGGACAGGTAACGGGCGAAGGAGAACAGTGTTTCCCCTTCTTCTTTCTGGGAGCTACAGAAGAATGATGAGATGAAACCCGCTTACGCTCTGCCAAGTTTGGCACCTTACGAGACTGCTGGGTTGACGTCGGTTGTGGACTGGAGGTGTCCCCAGCACTAAGAGACGGAACCGCAGACATTTTCGAAAGCTTTGGAGTCCCTGGCAATAAGGAGATGGGCAGCAAAGTCAAAGGAGCTGATGTTGACACCACGGTTGTCAATACTGAGGTTGTTGGTACCAAGGAAGGAGTCGACACCGTCGAGATCGTGGTTGAAATTTTCGACGCCAAGGGACCTCGCAAAGTTGGCACTGAGGCAGTAAAAAGCGCCGTATTCAAAGCTGCCTGATCTTTTAAGCAAAGAGCCTGATCCCAACAGTAAGATTTTAAACGAGAGGTCCTGTTCTTGAGGGTCTGTGAGGTGAAATCCTTACAAATAGGACAGGCCCAAACATTATGGTCCTCTCCGAGGCAGAACAAGCACCCGGAGTGGGCATCAGACAGTGAAACCTTGTGGCCACAGGTCACACACAACTTAAAGAGAGAAGGCATAAGAGGAGGAAAGAGTTCTTACAGTTCTCTATCCTGGAAGGAGGAAGCAAGAAATGTAGCAAAAATCCATGGAACAGAAACTGCTCAGCAAGGAAACTGGTCGGCCGACGGAAAGAAACTGAGGAGAGACCATTAGCTTGGCGGGACTGAGCATGCTCAGTACCAAGTGGGGGAGGGGTTCCCACCCAGCTGCTCAGCTCTGGAACTTTCCAAAACACTACTGCTCATCTGCGAAGATTCCACTGTGTGAGGCACAGAGACCACGAAGAAGAACTGCAGGTTGTGTATCCACAGATTCAACCAACTGTGGCTTGAAAAAATCTCTTCCCTCACAAAAAAAAATCCAAAAAGCAAGCTTTGATTTCGCCATTTTATATAAGGGATGTCAACTTATTAAACCATTGTACATAATGATTTGATTTTGCCATTTTATGTAAGAGACACCATTTTACTACACCATTGTATATAATGGGACTTAAACATCCAGGAATTTTGGTATTGAGAGGGAGTCCTGGAACCAAACTCTAGTGGATACTGAGGACCTACTATATACCACTGAAGGTTATCACAGACAAAGGTGCCTCTACTTGGTTTTCCAGCAGAGAAAACGAGAATCCAACAACCCTATACAACCCTGTAGAGAAAGGAGGTACGGAAAGTGTGTTTTTACCAGTCCTGTCCAGTTACACACTGCTAAGTCTGGAGATTTAACCACTGAGTTAAAAGCCTGCTTGTCTATGTAAAATAACAAATTGGGGCAAAAGGTAGGTTTTGTTTTGGTCACTATGAAGGGCACAAAAGATCACATACTTATTATATAAATTATTAATATTTCACCATTAACCAAATGCACATAGACATTTAGTTTGCACAGCACAGAAAAATGTTATATGAACCAAATGATCAAAGATAAGTTTGGATGATGCTTTTGGGTAATAAGGGGGCCATATTTTTATTCAAAAAGATTGTTGTAATAATTAGTTGATATGCCTGTTTGTTAAAAAAATATGGATTAGAAATTTGGAAGCTTGATTTTAAACAACCCAACATTAAGTTTCTAAAGCACTTTATTCCTGGTCTTTACTAACAGATAATATGATTTCCTGATGTTTTCAGTGACAGGGAAGGCACTATAATAAATGTTTCTAATTTAAAAATGAGATGCACAACAATATAAGCTCATGAAGAAGAGAGAAAGAACACAAGACTAAACTGCTGCTATTTTTCAAGATTTTAATGAGGGAGAAGGCATAGAGGCACTAGAAATATAGGCATATCTGATGAAGAAGCTCCTTTTTACAAAGCCCAGCTAACCCCCGCTTTTTTTCTTCTAATTGGAAGGTCCCCCTCTCCCACCAGCATAGGCATCAAGAAGATAGTGAAAAAAGGCTAGAGAAAGATTTTCTGTGTTGGGTTGCAACTGTTTGTCTGCGAAAGAATGGGATTATACTCTAGATGATCCTACCGTAGCTCTGCATGCTTAAATACAACACACAACGTAAACAGCTGCCTCCTGAATCAACTATTGAGTATGCACGAAAAGCAAAACAGAAAGAAAAGGGCAGATTATCTACGAGTCTGGCCATCAGAATGGAAACTGTAAGAAAAGGGGAAACAAGAAAAAAATACCTCCAGATGCCTTTTGGAAGAAGGTTTTAAATGATTTCTCGAAGGTTCAAAATGTTTTTGTTTACTTATGCACAGCTAACTTGACCTGGTTGTTTCATTTCAGGTGTACACAGTGTTAGTTTTGGGGAAAAAATGCTCAAATATATTGAACCCCTCTTCTTTTTTGCAGTGTAGGAACCTATCCCTATTTTTTCCATTTCATTTCTACTTCTGGCACCAAAGTTTCTGTTAAAGTAGTAATGCTCAGGAACACATCTGGTTCATTAACTGAAGTATACCTGTACAGTACATCCAAGATGCCTAAGTATCAGTAGAATACTTACATGTAGAGTGTCAACAGAACTGCAAAACACAAGTATTAATGGTTTTATCAGAAAGAACAACTTAGGAGTTCATGTAGATGATTTAATTCCAAATTAAAGAGCAGCAGCAACCTGGCGAATCTGTTCACCACATACAGAATATGACTTCTCATTTAGAGCTTTCTACTTTGAACGCACCTTGTTCAGCTGCTCTGACCATGGGCCTGAGGGGAATATATAGGTTGATCAGGATAGGATGAAACAGAAATCCTGTATAGTCTCGTGGAGACACGTGTGTGTGTATGTATATATGTTTGTGTAGTGTACGCACACATGACAAACTAAACAGTCAGATACAACACTATTTAAATTGATCTGTGACTACACTAGATTAAGATCTACCATTCAACTGTAATGACCAAATAACTACCTCTGCCCACATTCTTCTAATGCCACTGATTGTGCAACGGGCATGAATTACATATTAAAATTCCATTCAGCTGAACAGATATGTAACAGGAAATGAAGAGCCTGTTTGTGACAAATCATCTAGTATTAACATGCCTGCAGCAAGTTTTTTATTGCTTGTATAACTTACTTGCTATTATACTCATTCATTCAAAGAAAAATGATACTAAATGCTTCAGTCTGTAAAGGAACACTGTAGCAGGCTATGCTAAATTCTTTATTTCTAGTCAGTAGGAGTAAAAATACATTTTTAACTTGATCCATTTTGTATCAGTTATCTTCAGTGACTATTTGGAGCTGGCAAACTCCATTATACCAGTAGAACTCAGAGCAAGCACAATAAACTACTAAAGTCTGTTGCACTGAAAGATAATAATGCTGATCTTAGAAGGCTCATTTCTACAAACTGATTTCAACCAAATTCAAAATGGAAAATGTGCAAGAAACTATACAAAACAGAGTTAAAGAACAAATAATTCAAACTAGTTTTAGTTGGTGTAGAATACTAAAAACAAGTTTAGGAGGCTTTCTAAATAAACAGCTCATAACATTATCAAAGAGATAGTCATGCTATTTCTTTTCGGTTTTTAAAAAAAGAGGGCAGGAGACTTGTGGAACCTTTATGACTAACTTACTTATTTCAGTATAAGCTTTTCTGGACTCCATCTGTTTTTAGAAGTGGGTTGTAATTCACAAAAGGTTATGTTGAAATGATCTGGTTAGCCTTATGGGTCTCATGACAGAAGAAGCAATTTTCTGCCACTAGCCATGATAGCCCCCCCCCATATCACCATGAAAGTCTAGAACTCTGGAATAAGGAATCATGTGAGTCCTCTCCCTCCCTTATAATTCTCTAGTTTCTCAAGGAGAATGAAGCCTGCAATGTTCCACACTATAGTCAGCCCTCCACATTTGCCAGTTTTACTTTCATGGATTTGATTTACAAGTTTCTTCAACTCCCTGCCCCCTCAGCTCAGGTACCTCAATCTTCCCTCTCTGTATCTCCAACCAGACCATGCAGCTCTTTAAAAACCCTCTTTTTGTCTCCTTCACAGACTGCTGCTTGGCTGCCTAAAGATGGCTTGCAGTCTGATTTCTCAGCGACCCAGACCCTCTCCCAATGCCACCCCATATCCAAGGAAAGAGATGGGCGCAAGAAAGGAAGTATATGGCCATCAAGCCAACTTTTCCCTCTCCTTTCTCTGACCTGGTTTGATCTCTAGGTGCCTGTTTTCTCCACCATACCTCAGCCTCCTTTCCACAGACACACATTTTCATATTTGCAATTTTTCCACGTTTGCAAGGGTTGTGCATCACTAACCCTAGTGACTGTGGAGGGCCAACAGTATTTATTTTTAAAATTTTCTTATGATGACTTTATGTGTGCATAAGACTCATGCATGTAAGTCACAGAGACCATGAAGAGCATTTTCAGAGTTAAATCACTGAAGCAAGTACCAACCTCAATACCACTTTGCCTGGCTAATTTTACAGCTGTATTGTAGTAGCCACATCGTAAGAGGTGCTCCACCATCATGCGATCCATCCGTTTTTTCTTCCACATATTTGCAGCAGCTGGTTGATCACTACTGTGTTCTTTAAGATGCTCAATTCTCCGTTTGCACAGTTTTGCACTCTCATCTTCAGCCTGAATTGACTCCACTGCCTAAGAAAGCAGTTATTCACAAAGAATTAAGACTGACAAAGTGTGAACTACAAATGTGAAGTAACTCAGATGTACTATTCTGCAATGGTAATGTACCGAGGTAAGTTTCACAATTAACTATACATACAAAATCCACAATACTGTCCATCACACATACATAGCAATAGTCAAATCAGTATTTACACAAAGCTGAAGCACACACTATTCTAGCCAGGGATTAACTGCCTCATCCTCAATTAACTGAAAATAAACTGCTATACAGTTGATGTGCAATATTTAATTCTGGAATTAGAAAATTCACCTAGTTTTTCCTGTGCCTACCAAAATCTGTATTTCCAGCATCCTTTATGTAAATGAGCGGTGAGCAAGATATGGCCCATAAGATTCATGTGGGCCCCAAGGTCATTTCTGAGGCCCCCAATGATCTGGAAACAAACTCTAAATTGCGTGGAAGCCCAAACATGCTGAAAATACTCCCAATGCACCCTTGAGTGCAATTGAGGGCTTTTTTTTGTGGGAATGGCGCAGCTGGGAGCAGAGGTCCTTCTCAGGTCTCCTGGGGGTTTAATGCAGCCGCCTGGCCGCCACAGTTGCCCACCCCAGTATAAAGCTATAAAACAGGTAAGACAAATATGTAAGATGCTCAGGAGGCTAATAAAAATTTAAATCCCCTAGTCCAACACAAATTACATGCCGTAATTTCAACAAAATCTATATTGTGTTTATTTGTGGTGTAGTTCAGTGGTTCTTGACCTGGAGTCTGTGAAGTCTTGCAGCAGCAGAAGAAACAGGGATGCAGCGGTGGGGGTGGGTGGGGAGTGGATGCCAAAGACGCAGTTACAATGAGGGAGCAGTTTTAGCACTCATATTCCCCTGCTACATGTTCCTGATAAAAGGGACATGGCAGCAGCTGTGTGTACACACCCAGACTATGGAGATCAAGGTTTGAATCCTCACTCAGTCATGGAAATCCGCTGGGTGACCTCAGCAAGTCACATTCTCTCAGCCTTGGACAAAGGCAAAGCCAACAAATCTTGCCAAGAAAAAACCCATAAAAGGTTTGCCTTAGCGTCACCATAAGTCAGTTTTGAAAGGGAAGAGGCATGACTAGAAAGAACCTCTCCCTGTCAATGGCACTTTGTTTTTGTGTCCCTTCAAGTCACTTCTGACAACCCTAAGATGAACATATCACAGGGATTTTTTTTTTGCAAGATTTGTTCAGAGGGAGTTTGCATTTGCTGAGGCTGAGAGAATGCGACTTGCCCAAGGTCACCTAGCGTCAAGTGAGCAGGGATCTGAATCTTACTCTCCAGAAGCATTAGTAAGAAATATCTGAATATTTAAATCTCAATTTATATATTTAAAATTTGAGTTGCGTCTTAACTTATGGGTGTCTCCAATTACCACTTGATAGCTCATACAAAGGACAGCACCCCCGTGTTCAAAAGTCTCCCTTGCACACTGCATGTAAGCCTTCTGATGTTACTATAAATCCATCTTTAGCATTGAAGAATATCAACTTCTTTTTATAACACTGTTATTGTTGTTGTAACAACTCCATTGATTCCATGTTTAGGAGTCAAGATGTATGTAGTGTAGTTTGATATTTGTAGTTTTTGTTAGTTTATTGTGTAGGTTATTTTGTGGCTTGTTCATTTTTGTATTGTCCTGACGTACGTTGTGTTATTGTTTGTATTGTTACTTTGCTGTTTTTCTTTGTTTTTTTTTACTTGAATGATAAAAAGAAACAAGAATCAAGATGCACCATCTAACTCTAGATAGAACTCAAGACTGATTTACCCTGCAGTGTGTAAAAATAACTACACTACATACTTTGCAGAATTCAGTTTGTCAAGTTACAAGAAAAACACACAAAATAATGAACCCAGCTTTTTTATCTCTGTTAAACTTCAGAAAGTTATATTTTATTTCTCTTATGACTCGCTATGCAAGAATCACACAGAGAGAACATTATGCATTTGTTATCTTTACCAAATGTACTCAATGAGCCCTATATAGACACTCTTCTGTTTTAGCATTGAGAAACAGAAAAGAGAGCCAAGCTGCAAAATGAAAAATAAAGACAAAAGTTAGAAACCCAAAGAATATAATAAGATAGGAAGGTAGCTTACCTTTCGTTTCAGAACACTGAGCTTTTCAACTACTCCATCAAGGAGACTAACCACAGAATCCACAGCTGGACAGCTGCTCAGTGTTTTCTCTAACTCTGCTACTACCATTGTAACGTGACTGGTCTCCCGATCAATGTTTTTCTGAGCAGCTCGGAACCGTTTGTTCAGTGTTTCATAGGGTACCTTTAAAAATAAACAGCCTTTCAGCACATGCACCCTTTTTAACTTCAATTTTTTTTTTTTTTTTTGTAGGCAACAGAGAACAATTCAGTTGATCAGCTTATGTCCTCTCTAGAGCAGGTTTCATTTATTTACTTAAAATCTTGATACACCACCTTCACATAAGTAGACTCCAGTATGATTTACAACAGATGTTGCTTTATTTTTTTCCTTAAATCTAAACAGCAATGACACTTAGAATTATATGCATTTATTTTTACCGACCTTCTCTTAGTTTTCCTACACTACAAATTTGTCTCCAGGAAAAACCATCTGAATCAGACTGAAGTTTGATGCTACAGTAAAAGTGCTAGCAAGAACTTCTTTTTTCGCTTATTCATACCATGAACAGAAGTTTCTGATATAAACAGTAAGCCACTGTTAGCTAGAATTCTGAAGAACAACACTGTTGATATCAGCGCTCCTCTGTCTCATAGAGGGACAAGGTATCAGTAAGCCATGTTCCTCTGATGCTTCTATTACTGATAGTTGTAGCCTAAAAGAAGGACCTGAAATTCACAGATGCACCTACACAGGTTTCACAAATGCTGAATGTATGCCCATTGGAGGGGTGGGAAGTGGGGTTACATAACCCGTAGACATGTCTGAAAAAAGCTTGTCTTCTGTGTACAACCCAGTTCCCCTCTGAAGTGTTGAATGAACGACAGCTTTTATCTAAGGGGGGGGCATGAAAAAATTAGAAAACAGAAAATTGTTCAGCAAAATATATAAAGAATTGAGAATTTTTCTTATAAGCGTGTAAAATGCTCCAAGTACAACAGTCCTACCTAAACAGAAGACTTAGATAATCAAAGGCCAATATGTATTCAACTGACAGAGCATGCAGAACATGATCTCTTGTCCCAAGATGATGGTATAATCATGCATTCCAGTCAGGAGGACAATCTAACTTTGCATGCATTTACATTACAATGGCAGGCCAGAATATGGCTCAACCTTTTTGCAGCTATTTCTAGACAAGACCTCACAAGAGTGAATCCAGAGAACACCTCCTACTCTTTCCCACTGAAGTGCCTTCCCCATTTATCAGTACCAGTCCGCATGGTCAATGGTGAGGAATTATGGAAGGCATCAAACTGCAGAAAGATGTGCATCATCACCTTCTACCTTGACACTTCCCCCTCAGTAGGCATTACCCCCTAAGTAAAATTACATAATCCACAAAGGAGAATATGAAGCTTGAGGTCAGGAAGATTTGGAGAAGGGGGAAGCCGTCATGCCATGGATCCAAGGAAGTCAGGTACAAACATGTACGCATATACCATGAATTAAATAAAACTGTCTTAAGATACCTTTTCTTTTGGTTAAAAGCACATTAGTGATGTGAAAGGATTCTCTGGCCTTAGCATAGGAATGTGGATATTCAAGGATTTTTAAAATAAAAATAATTAATAAATTTTACTTATAGCAGTTACAACAAATTCGGTAGGTATAGGCTCATAGAAATGTAGAGTTGGAAAAGATCACACGGGCCATCCAGTCACACCCTCAAAGCACTCCCAACAGATGGCCATCCAGCCTCTGCTTAAAAACCTTAAAAGGAGGAGACTCCACTACACTCCGCGGCAGCATATTCCACTGCCGGACAGCCCTGACTGTCAGGAAGTTCTTCCTGAGGTTCAGGTGGAATCTCCTTTCCTGCAGCTTGAATCCATTGCTCCTTGTCCTGGTCTCTGGAGCAACAGAAAACAAGCCCTCTCCCTCCTCTATATGGCATCCCTTCAAATATTTAAACATGGCTATCATGTCCCCTCTTAACCTTCTGTTCTGCAGACTAAACATACCCAGCTCTCTAAATCTATCCTCATCGGGTATGGTTTCCAGGCCCCTCACCATTCTGGTTGCCCTCCTCTGGACTTGCTCCAGCTTGACCATGTCCTTCTTGAATTGGGGTGCTAGAACTGGACACAGTATTCAAGATGAGGTCTAACCAAAGCAGAGTAGAATGGTACCAGTACCTCCCTCGATCTAGACACCATACTCCTATTGATGCAGCCCAGAATTGCACTGGCTTTCTTGGCTGCCGCATCACACTGCTGACTCATGTTCAGCTTGTGGTCTATTAAGACTCCTAGATCCCTTTCACACATACTGCTATCCAGCCACGCGTCCCCCATCCTATAGTTCTGTATTCTATTTTTTCTATCTAAGTGTAGGACCTTACACTTCTCTCTGTTGAATTTCACTTTGTTAGCCTTGGCCCAGCTCTCCAATCTATCCAGGTAATTTTGGATTGTGATCCTGTCCTCTAGCGTATTAGCAACCCCTCCCAATTTGGTGTCATCTGCAAATTTGATGAGCATGCCCTCTATTCCTTCATCCAAGTCATTGATAAAAATATTGAACGGCACTGGGTATGTACAACATGGATTTCTCTGTGGCAGTGCCTTGACTCTGAAACTCCCAACTTAAGTAAGTTAGGCTGGCCCCATCTTTTTTATGCTTCTGGCAACAAAAACAGTACAGTGCATGACATCAAGCAACTGAAACTGCTGTTTTAACTGTTTCAAAACTGGACTTGCGAATTATTTTTAGACTGCTTTTAGGAGTTTTTCAAGAGTACTTTAATGTTTTTATCTTGGAATTCTTTTAATTAATTTTTATTTGTTCATCACCACAGGAGCCCTTGTGAGCTGGGAGGTGACACAAATACTTTTAATAATAGCAATAATGATAATACCTGTTACTGTAAAATATTTTTTTTAAAAAAAGGCATTATTTGATATTATGTTATTCACCAAGAAGCTCAGATCAAAAGAGCAATGTCTCTACTGCCACTTCTTAATCTTCCCATCAATCCTGTCAGATAGGAAAACTAGACTGTGACTGGCCCAACTTCTGCAGAGCTTCATGGCCAACTAAGGACTGAAACATCAGTCTTCCCAGTCACAGTCTGACACCGTACCTAGCAGACAACGGTCTTCCCACTAGTGGCTAGATTGTTTTACTCATCTGGGGACTTATGCTGTTATTTAATTTTTAAAAACAAAAAAAGTCCCACTTTTCCACTTTAAAAAGTAGTAATGCAAAGTAACTTTAAATATTTTTAAAAGATAAAAAAACTAACAATTGTGAAAACACAATGTCTAACGTAAAAGCAGCACTAAAAACAACACAAAACAAAAAGTCAGAACTACCAATTTGGAAAAAAGCAGCTAAGTAAAAACAGTAAGTTAAATTCAACAGAAGAATCAAATGCTTACTTAAAAAGTGTTAATTTCATGTACTAATGGAACATAGGCAGGGAAATAAGGTAGCTGGGCTGGGATTGGGAATTTCATACATGGATGCTGACACAATAGTCATATATTTAAAACACTTTGCTCAAGCCAAAATTAAAAGTTTCCAGAGGGTATGGAAACGAATTAAATAGAGAAACTTGGGGTAGTCCAGCTCTGACTGAAACTAAACAAAAGTTGGCAATAAGTACCGTCTCAAAAGTACTCCCAAGCTGGCATCCCATTCCCAAGGTTGATTTTTTTAAAAAACTTAATCTTTCTAACTGGATGTTTAAAATTTAAGTTACTTTTAATTTAAATCTGATTTTTGATTAAAATCAAAGTTCAACTCTATGCTTTTTTTAAAAAAGCCTCAGTGAATCTTGATGAACATTGAACTTTTAATTTTTAATTATATTCTATGGATATTTTAACATCAACTTATGGAGATGAGAACTAACCTTATCAGTTCCATTCTGCAGTTGATGTATGTGAAATGCATATTCTCTCTCTTTGCCTAATTGAAGTTCTAAGTAGAGGAAGAAGCAATGCCATGTATCTGTATGGCACAAAAGCAATTGCACTGTTATTTCATTATTGCCTTAAGGCTCCTTCTTGATCAAAATGCAAGGAAGAAATCACAACACCACAGAAACTAGCAAAGATCTCTCAAAATGGGAATGGACTTTGATGGAAACGTGAGAAGACCATTGGTATTCATTTTCATATGTGGCAGTCTTGCCATGTAGCCAAGAGTTATTGGGGGGAAAATCCATGACACACTCTGTAGAATATTGTTTTGTAAATTTGAGATCTGTTCAGAAATGTATTTACTAAATACAATTGGAGAACAAAAAGAATTACATAAAAAAAGAAATTAATTCTGTAATTAATGACAGCAGCCAGAACATGCTTTGTGCAACACTGGAAACAGAAATCAGAACCATTAATAGAAGAGTGGAAACAAAAGATTATGGACATGGTAGAGATGGAGAAGCTTTCCAGTCTGATGACAGGAGATTCTATTAACAGTTCAAGCGAGAATGGAGCCCAATAATGAATTGGGTTAAAAATTAAGAGAGACGGTTATGTAAGAGAGGAGCCAAGGGTGGGGAAAACTTTAAGAAAAGCTAGAAGTTTGTATAATTTAAAGTTAAGATAATATTGTGATAAATGACAGTTGGTAAGAAAAGGAGATTTCATATAAAGGAGGTTTGGATAAAAGTTTAAAAAGTAGTATATATCTTGGGGAAGTGCTAAATATGGAATGAAGGTAATTGGTGGGGGGGGAATGAATAAATGTGGTATAATGTGTAAACAAGAATATGTAAGTAATTGGGTGTATTTTTTTATTTTGGACTCGCAACAAAATATATCTTAAGAAAATGCAAGGAAGAAATCAAAACACAAAACTCACTTTCCCCATATGCACTCATCAACTGGACAACTGGTGAGAACAGCTGAGTTCAGAAAGACTCCTTTCTGGAAATTTAGCTCCACAAATCCCCTAGGTAGCACGGCAGGAGCACATCTCACCTCATTTTCCAAAAGTTCAGATTTCTTCTCCACTGATGACAACAGGAGGAGAGGAAGTTCACTAAGATCTATAACTTCGTTTTTCTGTATATAGTTTTTGTAGAAGCTGATGAAACTTCCAGGCATAGTTGCTAATTCTGAATTTATTCACTAACTGTGAGTATTCTCAGAAAAGTTGCAAACAGAGGCAGGTCACAGGAACTCTTAACCTAAATAATGGGTTACCATCCTACTGGTGAATGGTTTAAGTTGACCGTATGCTATCAAAACTCACTTTTTTAGGTCCTTGCAAGGTTAGAATTCACACAGCAAACAAAATCTTCCAACCCATCTTGTCTCAGTAGCAGCCCTATGAACCTGTTTAACAGAAACCAAGGGAAATAGCAACATATAAGCATTTAACTATTTTCTTATAGCTGGACACAGAATAATGACATTATCTGAAGGGATTCTCAAAACTCCCAGAGGTCTCTGCAGATGCCTGTCACTATGTTTCCCCTTGTATAAGAAAACAGCTGGACATTTGTCTGCTACCCCCCCCATTCTTTTTACCAGCCAGATTCAATGGCCAGATTCAGAGGGCTGCCAGTAAGAAAAGGTAGATGGAGAGAGCTGGACAAGAAATTACCTGAAATTACACCACAGCTAATTATTTTAATTATGATCTCTCTGAGGAGAAAGAAAGAGGTGAGCTGTATGGAGGGAAGTCATCCTCAATTCTTTGACTGGTTTTTTTTCTTGAAGGAGGCAGGTTTTCTGCTGACATACTCACATACTTGGGGGCAGAGCTAGCAATCATTAGCTAACTGCTGCCTCACTCTTTAGAGGTCAGTCTTTGAAAAGAGAACAGAAGGTAGATTGTGTTTTAGGGGTAACTTTTGATTCTTTAACAATTTTTTTAAAAGGCTTATGTGGAATCTTTTCGTTGTTTCATAGTGTGCAGTTACATCAGTAAGAGTTATTACAGTCTGAAACGGGTGAAAACATAACCGCAGGGATGGAGGCTGAAGGGTCTGTCATTGTTTGCTGCAATGTCTGTAAAATGTTTGTCTTCTTGCCTGAAAATCTCACTGACTACACTTGCAGCAAGTGCAAACTGGTGGCTCTCTTGGACGAGAAGATCAACACACTAGTTATATGTTGAGACTTTTCAACGCATCAGAGAACACAAGGACTTCCTGGATAAAACACAGGGAGAATTCATTCTACAGAATCAACAGGAAGAAACTGCCAATGAAAATGAAAGAGGGCTATAACACTGAGGAAGCACCTTGGAGGACATGCATTGTCAGGAGTAGACCATCAGCAAAGGATTCAGAACTGCTCCAGTGAAGCCACTGCTTCCTACATTTTCCTGAGGATAATGGTGGTGAAGAGGGGCAAACAGAAGACCAACGGTAAGAGACACTGGATGCCACGGAAGGAACCAACCTAATAACCAACCACAGCAAGAAGAAAAGAATGCTGCTGGTGGTAGGAGATTCATCGTTCAGAAGTGTAGAGAAACCAGTGTTACAGCTGGGCAAGAAGAATGGGGAAGAGCACTGTTTTCCAGGCCCATGTATCTGAGATGTCACTGAGAATTGCCAAATCTTATCAAGAACATGGGGTGCTACCCCTTTTTCCTGATTCACGTGGACACTGAGAACACTACAAAGAAAACATTTGAACAGACCACCTTGGACTACAAAGCCCTTCATGAAAGTGAAGAGTTTAGAGGCATAGTTGGTATTCCTGCTAATTCTACCAGTCAAAAATAGAAGACCACACAGCAACAGGAATTCACTGCAGGACCAGATGAACTGCATCCCAGAATCCTGAAGGAACTTGCTACCACTTTTGAGAAACACTGGAGAATGAGTGAAGTACCAAAGGACTGGACACAAGCCAATTTTGTTCCTGTCTTTAAAAAAAAAAAAGGCAAAGAAGAAGAGCCAGAGACTACAGGCCACTCAACCAAGCCTCTACAGCAGTGGTTCTCAACCTGTGGGTCCCCAGATGTTTCTAGACTTCAGCTCCCAGAAGCCCTGAGCGTTGACCATAGTGGCTGGGGCTTCTGGGAGCTGAAGTCCACAAACATCTGGGGACCCACAGGTTGAGAACCACTGCTCTACAGTGATTAGTAGGAGCCAGAATAAATCCTGCCAAACTAAGCTTGTATCTTTTTAAAAAAAGAAATCAGGTCACAAGGTGGGAATGCTGTGGACATCATTTATCTGGATTTCAGCAAAGCATTTGGGAAGGTCACCCACAATATTTTAACAAATTGACTTAGTATGGAATAGATGGAAACACCATCAGACAGATCTGTAATTGGTTGGAAAACCTCGCTCAAAGAGTTGGCATCAATGGCTGTGTTTGAAACTGGAAAGAGATCTTGGGGTGGGGGACAGCAGAGCTCTGTCCTGAGGCCGACACGCGTATTTTAATCAATGATTTGGATGATAGGATGGGGAGAATCCTTATCAAACTTGCAGATGATATAAAACTAGGAGGGGTAGCAAACACATTGGAAAACAGGAACAGAATTCAAAAGGGCACTGATAAATGACAAAACTGAGCTGAAACTAATAGAAATTCAACATAGACAAATCCAAAATTCTACATTTAGGCCTCAAAAAAACGAACGCACAAGTATGAGATGGGGGATACTTGGCTCAGCAGTGCTACATATAAAAAGGACCTTGGGATTATTGTTGAACATAACAGCAGTGTGATGCTGCAGCAAAGAAGACAAATAATATTTTAGCATCCTTTAACAGAAGCAGTTTTCACATTCAGGGAAGTAATAATCTCACTATATTCTGCACTGGTCAGGCCTCATCTGAGTACTGTATTCAATTCTGGTCACCTCATTTTAAGGATATAGACAACTTAGAGCTGGGTCAGAGAGGTGGGTCAACATGTACCATAAGAGGTATGGAAAACAAAACACACAAGGAAATGTTAAAGGAGTTGGACATGTTCAGCCCGGTGAAAAGAAGACTGAGGGATAATAAGACAGCACCCATTAAATATCTCAAGGGTTGTCACAGAGAAGAAACTGCAGGTTTGTTCTCTGCTGCTCAGAGGGTAGGATCAGGACTAATGGATTTACAGAATGGTAGATTTTGATTGAATAGTACAAGGAACTTCTTGAAAGTGAGAGCAGTTTAGAAATGGAACCAATTGCTGACAGAAATGGTGGGGTCTTCTCCTTCGGATGTCTTCAAAAAAGGGTTGGACAGTTACCTGCTGAGGATCCTCTAGCTCAGTGGTTCTCAACCTTCCTAATGCCGCTACCCCTTAATACAGTTCCTCATGTTGTGGTGACCGCCAATCATAAAATTATTTTTGTTATTTATTATTTATTCAATAAGTAGTTTGTTGACTGCTTAATAATGACATTACATTCAAATTCAATGAATTGTCCAACTTGCAATACATTTTGTAAACTTGTTACCTCCCTACTACACTCAGACACATTCCCCTGGGAAGACATGGAGGACATAGGAGGTTCAAATCTTACTTCTGTACATTCCATAGGCATTGAGCAGTTTGACTCCTAGTGAATAAGGACACCCTACACAATGCTAAACGGCCCTGCGCGACTGTGTTCGCCGGCTGAGCAGCTGCCATTGCTCCCGGTAGAGGCTGCTTGCATGCTTGAGCGTGATTGGTTGTGTTGCTGGTGAGCTGGGATTGGTCAGGAGAGCTCTTTTCTCTCCCTCTCTTGCTCTCTGAACGGGCCTCTTTCCAACATGGCCGCTGGCAGTCAAAGGAGCGGATGGGAGCCCTTCCCCGCCCTTCACAGACTTCGCTGCATTACCAGGCAATTTTCCTTTCACCTTCTTTTTAATTCTTGCCTTCTCAGACTTCCTTAGACTAGATGTTCTTAGCTTTGTTTGAGCCTCGGAGTGGCTGGTCGGAGATTGCCCTTCCAACTCACTCTCGCTCGATGCCAAGTGGAGCCTAAGACCATCGGAAATACATATTTTCTGGTGGTCTTAGGTGACCCCTGTGAAAGGGTCGTTCGACCCCCAAAGGGGTCACGACCCACAGGCTGAGAACCGCTACTCTAGCTGGAGATGCTGCATTGAGAAGTGGAAATTCCCAAGCCTCAAGACAGGCATAAGACCTACATCATTGACAGAAGCACTACCACTTCAAGGAGGAAACCTGCTTGAGAAGCACCAGCTCCCCTACTCATTTTCCGAATCTGTGACACTGGGGTCTCAACGGGAATGTATGCTCCTTATGAAGTCTGTAGGTCAAGACTGCAGTAAGTAGTCTGGGTTGCTGCTGAAAAGTCTGAGATCACTGGAAATTGGCAGTAGATTCAAATTAAGTACATTAGCTGTTTAAGAAAGCAACAGAGCCTTATTTATGAACTCTTGGCAAGACACATAACAATGGTAAAGCAGGCTGGAATAAAGTGCAGGAAGGGCTACGGAGTGGAGAACCAATATGGGGCATCATCTCTGACAACCAGAGAAACCAGAATGAACTGCACATAGAACCTCATGAGACAACAGTGTAAGCCTTTGGGGACTGGTAGAACCAGCACTGTGACAGAGAAAGCAAGGTATGGTATGTACAGTTATCTCACTCCAGAAGGTGCTGCTACTACCAGCAGAAAGAACCACCATTGGTTAAAAAAACAAACCCTGAAAATAGCTTCTGGTATTTTCCTCCTGTATTGTCTCCAGCAAACTTCTGAAGTAAAGCTCTGGTAAAAGTCATGTCCTGACTGGTAGCCAGTGTTTTAAGTCATAAAACTGCATCCTCCATCTCTAGCCCCCCTCAATCTGGCTGCCCCTTGTTCCATTTATGAAAGTGACCAACTTGGGCTAAAGCAATAAAGCACAAGCTTCTAAGGCATTAGAACCACTGGCATTTGTCTATTTTCATACAGCAGAATTTAAACTATAACAGGACATTTAACTGCATTTCTGCCTAAATTTCAGTCTGCTCATTTTAGTCCATGTTAGCCACCTAGAAATATTTCAAAAAACAGCCAGCTCCCACTATTCTTAAGCAGCCATATTCATAGTAAGTCAAAATACAACGGAATACTGAGAGCCAATGTAAGGGAAGCAATGGTTCAGATGCTTTCACATCCCAAATAAAACAGGCTTGGCAGTAGAGAAATGTCTTGCATGTATGCAATATATTATATGTAAATTAATTTGACTTTTCCCTTTCCTTTTTATATTTCTGTATAAGAGCTGGTTGCTAAAATAAACTTAACTGAACTGTATGCGATCACTACTACCTATAGCCTTTTTCTTGATTTTTTGGGCCCAATTGACATACCATGCTGAAAGTTTTCAGACATATAGATTCATTTCTAGTTTCCTTTATCACTACCACCGAACTACAATAATTTGAATGTTGCACTGTCTGGCATGTTATTCTCCTCCTGTTCCACCCAATGCTCTTGAGCATAATGAAGCAGTACAGCTCATGCATCAGCTTTCTGGAACATACTACAACATGCCTGTACTACAGACCAAAATTGAAGCCTCAAGTTTCTTTCCCATTTGGTATTCATGAACATACAAAACATATGTTGTTAAAAAACTTACTGAAAAGACATAAATTGACTTGTATCCCTTTAAAAATGGACTTAATTCAGAGGAAATGCCCAATGCTCAAGATATTGCAAATATTTGAACTGCCATTATACGGACCACAAGAGATACTACTTTGATTTCTACTGCATTACACTGAGATTACTAGTGATGAGAAGGCCCTTACTCATTTTCCGTTTTTGGCACATTATTTGCACAATATTATTGCTTAGTTATATTATTTTTTTTCATTGAATACCATTTTAAGCTTCCTTTTTATACTGACTTTTGATTATTTTATCATGTTCATTATGATCCTGGAAGTCATTTTCTGATTTTTGTACAAAATTGAAAGTACAGATACATAGATATAGATATAAAACAGTGTAATCCTATGAATGCTTACTTAAATCTAAGTCCAGCTGTATTTTATCTTTCTTTAATTATCTGAAATAATTTCAAGATACTCCTTTAGTAGAAAACCCCACAGATAGCATATAACCAGTAACAAAACACAAAACCACAGAAACAGTAGCCATGAAAACAATCAAACCCACAGATCTCCCATTTAAAAATCCAGTGGGGCTTACTCCCACGTAAACAGGCAATTTGCGACTTCAGCTCTATGCCAGAACACCCATATAATGGAACTTCTGATTAAATACGTACATGGTTGCACATTAAGTTTCCAAAATAAATAAAAGCAACAGGGAAAATCTGGAGATCATATTTTAAAAAGTAGTAATTTGAGCTATAACTGAGGAAAACTAAATGAAGTTTCTAGCTGATAGATTCAATCCTGAGAGAATTCAAAACAGTTTAGTAGACTGAGTTGACTAAACTGATCAAAATACTAAATGAAGAAGTCAGCATTTTAGAAAAGCATAGAACACAGCAGTATGCACCTTTTTAAAGCAAATGGCAGCAGCCAATATTCCTAACTCCATCCTACCTCTTGAGCTATAAAGGCGACAACCAAACTCTTAAAAAATTCCTTTCTTGTAATCCTATAAAAGCTAACTGTATCTAGACATACATCATATTGCTAGGGCTAAATCTTTTAATGAAAACAAAGAATACAGAAGAAAGGGGAAGAACACAGAATTTTGATAATACAAGAAATGCTGAAGGAAAAAGATTTGTTTACCCTTTCCAGTCACTTGTGCAAATTTTTAATACAAATACACAAAGGAAAAGATCCCTCTGCATGTTTCATCTGATACCACCAATCATGGTAAGATTATTTCCAGTCCAACTATGAACCCTCTATGTTTGACTCACCATGGTTACACTAGGCAAGTCAAATGCACAGCAAAATACTCTGATGTTACCACTTACAATCTAAGTGCACAATGAGAAGATCAGCACCTTATTAATTGATCTTACGTGCATTCAAGTGACTCTAACTTGCGGTAACCGTCCTTCGCAAGATTTTTTTCAGAGGAAGTTTCCTACTGTCTTCCTTGAAGCTGAGTGTGTGACTTGCTAAAAGTCATTTGGTGGCTTTCCATGGCTGAGTAGAGATTTGAACCCTGGTCTCCCAGAGTCCTAGTCCAACACTCCAGTTATTAATAATTGACATCAAATGTTTGTACTTTATTAATACAATCTTCTCTCTTTAATCTAGTAACATGATAGTAAGTCGTTCCCCTCTCTTTAAAACCAATTTAGCTCAGAAGAATTTGCTCCAGATAGTCTTTGGATTCCCCTTCTGTGTATAGTGACATGCAGAACATACTTCTGAAGGAACCATATTAAATAGTTTTCACCACTCTCTCATAAATAAAATGCAAAAAATGTACCCACCACCCTTTTATTTAATAACTTCCCTCTATCATCATACTTTGGCCCTGAACTTATACTATCAGGTGGTCACATGTATACTCCTTTTCCGGGCAAGGTGCTTACTCAGTATGCTACTCCAGATGCTCATGGGTAGATTTTTCAATTTTCTACAGTCATTTGAATCTTGTTTCCAGCCCTGCTTTGACACTGAAACACCATTGGTTAAATCCCTCCGAAAAAGAAATTACCACCATCTACATGCTCCTGGACCTTTCAAATGCTTCTAATACCATCAGTGATAGTTTCCTTCTGGTCCAGCTATGAAAGGTTGGTGGTTGGGGTAGGGACTCTGCTTCAATCACTCTATTCATACCTAGATTCTACATTTTAGGAAGTAATGCTGAAATACCACTGCTCCATAGCAGTTACCCTGTTGGCTTTCAAAGGGCCCTTTCCTGTCCTCCATGCTGTTGTCACCATAAAACTGGGGTACAGTATCTTCAGTCTGCCGATGAAGCAGGAACTCTTCATCAAACTCAGGTGGTGCTATGGAAATGTTGAATAGATACTTGGGATTAATAAAGATAGGACACTGAAGGTCAATGAGGTCCTGGCATTATAAGAAAGAGATACTGTTGGTATGTGGTGGTTCTTACTGGAGACAGGGTTTCTGACCTGTTCTAGATGGGTTTGTAAGGATGTGGTTTGTAGCTTGGGTTACTGTAAAACCCAGACCTATCTCTGGAGGTCCAAAGCATTAGACAAGACCACTGTTCAGTACACCACCCTAATCTAATGGATAGATAGTCTGGCCACACATACTAATGCAATGGAGACTTCCTATTCAGACTAGCACTGCCCACTGTGGGTAGGGCAGCCTTTCAAAACTACAAAACAGGGGTGGAAATCATGTGGCCCACAGATGCTGCTGGACTGTTACATCCAGCATTTTGCACCATTGACTATGCTGGCTAGAGCTGGAAAGTTTCATCATTCCCACCCAGGGCTAGAAACTACAGCTATTACAGAACATGGCAAGTGGTTTACTGCCATGGATCAGGTACACGGAATAGATTTCTCAAATCTTGATACAATCGCATTGGTTCTTAGTCTGTTTTCAGATCCAATTCAACAGGCTGATTTTAACTTTCATGCCATAAACAGCTTTCCTCAAAGCTCTCACACAAACCTACCTACATAATATGTTCTTCGTATGAACCTGCCTACACACTAAGCTGCTCTCATCAGACCACTGTAGATCCTTGAGCTGTCTGAGATGAAGAATAGGCCTTTTCTATTACAGTGCACCTTCCCTTTGCAACTTGTTTCCTATGAAAGCTCACTTGGCATAGTTCTTTTTTTTTTAACAGCCAGATAAAGACCTGTATTTCTTCAGTATTTTTAGAACCTTTGGTTTCACTACTTCTGTTTTTTTAAAAAAAGCTTTTACTTTATGATATTAAATAGCCATTCTATTTATATATACCTACACACACATATATATACATACATACAGTACACACACACATATATAATGGTATACTTAAACTATATCAACACAAAAATAATTCGTTTCTATTCTATGAGTAAAGCATGAGGCAAAAAAGAATCCCTTCAACAACTGCAAAACTCCCAAATCAAGGGAACAGATTTTCAAATAAAAGCCAGTGTTTTTACACAGATATTTATATTTTAAAGAAAACCTGCAATGTGAAGAGTCCACGATTTAGGATAGATTCATCATCCCCCATCATCACCACACAATAGAGAAACCTAATTTTATGTTCCACTCCCCTCTTCCTCATACAGCCGTTGACAGAGAACAGGGAAATTCTCCACTGAAGGACGCCTCAAAGCCTCCTGAAGCGGCTTTTTGTCTGAGCGGTGCTTACAGCGCTCCAACCCAGCTACGCAACGCCACACACAGCTGGGGAGGAAGGAGCTTCACCTCGTCCAGAAAAGAAAACGACTCGAGAGAGAGCGGGCGAGCGAGAGGCCAGAGCGGGCGAGCGAGCGAGCCAGCCGCCGCCGCCGCCGCCCCCCTCCCGCGGCCAGGCATGCACCCCTCCCTTTCAAGCCCCGGCTACTCAACAGCACAGCAACTCCACAGCAAGCGAAGGAGAAGACCTCGGCCGAGAGAGCGAGCCGCTCCCCGAACCGTTTCGCGGAGGATGGGAACGGAGGCCCCGCAGGCCAAGGCGGCAGCCACCCACCTTGAGCGTGGGGTACTCCTGCACCTTCAAAGTCATTGAGAGCTGAGCAGCTGATTCCTGCACCGCCATCTTGAACCGGGCATCAAACGCCGCCGCCGCGGCACCACCTCCGTCCCCCTTCCTCGCTCTACGGCTCCCCGACACAACCAACCGCCCTCCTCCCCGGAAAGCCAAGAAACGCTTTCTGTATGCGTCTCGCGTTGCACTCTGGGTAATAAAGCGCTTCCGCCTCTTCCTCGCTCTCCTGACAGACGGTGGCTCAACCTAGTGCAGGCTTCGCGCTCCGCCCCTGGACCTCAAAGCCGAATGGTTTGCAAGGGGTGGGCGGTCACAAGACCAGGCAGACAACCAATCACAGGGTTCTTTTCGCGTCCCTTCCCGACCCGGTCTCTCTATTCTTTTATGAGGTATTTTGTACTGTTTATTTCACTTCTGAGCGTGTTTGTAACAATGGGCTTGATTGGAAGATACGAGGACGAGGAGGGGTTTAACGAACGAGGCGAGCCTCCTCAAGGAGAATAATTGACCTAACCCAGTCTCCTACGTTGTCAGTATCTTTCGGGCCAATCTAAATCCGGTGCCCGGCGTCTGGGCGGGACTTAACACGCGAGGGCGGAAGGCGGGCATTTTAATTCTCTTCCACGACAGTAGCCGGCCAGGCGGGGGGCGGGAGCGCCCTTTAGAACTTTTTTTGAGGGGAAGGTGCCCCGTTCACCGAACTGCTGGTTCCTGGGGAGTCGTTTGATACTGAACTGATAGTGAAAATAACGGCTTTTGTCTGTTTACAAAGAAACTCACTGACGACCTTCTGGAGAGGGAGAAGGTACCTGGCGTCAATAGTCAGCTGAACCCTGACAAAGCAGACATTCTGCGAACAGGTGTTCCACTTCCAACATCCTATGGAATCCTTTGAGGCCCCTCCCTAAACTGCAAACCCCAGGATTCCACAGGATGATGAAAGTGGAATAATTAGCACTAGGACAGGCTAGCACAGAAATGGCCTAATAATAGCTAGATTCCCTGTTTTGAATGGCACACTACGCTCTTGATGCAGTAGGTGTGAATTTTGGAAAGACTTGATTCAAGACTGCCATTGTATAAAGCCAGAGGGCTTCTGCCTGTGATCTGACCACAGCGATCCGCATACTGATTGCACTCCAATTGGACTATTGGAATGCGCTGTACCTGAAGTTCCCATTGATGACAGGGCTGCTTCCTGCCGTATGACAAGAACAGCGAGGACTGGATATTTTATCCTAGTTCTTAGTTCTGCATTGGCTGGGTGAAGCTAAAGCCACCATTGCCATCAAGATTGAATGGTTCTCCATCACCTATGAGGTCATACAGTTTTCTTTTTTCTGGATTCCTTAAAATAGCATAAGCGTGTCCAATCCTTTTGAAAGCTTCTGTTGCTCCAGGTGCATGATTTTTGTCTGGATGGAACTTCAGAGCAAGCTTTTTATAAGCTCTCTCTTTAAGCCCTCTCTGCTGACATCTGGGCATACTTCAAGAACTTCATAATAAATTGTTCATTTTTCTGTCTCAGATGTTTGCTTCTTCTGTGCCCTTGGCAAGAGACCTAAGACATCCATATCCACATGTCTGAACAGTTCATCAAACATGAGCATTGGGCACAATTTGGCTTTGGTCTTGTTTCTGCAGGGACTTATTTCTTGCCAGATGTCATGAAGTTCACAATTCTGGCTTATTTGCTGACCTACATTTGGCTAGTAAACATTTGAAGTTATATGCACAGCAGTTCATTTAGTTCCTAAATGCTCTCTAAATGAGCTGGTGTGTGCCATTTCCATCAGTTTGGCTCTATACTGTGTTGGCCCAACTAGCTATCTCTGCTTCTCCCCTGGCCTGTTATGATGATGCCTTAGGGACTTTCAATATATAAACTTGGCCCACACCACTATAAATCAGTCTGGATGTTCTTTTGACAACTCAGGGAGATTCTAATTGGCCACTGCAAACAAAAGCTTTAGGCTTTCATCCACCCTTTGTTCTCCTACAAACTGATGAGATTGGTTCATTGAATGCACTCATCTGAATCAAATCCCCTTCCACATTTGGTGCATTAAGCTCATTAGGACTGTTCCCTAGGGCAGGAGTTTCCACATAAGGTTCTTCCTCCCTTATAATCTCAGGCTAAGTAAAATTGTTCCTGCAGCATCTGGTGGCAGGTAACTATGCAGATCTGCTTCACATGCTTGGCCAGATCATTTCCAATTAAGCATGGGGCTGGGATATCAGGGCACACAGTCAGCAAATAAAAAGGTGAAGATCTCAACCCTTTCAGAAGCACCTTTTTGTGGAGTAAAAGGTTCTCTTGTGAGATTAAATGAGGCTGAAACACACAAACCCTTATCTCTCAATCCCCAAATAGTTTTGTCTAGGACCTGTAATTTTTCCCTATAATCTCCAACCCAATCTGTATTCAAAGTGACCAACATACATCTGTAATGGAAAATTAAATATCACACAATGGCGATTTGTGAATAACAAATAAGTGAATTTACTATACTATGTATTAACTATTTACAGTTGATTGAAAGAGTAGTGGTAGAGTTCTACCAAAACAAATTTTATTTTATAGCAGATATTGGCTATAATAGATAAGGTATCACCCTAACTTCCTTAGAATGTATGTTTGAAAAAAGGAGGAGGAGAGAAAAGGAACTTTATTTTACTGTCTATTTTCAATGAGTTTGTTTCTTATTATCTTTTACTTTTTGCTGTCTTTTTTTTCTTAGTTGTATCTATGTATCCAGCTGGTATGAAAATACATATATTAGTATGAAGTTATTTTTATATAATATATATATATATATATAGGTTAGTTTAAATATAGTTTAGATAAATGCTTATATACCTAATACTTCTTTCTACTTCTCACTAATTAATTCTATCGTTAGATTCTTTGTATATATTAATTGTTTAGCTTAGAATGCTTCATATCTATGTTGTTTATATTCTTTTTAATGACCATTTAAAATTTCTTAATAAAGAGAATTTAAAAAAAAGCAGTGGCCAACATACAGTGGTTGGTTTTCTGAGGAATTAAACTTCTTTAAACTTCATCTTTACCACTAGATGCTGTTTCCATGCCAATGGTCCTATTAGTTTCAGACGGCAAGGGACAATTTAGTTGTGAGGATTGAATTTTTGTTAGGCGGTAAGTCTGCTTAGGCTCCTCAGTTTTCACTTTCCCAATCTTTTTAGGGCAATCAAACAGGAAATGTCCCACTTTCCCACATTTAAAACAAGTTTTCTTTCCTACCTTTTCTTTTGGCGAGGGAATTTTCTTTGCCTAGCCACCATTTTTTTCAGGACTGTGAGGTTGCTCTTTTGTTTTCTTTGTTTTGGCAGTTTTCCATTCAAGTACTAGCCAGAGATGGCACTGCTTAGCTTCCAAGATCAGATGGGATCTGGTACCTTTAGGGTCCTGAATTTTATTGTATGGTTGTCACAGCACTGTGACTCACCATAATAAATGTGTATATAACAATACTGGGCTACTTTGCAGGGCTGGCATAGTCTACAGCCTTTCAGCCACATTCCTGCTTCCTGCAATATGGCTATAATAATGATGGGTTTTATCTGCATGAATTAACAGAGCAGACTTTTTTAATGTTTATAATTTCAGGAAGAAAACACAAGTTCTGCTTTACAAAAATCATTAACTCCTATCTTTGTTGCTACTATTAGGAGTGAAGTGGGTAATCACACATAGCTACACTGGATTTCTGACTTTTAAATAAATGGACCCACAATCACTTCTGGACATACCTTCTCTGGAGAGAGGATGTGTCATTCATTGCTATGGCTTCATTCACTGACTAAAAATGGTCAAGTACTAATTATATTAATCTTATTATGTGGCAATGAAGTCATTAAAAAAAAGTCTCACTTTGCCTCTGTCAACTCATAATTGACGTGTCACCCACTAGAGTGATTCCAAGTGGTGAGGACCTTGTTGGGATCAGAGAGGCTAGGAAAGAACCCTTTGTTACCTGCTGTAGTAAATTTGCTGTGCACCAAAGAGACAGCTCAAATTAGTTCAAAACTTGATGCCACAGTATCTGTGTCCAGAGTGTTACCGCAAAACATGGGTGACTCAGGGGTCCACCTGTGATGCCAGTACCTCTGTTCAAAAGTGGGGAATTATTAGCTCAAATTAGGAGGCCTGCGAGAGGGGGGTAAGCTAATGAAATCTTTGACATCAATGTTTACTGTGGCTCTGCAGGAAAGGACCAGCCAGAGATTCCAAAATAAACTGAATGTGGTTTGATTGGGGGAAATACAATCTCTCTCACACACACACACAAGATTCACACAGTCACACAATGCTAACTGAAGGAAAGAGAGGAAAGTATTGGATAGCAAGTTTCAGAGTGCAGAATGGGCAATAACCAATCCTGAAGAGCAGTGAAGAAATGGCACGTGGCTTAGAACTGCATCTTTGGCCAGTAGAGTTTGGGGTTCAAAATGACAGTTCAGCATCTGAGAGAGTTCAGAGACAATTCAGCGTTTGCAAGAGTTTGAGGCACAGAACTCATGCAAAAGTGGAAAAACTATGAATAATCCCCTTCCCATTTCCCTCCAGAGCTTCCCCTCCCATTTCTTTCCCTATGGCCCCAGTGATGAGTGGCAGGGGGAGAAAAAAAGACAACCTAAAAGGCTTACTAGCACTTTCCCTCAGACAGAGAAGAGGGGAGTCCTAATTACTTCTGGCAGCCATCCTGAGAAAGGAGCACCTGACCAATCAGCAGCCTATTCACAGCATAATATGCAATCACATGGCAGAGAGGCCGTGCCTTCAACAATGGGAGAGGGCTTTGCTTACCCAAAAGGAAAAAAAATGTCTGTTTTAGACACAAGGCTCATAAACCTGGGGTGAGCAATGCAAGGGATGGGAGGAGGAATATCGGAGGAGGGGGGAGGCAAGCATGTGCCTTACAAATAATCAAATTTGCCAAAGTGAAACCTGTGAATGTGAAAAGGTTACTGTACTGCAAACTAGCTGCTCAGAACTGGGTTTTTAATACTCTCTTTCCCTCCCTGAAAGGGTGTGAGTTAATTGCTTTCTGGCAGAGTAAACAAAAGGGGTTTGGAATGGACTGATCATTTGATGGGAATCCAGGCAGCTTCTCAATGTCTTGATTGGGTAATGTTACCCTGATTTCTGGGGGTCCCGGGAGGGACACCACAATGTGCTCAAAATATGGGGAATTGGAATTAGCTCAGAGCACTAGCTGGCAATGCGAAAGGCAGGGTAACTTAGCGAGATCTTGAACCCTATGTATATGGGGTCGGGCCACGCCAAGAACTAGGCAAGTTGTTCAGTTTAAAGATTTTATTAAATTTTCAGTAATTAAAGCAAACAACGACACTTGCACACTCATTCAAGAACTAATGAAGAAGAAAGTGAGGAAAATTGATAGGTGTTTTGAGAGGATTTCTGGGGTGATACTCCACCTGATCCTGACGCCCAGGAAGCCAAAGTTGAAACAGAGGATTGAGTGCAGTGAAACTCAGCACGTGGGAGGGGCCTGAGGGGAACACTTCGGCAAACAGAGTGACAGCAATTCGGGAGGAAAATGTAAATGAACCCCCGAATAGATAAACACATGGGGTTTTTATAGAAAAAAATATTCCTGGAGGGCTAGTTCTCTCCCAGGGAGAACAATAGCAAGGAGGGCTAGTTCAAAAGCCCTCAACGGTGAACATCTCCAGCTGTTCCTCAGTGTCATGTGAATGACTTTACCTGAGTGAGACAAAGGCATAGGTAGAGTGGAAATTGCCCTCACTTGGCAGGCTGATTGTGATTCTACCGAGCTGCCATACCAGTACGAAGGGTCCTTTGTCTGTTTAATGGTCAGAATGTCTAGAGGGGTCTCTGGCTACGTGACAGATTGTGGCTTGACTGGAATTTTTCTAACTTCAGCCTTTCAGCCTTTCCTGCCTACGTGTACTTACAGTGACCCCGTCAGACACATGGAATGATTTTTAATATTATCCACATGGAGATATCAATTTGATGTGGTGAATTAATAAACTGTAAACCCTGGGAGAGAGCTATTGGCCATAGGAATAGTAATGTGACTGGGGAAGGTTTTGGTAGGAAATGTGCATGGCAGGGGTGCAGAGGTTGGGTAGTTGAGAAGATTAGCTTAGAGTTATTGAGTCAGGCTTTCCCAGCTAATCCATAGCAAATTTATGACCTGGCTATGTTGAGGTCATCTCTGACCGACTTTTGCACATCTTCCCAGCCAGCATCCCTTCTCCATATGGCCTTTCAGCCATAAGTGTATATAACTTAATTTCATGCCAATTAATATTTGCCAATTAGACCATATTTTGGTGGTGTACGGCTGCTAACAAGGGTTCCATTTGGTAAAATTGCTTGGGATCAATTTTAGTTGCTACGGTTTGGTGATATGGATGACATTCTTGAATCAATATGTCCCAGAATATGTAAGCTTGACCTTTGCCCATCTTGACTAATAAGATTCAAATAAGGTGGATTGATTAGGTGGATCTAGACGGTGGTAAATACCCTACAATGCTAGGGAGATGTGCCTCCCACTTTGAAGAGGATGCTTTCTCCTGAGGGACCTTTCTGTACTCAGAAATATGTGAGACATTGTTGAAATAAGATGTTTCATCTTGTGTCTATCATTTTGTCTCTAACAGAACTCGAAAACATAGCTGTGTTAGTCTGGATCAGTATGCAAAAGAATATTGTAGCATAAACGTCTGTAAATTGAGTCTACTGTACTGGATGCATCTAATGAAGTAGACTCAGATTATGAAAGCTTATGCAACAAACTCCTTTCTCTAAGTCTCAAAGATGCTAGAATATCCCTTTGCATATTTATCACAAATACTTCCTTTGGAAGCAAGGTACTCATGCTTGTGGTAAGTGGCAACTTCTTGGGCCTAGGTTGTATTCTGTGTGAAAGACAGAGGGAGTGCTGTATTTGGATCTTTTTGTGGTTTTCAATAACATTAATCATGGTACCCTACTGGACCAGCTCTGTGAGATAGGAACAGGAGGAACAGTGTTATGATAGTTCCACTGCTATCTGCAGGTCCAGTTCCAGAGAATTGTCATGTACTGGATAATTCATGCTCCACAGAACTCATTCTGAGGTAGACACAAGTTTATTGTTTATGGATATCATGAGCAACATAGCACACTTTCACAGAAATTAGCCTTTGAATTACAATGAAGCAGCAATTAGCAGTACTTAAGCCTGGATACAAAGGAACCCCCTTTTCAATGGTAAATACAAAGGTAAACACAAAGTAGCAGTTAGCAAAGAATACACATTCAACAAGCTAGTATTTTAGTGGCACGGAGCTTAGCTTAGCTTAGTGACCTGACAAAAGAAGTATTAGGAGACTTGTGTTCAGTCCCAGGGATAGTAAGGAGTGGGGTACAACAAGGCGCCATCCTACCCCAATTGGGAAAGGTCATTAGTAGTTATGAAGCTGGCTGCCATCAGTTTCCTAATGACTCTCAGTTGTACTTGTGGTCTAAGTCAGCTAGAGCTGTCTAAGTGGTGGACTAATGCATAGATGCTATACTGGGGTGGATGATAACCAAAAAAGTGAAACTGAATCTTGGTGGTTCCTGGATCTGGGAAATGGATAAGCAGCCTGCATAGAGGCAGCCTGTCCATCTGAAGAGACAGGTACAAAGCTTGGGAGTATGCCTTGAGCCATCAATCTCACTGGAGACCCAGGTGGATTCACAGTTCAGAGTGCCTGGGCCCAGCTTCAAGACGGCTGCCAACTATAGCTGTTCTTGTACAAGGGTAACCTAGCCACAATAGTCCATGCAGTGGTAATGAAGTAGCTCGCCAAGAACTGAGATCACCAGATTAGAAAGCAGAAAGATTTATTTTTCACTGCGCAGGGATCTCAGTGGAATGGATTTCCAAAGACTGAGAACCCAGAGTCAGGTATCAACACACTTTTATACACTCTTGTAAACAGGTATAGGAAATGATTAAAATATGACCATATATGAACTGTTTACAGGTTACAAAGACCCAGGTTACAGCTTTCGAAATGACGTATTTCGGTACCAAGGGAGTACTGTCACTGAATTACACCGACCTCAAAACTCCCCAGGTTCCCTGCATAGTTAAGTGCATACCTAAGCCTTCTGATAAGATAAAGGACGCATCAGCTCACCTTATTTTTCTCTATTTTTCTACTTAAGCAATAGCTTCTTCAATTTAACCCTTTCAGTAACTTCCTGATTAGACTACTGTGATATATTCCAGATATGCATTATCTGATATTCCATATAATTCGTTTCCAAATATGGAAAACAAAGCAATGGTACACAGATTAGAAACATTCAGTGTAGATTCTGTTCCTCAAGAAAGGGGACACCAGAGAATGCCGTAACAATTGGACCATTGCATTAATCTGCTGTGCAGGCAAATGATGCTCCGAGTTTTACAACAAAGACTTTTAGTATGCATGAAATGAAAAATGCCCAGTATCCATTCTGGGTTCAGAAAAAGAAGGGGCACTAGGGGATTAATTAGAAGCATACATTGGATAAGGGAGCATGCCAAAGAATTTCAGAGAAAATCAGCCTGCATTGTGTAGATTAAAACAAAGTCTTTGATTTTGTAGGTCACAAAAAATATGGATTGCATTAAAGGAAATGGGTGTAACACAATGTTTGATTGTTCTGATATATGACCTTTGTTCATATATCATGAAGAAAGGTCATGAAAAAGAAAGAATGTGGAGAAACACAACATTTTCAGAATGGCAAGGGAGTCACTCAAGAAAGCATTTTGTCATCCCATCTATTTAATTTATATTCAAAATTTATCGTATGGAAAACTGGATTAGACTCAGAGAATGGAGGTGTGAATATTGGAAGAAAGAACATCAACAATTAAAGATATGCATACTAGCAGAAAATAGCAAAGACTTGGAATGACTGTTGAAGAAAGGGAAAGAAGAAAGTACAAACATTGGGTTACAGTTGAACATTAAGAAAACACAAATAATGACCACAGATTATTTATATAACTTTAAAGTGGATACAAAGGGATCATGTAGCACCTTTCAGACTGAGAGAAAGAAATTTGTTAAGCTTTCATAGACTCTGTCTGCTTCATCAGATGCAATTTTAAAGTGCGTGATGAAGACACTGAAATAGTCAAAGACTTTCTATAATTTGTTGGTTGTTGTTGTTGTGTGTTTCCAAGTCATTTCTGACTTATAGTAACCCTAAGGTGAACCTGTCATGGGGCTTTGGGGCCGAGAGTGCATGATGTGCCCAAAGTCACCCAGTGGGCTTCCATGGCTAGGCAGGGAATTGAATCTTGGTCTGAAGGGTTGTAGTCCAGCGCTCAGGCCACGACAGTACACTGGTCCTCCCTATACTTTGGCTGAGTCATAAATCAAAATGGAGACTCTAGTCAAGGAGTCAGAAGAGAAATAAAACTTGGAAGAGAAGAAAAGAAGGAACTACATGAGATCCACAAGTGAAAGATGTGTCACTAAATACCAAAGTCAGGATCATCCATGCTTCATATTTCTGATTTCTATGTATAATTATGAAAGCAGGACAGTGAATACAGTTGATAGGAACAGAATCAACCCATTTGAAATGCAGTGCTGAACTGCTGAGTTCTATGGATGCCAAGGAAAAGAATCAATGGGTCCTAGAGCAAATCAAGCCTAAACTCTCCCTAGAATAAAAAAAATATCACTAGCCTGAGGCTATTGTACTGTGCACATATCGTAAGACAACATGATTTATTGGAAAAGAGAATAATGCTTGGAAAAGAGGAAGGCAGTAGGAAAAGAGGAAGATTCCACATGGATAGACTCAAATAAGGAAGCCACAGCCCTGAGTTTGCAGGCCCAGAGCAGGGATGTTAATAACAGAATATCATGAAGATCTCTTATTTTACATGTGGCTGCCATTAATGATGACTCAAAGTATACATGTTGTAAACAGTGGTTCTTAACATTTTCTTTATTGGAGATCCCCTGTAAATATAAATTGTTGTCAGGGAGCCTGTCATGTACTGGCTAATCCACACTCCACAAAACTCACTCTGATGTAGACAAAAATTTATTTTATATGGATAAGCAACACAGCACACTTCCACAGAAGCTGCTGAAACTGGAAGGTACATATAACATGCATCTTTTATATCTATCAAAGCAAGTTTAGGCCCACAAAGCTTTCATTGATCTCAGCCATAAATCCCTTCATGTGTCTATCTCCCCTTTGTTTACCCAGGCTGGTGCTTGCCACAACCACATACACCCTTGACCAGGATGATCCTTTTGTGCATATTTCTCTGTCCCTATCTTCACATTACTTTGTTCTTATAACATCCCAGCACTGCCAGCCTAAGGCCCTTTCCTCACGGGGGGGCGAAACGGGGCGGCGCACACAGGGGCGGAGCTTACCTGGTAGCGGGTTGCTCCGTCCCTGCAGGGAGCGTGGGTTCGCCGCTCTATACGCCGCCGAATTTCGGCGGTGTTCGGCGGCGCCCAAAATGGCAGCCAGCGGCTTCCGGCGGAGCTCTGCCAATCAGGGCAGCGTGCCAGCCGGAAGCCCGCCCCCCGGGTAGATCTGCAGGGACGCACTACCGCGTCTCTGCAGTTCTTCACCGGGGGCTGCCACGGAGCAGTGCGGGCAAGTTTCATAAAAACCACTTGGGAAGGTGGTTTTTATAAAACTCGCAGCGCCACCCCCGCGGCTGTGCTAGAGCGGTTTGAGGTGTAGAGCCTCACCTTTTCCAACAGCACTAGCGCACCCTGTGGTGAAGAAGACCTCCTGGAGAGGCCGCCCTAGCGTGGGCGATATGCCCGTGTGGAAAGGGCCTTAGTTTCAATTTCCCACTCTACCATAAAATCATAAAATAGAATGTAACATCCAGCAGCCTTTGGACTACAATGAAACAGCAATTAGCAGTATGTAAACCTGGATTCAAAATAGCCCCATTTGTGCAATTTTTAAATATAAAGTAGTGGTTAACAAAGAATACACATTCAACAGGTTAGTATTTTCATGGCAGGGAACTTAGAGAACTTAGCAACCTGACCAACCAGCAAGATCCAAGTCAAAATTTAACGCTTAATATTAGATGTAAATATTCAATTATTTATTCGTTTCTTAAAGGCTTCTGGAGACTAGGATTAAAATCCCTGCTCTGGCACTGAGTGGCCTTGGGCAAGTCACATACTCTCAGCTTCAGAGGAAGGCAAAGGCAGATGCCTTCTGAACAAATCTTGCTGAAAACAAAAACAACGACAACAACAAAAACCCCACAGCCCTATAATAGGTTACCTTAGGGATGCCATAAGTCAGAAGTGACTTGAAGGCGCCACAATAAAGTACCACTGACAAGGGGAGGTTCTTTCTAGCCATCATGTCTCTCCCCTTTGAAAAATGACTTATGGTGAACTTATCATGGGAGTTTTCTTGGCAAGATTTGTTGCCCTTGCCTTTCTCTTAATCTGAGAGAATGTGACTTGCCTGAGGTCACCCAGTGGGTTTCCATAGCCAACTGGGGATTCAAACCCTGGTCCTCAGAGTCTAATTTGGGTGCATGCTGTGATAATGGAGTTCCCCATTATCTAAATAACAGAGCTTAAGGGACATAGTTCCCCCTCACGCATACAAAAGGTTAATGGACTGCTAGGGTTAGATTACATTGAGTGGAAGTCACATGAGATAGGTCACATGAGATAGTTGCCTAATCAGGAGGAAGAAAGGTGAGAATCTTCTAGATGCTTCCATGAGAAGTGGAAAAAAAATCCTCAAGAGACCATGTAGAGGGTGAGGGAAGCCAGTAGATGTAAACAAGGGCACCTTCTGGCCCTTCCCAAAATATCATCTCAGAAATGACCAACGGCTGTGAGTAGCTTAGAATGTATCTAGTTAGCTGCGTTAGAGCTTTGTTATTTTGGACAGTTCGGCTGATCTTGAGAATCTATCTGCGCTTATAACTACTTGTAAATATCCAGCGTACCTGGGTGGGAGGAATCTCTTTCATGAGTAATATTTTCTTGTTTACCTTGCATGTTTAAAATGAATACTTTTTTGTAAGCCTCTGTTCCCTCCCCATTCCCATTCATTCCTTGGCGCATGCATGGATAGGATTCCTCTCATTCAGAAGCAGGAGGTGAGGGAAGGGAAAGGATCTTTGAACATAGAGATTGCGAATTCCCAAGCAACGTCCCACTGCGTTGCTGTAGAGTGGGCTAAAGCAGTGGGTGGTGGCAGCTTGGAATTAAGAGAATTTGGGGGAAATTCCTAGCTCCTATTCAAGGCCTAAGTCAGTATTGAGAGGGAAGAGGGCCCCCTTTTCCCCTGAATCTCCACACATGCACATGTCTGCCGCCATGTTCTTTGGCACCCACACCCCCTGCTGTCACGTCCCTGATGAAAGGGACAGCAGCAGGCATGTGTACTCACCCAAACTGCTTCCTTGTCTGCAAATGAGGGAGCAGTTTCAGCAGCTGCACTCCCTCTGCTGCCACATCCCAATTGCTGCTGCTCCTGCTTTCCAGCCACAGGGCTTGGTGGACTCCAGATTAAGAACTACTGTTGTAAGAAGTTTAGCAACTAGACTGCTGACAGGAACATCTTATAGAAACAATGTGACTACTTTTATTGCTGTTATTCCACTGAAACTTGGCAGTGTGGCAGGAATTCTAAAGAAAAGTTTTCTCCACCAGGCTGCTAAATTGTAATGGTGTGGCAGAATGTGTTATCCCACCGCCTTTCATTTGTTCATTTGTTTAGAGTGGTCCAATACACACGCACACACACACCACACACGGAAATTACTCATCCCTGCTTTAAAGGCTATCTAACCAGTAACAACAGTTCCTGGAGTTAACATTCCCATCAATCCTGAAAATGTGTGTGTGTGTGTGTGTGTGTGTGTGTGTGTCCGTCCATGTCCCCACAAGACAAGGCTGGAGACTAGACTAGGCTCCTCCCTAAAAAGTAATCAGCCAAAATTGCACCACCGGGATTGCTATGCAGTTGAGCTACCTCAGAAGTTATCTATTAAAAGTATATTAAAGGAGGCTAAATAACCTAAAGGCACCAGATCCTGTCTGATCTTGAAAGCTAAACAGGGTCAACCCTGGTTAGTACTTGGATGGTATACCAGGTGCTCTAGGCTATATTTCAGAAGAAAGCCACCTCAAAGTATTCCTTGACTAAGAAAATGCTATGAAATCCATGGGGTTGCCATGAGCTGGCAGGAAACTTGAAAGCATGTATACACACACACACACACACACACACACACACAAAAATATTCTGAGAACTATTGTAGTTGAATCTTTGTATCGTACATTCACATGCTATGCATAAGCTCTTAGCCTTTTTAAAATTTAAAATTCATTTTTGCTTTTGTAGTCAAAATGATTACCTTATGAATCAACCTAGAAACTGTTTTCAAATTCTTAACAGCAACCAGTGAGATATAACCAAGGGGCTTGCAGGAAATATTTTGAGTAATGGTTCTCAGCCTTTGATTCTACAGATGTTTTGGCCTTTGGCTCCCAGAATCCCACATCAGAGGCTTTTTATTAACAAGGAAACCATCTATTGGGGAAACGTTCCCTTCTTTTTGGGGCCCGTGTATACATTTTCTTTATTTAGGATGTGTGGGACTTCTTCCAGATGAAAGAGGGAAGTTCATCTTTGCTGCCCATTACTTTAACCAGCATTAGTCTTTCCAAAGCTTTGCTTCTGCATAAGGTATGTTTGTCTGGTTTTTTTGTTTCTTTTTTTTCTATTTTGTTTTAAGAGTTCTTTTAGAACATATAGAATTTTTCTTGATTCTTCAGCTTTGAGAATTATTTAAGAACATGAAGAGCAATGCTCAAACAAATTGAGGAACTATTTTATACAGTGGTCAACCAGTTTGCATTCATTAAATGGGGTCTTACATATTTTTTCTTTGCTTGATATAGTAATTGTATATTTTTGTTCATTCAGTTTTGTAATACCCGTATTTGCAATCCACCTAACAGTAGCCCTGTCCAGCCCACATTTTACTAGCTTCTTTGCAAGAATGTCATGGGGAACTTTGTCAAAGGCTTTACTGAGGTCAAGATACGCTACGTCTACAGCATTCCCTTCATCAATCAAGCTTGTACCCCTATTATAAAAAGAGATAAGATTAGTCTGGCATGACTTATTTTTGAGAAATCCATGCTGGCTTTTAGTGATTACGGCATTGCTTTCTAAGTAATTACAAACTGACTGTTTAATGATCTGCTCTAGGATCTTTCCTGGTATTGGTTTCAGTCTGACTGGACAATAATTATTTGGGTCCTCTTTTTTCCCCTTCTTGAAGATGGGGATGACATTTGCCCTCCTCCAGTCTGCTGGGACTTCTCCTGTTCTCCAAGAGTTCTGAAAGATTATTGCAGGTGGTTCAGAAATGACTTCTGCTAGTTCTTTTAATATCCTAGGATGTAATTCCTCTGGCCCTGGAGACTTGAATTCATCTAGTGTAGCCAGATATTCCTGTACTACTTCTCGATTTATTCTGTGTTGCATTTCCCTCGCTTCCTCATGTGCTCCCCACGCCCTAGGTTGGGTACTTCTATTCTTTGGGAGAAAACTGAGGCAAAGAAGATATTAAATAGTTCTGCCTTCTCACTTCCCCCGGTTATTAATTGGTCATCTTTTCCATGCAGTGACCCTATCATTTCCTTTTTTTCCTATTGCTGCTAACATATCTAGAAAAAAGCTCTTTTTATTGTTTTTGATGTCTCTGGCAAGCCTGAGTTCATTCTGTGCTTTAGCTTTTCTGACCTTCTCCCTACATCTCCTGGCTATTTGCTTGAATTCCTCTTTGGTGGTTTCACCATTCTTCCATTTCCTGTACATGTTTCTTTTAACACTTAGCTCAGCTGAGAGTTCTTCAATCAACCATTCTGGTTTCTTTAGAGACCTGCCATTTTTCCTCCTTATTGGCACAGTTTTCAATTGTGCCTTCAGTCTCTCACCTTTAAGAAACTCCCATCCGACATGAACTCCTTTGTCTTTTAGTATTCTTGACCACGGGATTTCAGCAAGTAACTCTTTAAGTTTAGAGAAATCAGCTTTCTTAAAGTTTAGGATGCGTGTCTGGCTACACTTGGCTTCTCCTTCCCACTGAATGACAAACTCCAAAAGAGCATGGTCACTCCCTCCTAAGGATCCCACTACCTCCACCTCATCAACTAGGTCATCCCTGTTGGTCAGGATCAGATCTAAAGTAGCTGATCCCCTTGTGGCCTCTTCCATCTTCTGGACCATGAAATTGTCTGCAAGGCAAGCGAGGAATCTGTTGGACCTTGGGGGCTTTGCAGAATTTGACTGCCAACAAATATCAGGATAATTGAAATCTCCCATTAACACGGCATCTCTCCTTTTTGAAAGTGTGGTCATCTGCTCCAGGAAGGCGTTATCCAAGTCCTCAGGCTGGCCCGGAGGCCTGTAGCAAACCCCCACAATCACATCCCTATTGTTTCTTGCTCCCTTAATTCTTGCCCAGATGCTCTCGACTTGCCTTCCCAGATTTAAGTCATAGATCTCTTCACAGGTGAAAACATCCTTGACATATAAGGCTACTCCTCCTCCTTTCTTGTTTGGGCTATTTCTGTGAAATAGGTTATACCCCTCTATTCCTACGTTTCAGTCATGAGATTCACCCCACCAGGTTTCAGTGATGCCTATTACATCATATTTATTTTGTTGTACTAAGAGTTGGAGTTCATTTTGTTTATTCCCCATGCTCTGTGCATTAGTGTGAGACACTTGAGATGATGTGCCCTTCGTGGAAGTCCTGTACTAAAGTTACTTTCCCTCTCCCTGTTGGTCTCTAGTTCTACTTGGCCTGCCCTATCTATATCATTTGGGCTATTTTTTGCAGCACTCACTGAATCCTTGTTCAGAATAACACTGTCCCCCTCCCCAGTCAAACTCTGTTTAAAGACCTCCTGATCTGTTTTGTGAGATTGTTAGCAAAAACATTCCAGCCAACGGTTGTAAGGTGCAGGCCATCCCATGCCAGAAGACCATCTTTGTGGAAATGGAGTTTGTGATCCAAAAATCCAAATCGCTCCCAGCGGCACCATCTTCAGAGCCAGTTGTTGATCTCCACTATTTTTCTTTCCCTTTGTGGGCCACGTCCTTCCACAGGGAGAAGAGATGAAATGACAACCTGCACACGAAGATCCTTCAGCTTCCTACCCATAAGCTCGTAATCCTTCGTGATGCGGTGAAAGCTGCGCGTTGCTGTGTCGTTAATTCCAATGTGAGCCGAGAGGAGGGAGTTATGGTCAGTGGGCTTGACCAGTCTGGTTAGCCTCTCCATTATGTCATTGATTTTGGCCCCAGGGAGACAGCACACCTCACGATTGATCCTATCTGGGTTGCAAATGGTCGGTTCGGTTCCTCTCAACAAAGAGTCCCCAACCACTAGAACTCGTCTCCTCTGAGGCTTGTCTGGGGTTACTCAATGAGTAGATTCCCTCACGGCTGCCTGAACTTTCTGTTTGTGCTGAGACTGTTGGTGCTGATGCTGTTGGGTGTTGTTCTGCTGGTGTTGAAGTTCCTGTTGCTGAAGTTGGATTTCCTCCGGATGATGTTTCATGACCTCTTCCTGCTGTTTCACTTTGTCATTAATAAGTTCAAGAACTTGGAAGTGATTCTGTAGCTTGAGAGTCTCTGTATGGCACCTTGCCTTTCTACTCCTGCGTTTCACATTCCTCCAAGCATCTGCCTCCTGCTTTTGTGAACCAGCTTCTTTGTCCGCTAGCTCCTCCATGAGCTCTGTCTTCAAAAAGGTCCTCTCAGCCCTATCCAAGAACTCCTCTCCCTCCCTAAAAATGTGAAGATTTGAAATGCGTGCCTCCAGCTGTTGAACCTTCTCCTCCAAGAAGGCAACCAGCTTGCATTTGCTGCAGGTGTACCCAGTGATGTCTTGTGGTAAGAAGAGAAACATGCCACAGCTAAGAGTAGTCTTGCTGCAGTGACTAGATAAAGGAGAATTCTTCAATATTTCCTAAGAAATGAAGGTTCTAGATCATTAAGTATATTCAATAGGAATATTTCTGGAGTAAATGGGATCCATATTTTATATATCTCTGTTAGCATTTTGTGCATCTGTTCCCAAAACTTTTTTGCCTTTTGGTAGCTCCACCACATATGATAAAATGTTCCTTTGCTCTCTTGGCATTTCCAACATTTATTCTGGTATGTTTTATAGATTTTATTTAGTTTTGCAGGTGTCATATGCCATTTATAGAACATCTTCAGATAGTTTTCTTTGGGATGTTGAGATAAAATAAATTTGTTGGTCATCTGCCATGATGTTTTCCAGTGGTCTCGTTGTATTTCATGACCTACATTATTGGCTCAAGTTATCATGGTATCCTTAACTATCTCGTCTTCCAAATTTCGATCCAAAAGAAATTTACAGATTTTTGAAGATGATTCGAGTGGCTGAAGATGATCTTTTCTAGCTCATTGGAAGTTTTGTTTAGGGAGAATGCTTCTTGTTTTAAGTCAATTTTATATCTTTCAAGAAGCTGCAAGTATGGAAACCAAGAAAGATTAAATCCTAATTGTTTTAATTTTTCCCTGGATCTTAACTGAATATTTCCACAGTCATTCTGTTCTAAGAGATCTTTGTAGGTTATCCATTTCTCTTGTGTATTTGCCCATCTTCCACAGAATGCTTCTTGTGGAGATCCAGGGCAGGATTTTATTGTAGGCTATGTTCTTAACTTTAATCCAGATTTTTTAACAAAGATCCTCTTATAAAATGATTTGTGAATTCTCTATCAATTTTGGCCTTGTTGTACCATATATAGGCATGCCACCTCATTCTGTTATCTGTGCCTTCTAGGGTTAAGATTCTTTTATTTTGTAAAGTTAACCACTCTGATAGCCAAGAGAGTGCGCTAGCGTAATAATACAGTTTGAAGTTAGGGAGGCTGCAACCTCTGCGTTCCTTGTGATCTGTCAAACACTTCCATTTAATCCTTGGTTTCTTGCCATTCCATATGAATTTTGAAAGTTCTCTTTTCCATGTTTGGAAAGGTTTGTCGTTCTTGATTATAGGCAAGTTTTGAAATAAAAAATTCCACTTAGGAAGAACATTCATCTTCACCGTCACAATTCTTCCCAGCATTGACAAGTTTAATTTGGTTCACCTCTTGAGATCTTTTTTTATTTCTTTCCAGGTTCTTATGTAATTGTTATCAAATAGATCAGAATTTTGCCTTGTTATCCAAATCCCAAGGTATTTCACCTTCTTTTGTAGCTGAAATCCTGACTTCTTGGTGAGCTGTTCCAATTTGTATGTCAGCATGTTTTTAGTCATTAACCCAGTCTTTTCTTTGTTTACCTTAAATCTAGCTATCTCTCCAAAGTGGAATAATAACACTATAACAGTTTAGTAGGGAAATGGCCACAGTTTCATGATAAAATTAATAACAACCTCCTTGTCAGTGCTGAGTGTCCACTATTTAATTTTTTAAAAATATATTTATTAGAAATAGCTTTAAAGAATAGAAACCAATATATAAGGTAAAAAATAAGGTGGTGTCTGGCAGGCTGCCCACTGTTTCCCCTCCTCCAGCCACAGGTCCAGGGCCCAATCCCCACAGCACCCAGCGGGAAAACAGCAGGCAGCACACGATTGCACTGCCTGCTGTTTCTCCTCCTCCAGCCACAGGCCCAGGGCCCGATCCCTGTGGTGCCTGGCAGGAAAACAGCAGGCAGCATGGGATGGCGCTCCCCACTGTTTTCCTGCCTCCAGCTGCAAGCCCAGGGCCCAATCGCCGCAGTGTTCAGTACTATCCGTGGATTCCCATATCCGTGGAGGGGCCTGGAACCAATCCCCTGTGGATACAGGGGTTGTACTGTACTATAATTTCTCTGACACTTGTGTTAAATATAATAAATGCTGGAATATAATATTCTACAGTAATATTTCTAATCATATTATTCAAATCCTCTTTTTTTGAAATTACTACAAAAACCATATGTCATTTATCTACCTTTATACTTGTACTGTAATTACTCTTATACTTATTTTAAATGCAATAATACAATAATACGTAGTAAATACATCATTCTATAATAAAGTTTCTAATGATACTTTTAGGATCCTACAGTTAAATTTAACAATATCATCCTACCATTGTTTCCAGCCATACTATTCAAATCCCACAATTATATTTATCCCCCAACACTCCTAAATTCATTATAATTCTCCCATTATTCCTAAAGTCATTTGGTAAGCCATCTTTAATTAGACTCTAATTGTCCATCTCAACCATGGGCAACAACTTCATCTTCCAACATACACAGCCCCATCCCTTGATAAGTTTCTCTGTCTGCCTGTTTGTTTGTTTTTTAAAAAGTCCAAGGGCACCTATCCAGTTCCAGTTCACAAATGGAATCATTTCTTCTTATCTCCAGAAGGTCAGTCAAAGCTGTATGCGCTCTTACGTAGACATTCTTACTTTGCATTTCTGATTCTCATTCTTAAACCCCCTTTCTCTCTCTTATTTCCACACAAGCCATTACATCCATTTTTTTCTTGTTCTACAGTTGATTTCTCAACCACGTCTTCCAGTTTTTGTAACCTTTTCTCCACAGTTTCCATTCTTTTCATTCTTTTGCTTCATCTTACTATTTATCTGAGCTAAGAAAAATCTTATTTCTGTCATTTCCACTTTCAGATCAACCCTTAGTTGAATCATCTTTTCTCTCATTCATGACATATTTTGCACAATCATCTGGTTTAGTTCCATTTCTTTAGGCAGATCCACCGAAATTCTCCTTTAAACTTATAACACTAATTTAATAATCTGACAAGTGTCAGATTCAATTAAAAATGTTTCGTATAATTTCCAGTTCCACCACTAGATGTCAGCATTCTTCCACAAAACATCTCTAAGTGTCCACTGCTTCAAAAACTATGCTGGGGTCTGTGTCCCAATTAACATTGCCATATCAAGAAAATAAGATACTTTGGGCAACAATCTTTTTCTTCCTGGACTAAAATTTCATCTCCAAGTAAGCACTTTAAAATTGTTTCTATACTATGAAATTTTTCATTTAGTATAATTCTGATTGGTAAATTCCCAAGGAAGCCCAATTACACAGGAATCTCAGTTGTTCAATTCTGACAGATCAGTGGGGCGAGGGCACTCAAGCCCACCCTGTTCTGGGGTCCATGGAAGTTATGTAAATAAAATGTGCTCCATTACATCAAGGCACCCCTGTTGATAATGTTGATTTTAATTTCCTTTCCTTATTAGACTATAAATGAAGTTCATTGGCTAGTCACACATTTCCACTTACTGTCTCCAGGGATAAGCTGTACAGGGCACAGTCCTTGCCTTTTCTTTGAAAATGCTGAATGCACTGTGGAGCAGAAAGGTATACCTTGTGTAGACTTCATTTTTCACCTGTCCTCTTTCAGCCTCCCTCAAACTGTTGAAGCAAATCTCAGGCAGCTATCTTAGCTTTTCTCCCTATCTTTTGATACCATCTCAGAAATTATAAATAATATTGCAGATAATATTCAAGGACAATTGAGATATTTTTCAGTAGCAAAAGCACTGGAAAAATGTGTCCTGCTTTGCAAAGTCCATAATTCTTTTTAAAATATTTAACATACAAACTTCCTTCAGCTTTTAAATATGTCTTAAAAACAGTTTTTAAATATATTCTCTTGATGAAGGATACATTTTACCCAACAGATCATAGCAATGGCATTTCTTTAAGAACTGTTTCCTGGTTCCTGGGAATTTCATTTCCTCAATCCACAGCAGAGGGAGACAAAAGGCAAGTTTTATTCTCTCAGATCTTCTTCTTCCTTCTCTCTCTGCATAGTTTGCATCCTAGCCAGTCATAATAAGATAGGAACTACTATTTAACTTTTAAATATTGGTGCCAGGGTTTCCTGTTTTCTATTTCAAAACCATACCCTTTTTCTTTTATGCTGTGTAGTTTTGGTTGTAAGCTTGTGGGTAAAGACAGTCATTTAAGCCACCGTGGAATCATTTCTGCCTCAAAAGTATAGAACTGCTTCAGTGGTTTCACATGTGAGTCATCCAGGTGTTTTGGACTTCAACTCCTAGAAGCCCCAGTCAGCTTGGCCAACAGTTCGGAATTCTGGGAGATGAAGTGCAAAACATCTGAATCCCTGGTTTAAATATGTAAACTTGATAGAAAATATGGAGATCTCTTTATGGCAGTGGTTCTCAACCTTCCTAATGCCGTGACCCCTTGATACAGTTCCTCATGTTGTGGTGACCCCCAACCATAAAATTATTTTTGTTGCTACTTTATAACTGTAACTGTAACTGTAACTTTATAACTGTAACTATAACTTTATAACTGTAATTTTGCTACTGTTATAGTTATAGTTACTGTAACTGTAACTATAACTTTATAACTGTAATTTTGCTACTGTTATGAATTGTAATGTAAATAGCTGATATTTCTTTTCTTAACATGCTTCCCTCTATGCTCCATTGTCATGGGATGGTTTGCTAATGAAAAAAATATATTACAATAGCTGCATTAATACAAAAGATTAATCTAACAACATAGTTTCTTGTCAGCTGCACAATTCTCAATTCTATTTATGGTGCTAGGAAAACTCATTGTATCACCTCAAAAACTATTTCTGATAGACATTATGTGAGAAACCCTTTTGCAATACAAGTTGCATCAATATGGCTTGTTCTACTGAACTAAATATGTATAGAACAAACTTAAGAGATTTCTTTGGCAGGAATTTTAAGTCTTCCAGCATCACGAATTTTGATATATAAGCAAGGGTCTCTCTCTCTCTCTCACTATCCTGCCACACTGATTTAAGCCATGCTAATTTCTGCTCTGCTGCATTTTAAAAAGTTTTACCTGCTCTGAAGATTACCAGCTCCTGCCTCCCTGCCCCTGAAAATCAGGAAAAATTCACTTTAATTTTCTCTCCTGTCTTCTGTCAACACTTATTATTGTTGGGCCTTCTCTCCTTCCACCTGAAAGCCATGTGCAGAGTGCTGCAGTTTCATCCCGGGAGCATAATCTCACATGTTCAGTTCAGGATGAGAACACTTTCTGAACTGTTCAAAGAGACAGGCACAGCTCACAAATTTGGCACCAAAAAAAAAAAGTACTCTTCCAAGCAGAAATGTAAAAAGGGCATGTAACATCATCCCCATTCAGAAACAAGATGTGACAGGAGTGCAGCACTAAAAGAATAAGCAGCACAATTCACAAGGCCTTCCTCACCTCTGTCCCTCAGCCACCAGAAGCATTGAGCATGTTGTGCGTTACCAGGTGATAATACACACATATACACACACCAATACCACCAATCCATTGGAACATGTGGAGAAAGAGCAAAGTAAAGCAACTCTTAGTGCACCCTGTTTTTGTTGCAGGTTCTTAACTTTCTTTTTTCTCTGAGGAGAAACACCTTCTGAATACTAACTTCCTCAGTGTGTCCACCTACCCCAAGACATCCTCCTTGTGGTCTTAATGATTAATATTTGCAGAATCATAGAATTGGAAGAGACCACAGGGGCCATCCAGTCCAACCTCCTGCCATGCAGTCCAACCCTCTGCCATTCCTTGTTTAAAACTTTGCTTGCAAACAGAAGAACTTGCTTCTGGCAGTAAACATGGAGGGAGGGGAAAAACATTTAGGGGCGTTTTAAGGAGCCCCAACGATTTGAGGTTTGGTAACCAGAGCCATGCCTTTTTTTTACAAAGCTGAAATCCCACTCTCTCTTCGCGAGGAAGTTACGTCCCATTGAACTCAGAGAGACTTCACTTCCAAGTAAACAGGGTTAGGTCGATGGCCGCCAAGACTCCCCCCCCATTTCTCTTCCTCCCTCGCCCCTGTTCCTGCCTGGGTGCTGCCTACCCTCACCCACAGAGCCCCCCACGGAGAATACACCCCAGCACCCTGTCATTAGTCACCCTACGGCCACCCCTTCGCATCAGAGGCTCCCTCGGTCTCTTGCCAGCAGCCTCCCTTTGCCCCACAGCCTCCTCCTCAACACTGGCGCCACTTTTACCTCACAAGGCATTTCTCGCCCACGTGGCCACCCCCACCCCTCCACTCCTGCCGCCCCCACCAACCCTTCTCCTCATCAGCCCCCCTTCATAGAATCATAGAAATGTAGAGTTGGAAGAGACCTTTTCGGAGCTGAATTGCTGCCTGTCTTGTCCTTTTCTTTTCTCTCCCTCTGGAGAGGCTGCGGTTCCTCGCCGCACGTGCTTGCTGCTGGGAAAGCGGCGCGTTCCCGCGGATCTGGAATTTTGGATGTCTTGGGGTGCGCGCATTGGAGAGGCTGAAGTTAGCACCTGCCCTCCTCCCGTGATTATTTGAAAAAAATGGGTGCCCGGCTCTTAACAGTTCTGACTTTTTAAAAAAAGTTTGCTGTGCTGGGTAGATGTGATGCTTGCTTGCTAATTTATTTATTAATGGTTGTTGCTGTTCATCAGTTTGTTTTGTGTGGCCAGCGCCCTTTCCCTTCGGCGTTGCCTCAGCCAGGGACACTGGGCCGGGTTCGGCCCCTTTCGGGAGGGAGGGAGGGAGGGAGGGAAGGCCGGCCTCCACCTCCACCTCCACCTCCACCCCCGGCCTCTCGTGCTGCCCAACCCCGCCTAGGCCCCGTTACCTGGGGCGGGCACCCTGGCTCTTGGCAGGGCTCGCGGGTGCCCGTGTCCGGCGGGGCTCCCTCTGCCTTGGCTGCGGGCACCCAACTCGGGCAGGCTCGGCCCATGGAGATGTGGTGGGGCAGGCGGCGGCGGCGGCACCAGGAGGGCGGAGCAGGGCACTTCTCCACGGGAGGGAGCCTCCTTGCTGTCACTCTCCTCCGCCGCCTCCCCGTGCCAGCCAGCCAGCCGGCCGGCCGGCCCTCCCTCCGTCTCCATCCCCGTCCCTGAGCCACGTTTGTGCCACACTGGCAGCTCTCTGCACCCTCCCGCCGGAGATGTGGAGCTGAGAGCGAGTGAGGCACTGCTGCTGCTGCTGCTTCCTTCAGCCGGCCCCGGCCCCGGTCCCACCCCGGCATCCTGCGGTCCCGCTTCCCTTCTTCTGCCGGGTGGGCCGCGGAGGCGCTGGTGCCGTCCATGGCGAAGGAGCAGAACAGCTGGTGTGGGTGGTCCATGCCGGTGGGGAGCTGAGGCCGCCCCATCGCCCCCACCGCCAGGCCGGGCTTTCGTCTCCCCTCCAGGCTGAGGAGCCCAGCCAGGCCAGGCGGGGGAGCTGCGGTGGAGCCGGTGGCAGGGAGGCAGAGGAGGAGGACCGGGGCCTGCCTGCCTGCCTGCCAGGAGCAGAGCGCTTTCCTGCCCTCCCCTCACTGTTGAGGAGCCGCGCCGGGCCGGTGCTGAGCCGCCGGGCCTGGCCGTCTCCGCAGCTGGGCCACGCTGGTGCTGCACCGAGGCGGCGGCAGAGGAGGAGGAGGAGGAGGGCGATGGGGAAGGCACGGCGCAGCCCAATGGGGGCACCCAGCCTGGCCCGCTGCAGCAGCAGCGCTCGCCAAGCTGCCGCCACCGCCACCGCCACTGCCATCGCAGGGCCGCTCCAAAAAGATGTGGCCAGAGCCGGAGGGCAGCATGAGAGGCCGGGGGCAGAGGCGGGCCTTCCCTCCCTCCCGAAAGGGGCCGGGTCTGGCCCGGCCCAGCGTCCCCGGCTGAGGCAACGCTGAGGGGAAAAGGTGGCCCCGATGGGCCGCGGCAGCCTTTTCTCTCCCACAAGGAAGGGAGCCACAGTTCCGCCCAGCCTCCCCATCACCACGCCGCCCACCCAAGGGTCGCTGGGAAGCACGGAACCGCGGCTCCCTTCCTGGCGGGTGGGGAAAGGCTGCCGCCCTCGCACCTTTCCCCACCCTCTGGGAAGGGAGCTGCGGTTCTGCCCGGCCTCCCCGTCGCCATGCCGCCCGCCCCGGGGTTGCTGGGAAGCACAGCCTACCTGCTCTCACAGCCAGCCGGGAGGGGCCCGCTAGGCTGCGGCGGCCTTTCCCCACCCGCCGGGAAGGGAGCCGTGGTTCCGCCCGGCCTCCCCGTCACCACACCCCCTGCCCCGGGGTCGCTCCGAGCCGCAGCCGCTACCTACCTCACAGCCAGCCGAGAGGGGCCCGATGGGCGACAGATCATCCCCCGGTGTCCGTGCCTCGCTCCGGGGGGAGAAAGAGGGAAGAGTGAATGTAAGAGCCGATGTGGGCCGTCCACTCCTCCCCTTCTTCCCCGCCCGCCCGCCCGCCAGCTCCACCGGGGTGAGGAGGAAAGGATGGCACCGAGGAGGTGGTGGCCCAAGTGAGAAAGGCCGCTGGTGGCGGCGGCGGCGAGGGGGAGCAGCGACCCCCGTGAAAGGGTCATGCGACTCCCCCCAGGGGTCGTGACCCCCCAGTTGAGAACTACTACTTTATGGTCTTTCAGCTGGGTAATGGTCTTTTCTCGTGCCTTTGGCTCTTCATGTTATTTGTATTTGTGAATGCAACTGTAATGCACTGCATGACGGAGAACGTTGTGAAATGCATCTACCCATAATTTGAGCCTAGGGATTTCTTTGCAAGTAGAAGTGGTTTAGATCAAACAGATATGTTGCTGCTTCCATGTCAGTGAAGTGGTTGGGGGTTTAATCTGAACTTTAAAGAATCCTATTTGGGTGATACAGTTCAGCACTTTGGATAGTTCCTTGAGGATTCAAACACTTGGAATGGATTCAATGACACACTGTCATGGAAGACACCAGCCTACACTGCATTAATTGCCTGTTGTAACTCAATGGGATGGGAGAGAAGCCACATGGTAATTACAAGTCCAGTGGTCAAGAAGCCAAGGGATCTGTTAGTTACTGGGAAAACCAAGATAGGCAGAGGGATGCTCAAAAGAGTAGTCAAGAGTCTTGTTCTAAGGGTCCAGAAAGCAGGTCAGAGTCTCTAAGCTGGCTCAGGTGTCTTTTTCAATGAGTGGGAGATAGACTTTGCTTCTAGTAGGTAACTGATGTTTGCTGCCTAACTTATCTCGGCCGCTGAATTGAGAATGGCTGAGGCAGCACCACCTGAGCTGCAGATGTGACAAGACCCTCCCCAAACACTCTTGTATTGCTGTTCTTCTTTGTGATCTCTGTGACTCACACAAATGGGTTATCTGTACCTCTGCAGAGTGTGTTTCGGAAACTTCTAGAGCAGTATGACATGCTTTTTGGTGTTAATCCCTCACAACTGGCTATACAAAACCCTAAGTGTCTGTTATCTACCACCACATCAGTGTCCATTAGGAGCTTTCTGAGAGTGAGCTTAGTTACTTACGGTTTTTTGGTTCTGATCTCTGATCTTCTCTATGGTTAACAATTTTGGCTTAGCATTTTGACACTTCTATGGATCAGACTCTTTCCTGACTCAGATTATTTCATGGCTTGGTCTCCTTGGATATTGCACAACAATGGTGGTGTGGCTCTTGCAAGTTGCTTGGGCTTCTTCAAGTGCTACTCCTCCTATGGTGACAAGATCCCAGACAAAAACAGACATACTAAGTGCCTCCTCTATCTTGGTGAAACGCAGAACATGAATTTTTGCCATCATTGCCTACTCTTTACACTGCAGACAAGATGAAATCAGGCTGCCAGGCTAAAAGTGCTCCTTTGGGAGAAAGTGGGGTCTATCACACAGTGTCAGTGACAGTAGCTCAAACCTGTCCTCACTTGACGCCAGGGGCTCCATTGACATTCTTGGTACCATCAGTGTCAATGTTCTCTTCTCAGTCTGCTCCAAAGCGGTCTGTGCATCAACACTGACATTTTTGACTTTAACATTGACATGAGGAGCACCCAACCTCTGAGCTTGCACCAAAGCGGCCTACTAGCTTCCCAATACCCTCTGTGGCTCTTGAACCTGTGGCTGGGGATTCTAATCAGCAACCAGAGAGGCATCCATTCCCAGCAACACCTGGCAGATCTCTGGATCTACCAGGCCATACCTCGGAAGGTACCCATAAGAAGCACAAAATGAAGAAGAGGCCTAAGTATGTTCTTTTTCAAAATTCATTTCATGTACCTTCATAACAGCAGTTATTACTGGTGTGAGAGACTTAAGACTCTGCCTTGTTGTTGTAGACTCATGCGCTGTGTCCCATCAGAGAGACTCGACACCGATTCCTCTGGCAGTGGCCCAATACATTCATCAGGGACTGTGCCTTCTGGTCTGCCAGTGTAGCATGCCACCTCAGATGGTGAGATGCTAGACTCCTCTTCTCCAACTCAGAGTTTCAACTCTCCATCAGATCAGAGACCTCTTTCAGATTTATCCATGCAGGTATTGTCTCACTCCTTCACAGAGGAGACTTCCACCACCTACTTCAGACCATGATCAATGCAGATGTCATCCATCCTCCTCCTCATTGAGCTTGGAGTCTCAGTCACAAAGCCCTATGTGCCAATAAAGTCCTGGGTACCATAGGTCCAAAATGTGCGTTTGATGTCAAGAGTGTTATGACAGGGAATCTTCCTACAGTCAGCCAAGGCGGAGACTCTCTCCATATGACTACCCTGAGTTGTCAACATCATCAGATGACTAACCAGGCTGTCATGACAGATTGTATCATTGGACTGTTACCTGGAAGAAGTATATTATGTACTGTACCAACATCATGGGTTCTGTCTGCTCAATGTGGATGAGGTCCAGGTCTTCCTTGCAGTCTTACCAAAGGTCCAGCTCAAGGTCTTTGCCACAGAAGAGGTATCACCATGCTACAACAGCTACTTTTTTGGTTGTCCCAGAGTTAATAAAATGTGGAGATCCTTCAACTGTCTTGGTACAGTCTGGCATTGTTGCGCAAGATCTTTCACTCACACCTTCAGCTCAAGGGTTTTGTGGGTCCCCTTCTCAAATGTCCAGTGAGTCCATGGACTCCAGGTTGGAATCTTCCTCTGATTTTGCTCAAGTCTCTCCAAAGACCCTGGTGGCTGTGATCATAATCCCCTGGTAGTGTGAGGTCCTTTTGGACCAAATGTTGAGAATGGGTCAGTCACTTAATTTGAATATTCAACAGAACCATGAGGATTTCCAGGACCCCATCTATCAATAGGTCCAAGATCAGGCTTCTACTCCTGCTTCCCTTTCTTTATTACCATATCTGCTGCACGTGATGAAAAAATTATGGGCTTTCTCCTCTTCAATTTCACCCACATCAAAGAAAATTGAAGCAATCTACAAGATCATTGAGACTGGTCTGGAATGGCTTATTCAACACCCAAGCCCAATTCTGTCATGGTCGATACTGCTCAGTCCTGTCTTTCTCAGAAGCTTCATTCTGCTCTAGCAGATAAGAAAGGGAAGAAGCTTGATGCCATGGACCAGAAATTCTATTCTCCCTTGGTCCTCCTCTTCAAAATTGCCAACTACAGTGCATGCATGGCTGCTTACCAACAGTTTATTTGGGACTAAGGTCAAGATTTTCCTTGACTGCCTCTCAGAGTATGATATAAGAGTTACCTCTGTGCTGTATACAGCAATTCATTGATTGGCTTCTCAACAAATCACTACAGCTAAGCATTTTGCTGACTGTAGTAGCAAGATCTTGGGAGGATCAATGGCACTTCATCAGCATGTTTGGTTGAGATCTTGTCCCAAGGGACAAGTTTGACAACAGAGGATCTCTTCTTTGATGAAGTGGTCTTTTCAGTTCAGCCACTGATGATAAACTGGAACATACCAACAAGATGAGGACCACATCCAAAAAGTTTCGTTTTGAGCCTCAGCCCTAGAACTCTAGACCACACTTCCCCTGATACTATCTGGTACTGGGCAGACTCCTCTTTAATTTTTGGGTACCCACAAAATGTCTTTGGCAAAATATAGGATTTCCCAATTCAGGAAGAAGCAGCAAGATTCTAGCAGGCAGTACCTTTGACTTCTTCTTGGATGATTCCTCTGGAGCTGATGAAGCTTCCACCACTATTCCTCTAGCCAACACCTACAAAAAGGCACCTTCCCAGAGACATAGCATTTATTTTGAGAAAGAGTTAGAGATTTAATCCTATAACAGAGCTACAAGAATAAACTAATTGTGAATGGAAAGGAATTGCAAATCCTCAAAGATATCCCACCACAGATACTGAGTAAGAGAAGAGAATATCTTGCTTTGACACATTATTTGAGGTAAAAACAAATAAGACATAAATGGGGGGAAAGAAGGCATTTCTTTTACAATGCATCACAGAAGGGTTTTGGTTAACACAACACAGAAGGCTAAGGAGTCCCTGTATAAATACGCTGATTCCCAGGATCCAGCTTATTTTGGTACAGAATATCCAGAAAAATAAAAGAAGCTGGATAAGGAAGCCACCAAAGAAACTATGACAAAGCAAGAGTAACTAGATCATGAATTTCAGAACAGACCTCCTCAACAGAAGGAAGAAGGTGAAATTGAAGAAACTGAGGAATCTGACAAAGAGTATAGAGATTTAAGCAAGGTGAAAGAGGTATTTCTTTAAAAAAGATAGCAAGGAAATTTAAATAATAATGATAATAGTGAATTTGAAGATAAACAAGATTAACCAAGACATAAGATTAGAAAAGGATAAGAAAATCTTTGTTGCAAGATGAGTCTTAAATTACTTTGTTGGAATGTAAGTGGTCTGAATTCCCTGATTAAGAAGAAAAAATTATTCCATTTTTACGAAAAACAGAAGCTTGATATAGTATGTGTTCAAGAAACTCATATGCTAGAGAAAAATTATGCATATTTACTAAATAACAAATTAGGCAATTGCTTTGCATCGCCCAATAAAAAAAGAAGAAAAGTGTAGCTATTTATATGAATAGGGAATATCAAGGCAAAGAATTATTCAAAGATGCAAAAGTAGAATATATTGTAGTAGAATTACAAATAGATAATTCAAAAGTGTTAATAGTCAGTGTTTATGCACCCCCAGAAATAAAAAAGATTTTTTTAAAAACTGTTAGATCAAACAGTTGGTTTAGATTATCAAGAAATAATATGGATGGGGGACTGGAATGGTGTGACTGACCCTGTTTTGGACAGGAACCTATTACCTTGTCAAAAGTAGAGTGTGTGTTTAAAATCAAACTTCTTTGGAGAAATTTGCTTGGCAGACAGTGGCAATTTAATTAAATCACTGAACAAGGAAATCTGATTGCATGGTAAGTTCTAAACCACCAAATGTATGTATGTATGTATGTATGCATCTATCTGTCTGTCTGTCTGTCTGTCTGTCTATCCATCTATCATTTATATGCTATCTTTTATCAATGATTTCAAAGTGCTTTACAAAAAAAATTCTAGCAGAACAGAAATATCCAAAACAACTAGCAAATAAAAGTGCAATTGAAAGACAATGTTCAAAATGTTTAAGATGATAATGAACTCTATGTGTGTATTTTAGAGACAGTAGTTTCAAGCAGATTTTGTTTTTGGTCAGCTTATTATTACTTATTAATACTCCTAGCCCATGATTATGCTGATTATGTTCACTTTCCTCACTTTTTCCCTCTCTTTCTTTTTTTATTTACAATAAAAGTTCATTACTTTTATTAGTTAAAAGAAAATAAAACTATTTTAAATATATATGTATTAAAGATATGTTTTTATCTGGTTCCCCAAGTTTTCTGGTTTACATTCTGTAGCTGAGGTGCCACTCCTCAAAGGGCCTTCTCCTTTGTAAAAGTCTTTTCTTTGGTACGGGCATCAGTCAATCTAGCAGGCAGGCTGGGATGGCAGGAGGTGCTCCTGCAAGAATTATGAAGCAAAGCCTTTTTTAGCTGGCTGAAAGTACCCAGATTGTTTGCAAGCAAAACAAACAAAGGGCCTGATTTAGATATAATTTAATAAGGTTGTATTGAATTGAATATTGTTGTGTATGACATTACTGCAAGTTGTATTGCATATTTTAGCAAATTTGCAGTCCCATTCACTATTATCTGGAAGAAATCCTCACTGAATATAGCCGACCTTATACAGTGCTTGCATGATTGAGTAAAATATACATAGACATCCACTCAGACCAACTGAGGAAAATGGTTGCCATAATTTCGAAAAACTTAAAGGGACAGAATAATTTTAAGGACTACCCAGTTTTCCACTTGACTTTCATGGTAGATTAGGCAATTATCACTCTCTTGCAATGTCCAAAATGCAGAAACTGTATTGAAGAACTATGGTATAAACTAGATACATCTAACTTTTTCTGACTGTTGCAGTAAGCTGCTTTTGGTATGGTTTTCCATGGAATAGTGTGATGGCAGTGTTGCTCTAATCTAGATGTTTTCATTATATTGCAGTATATTTCCCATTTTATTTTTGAGATGAATTTGATATCAAGACACTTATTGAAAATATTATTTGCTGACACGTCTTAAATAACTGGAAAATAGGAAATCTAATTTTATCCTCTCACAGATTCCTCAAATACATCTTATTCTCTTGAGGGAGGAGATGGTGAATCTGTTGCCATGGTAATGCTCTTTTACTTTGCCTACCAGTCAATATAGCAGCACTGCTTTATGTTCATCTTAGCTACCCTGTTTCACGAAGTCAGCTGCATTTTAGGTTTTTTATATAAAGTTTTTGACAGGAGCAAGAATGCCATTATAGTACTGATGCTACACATATTTGGAGCAAGGCTTCTTTTATATTGAGAGGAGGGACTAATATCTGCCTATCCAACTATCTTTAGCTGAGATTCACACTAATGGAGAAGTAGAAAGCAGTTCCATAGGTGGGACCATGTTCTTTCATCCCACAACTACATCTTCCTGGGCCACATTGCTCATCATTCCACAGGTCCCCCTGATTCATAGGGAGAGATTTTTCTTTCCTAGGGGGTGGGGGAATGCAGTAGTATGTGGAAAGAAAATAGAAAAATCCTGTTGTGCACCCCACACCATGCTTTTGATCTTAAACACCTACATCATTAAGCAGGGAGAGTGCTGTGTAAAATCAGTTGCAGACTGTGAACTGCAGATTTTAACTACATTCTTAAGAAGGACTCAAAGTTGCCATAGCTGTCACTGTCATACCATTCAGCAGTCAAGTATATTGCTGCAGGAGTGGTGAGCACCAGATGGTGAACCTGAAGATCTGTTACAATTTGTTTAACAATTGCATTTATGACCAGAAAGAACACAATGAAGCCAAGGTGTTGATATATGATATGTTGTCTGTAACTAAAATTGGAGCTCCATTCAGTGACTGTTCTGAATGGCTGTTCTGGAACATAGCTTGCACTGACCTTTTTGATGCTGTCAGAGTGGGGAAAGGAATAAGTATTATATTTTAACATTTTTATTGTTAAGCTGAAATTTCATGGGATTGTTAAATGACTTTCCAGACAAATCACTTATTTACTGTAAACCAGATCCATGTTCTAACATACCATTTACATTTTACAGAAAATAGAACTAAGCAAAAGTGTATTATATCTTTTGTAAAATAAACTTCCTTTTCAGCCTGATCCTGTATAAGACAAAATAACTGGATTAGTTCCAAAATCTGCATACCATTACTACTTTTTAATGTTATATACACACATACCTTATGATTTGCCCCGATGTTCTGTTATAATGCAGCCCTGTAAAAAAATGTCTCTATCACTCCTGTTTAGGGGCTAAAAGTATTCTTTGGTTAACTATTTTGTTGTTTTGTAACCTGCTTTGAGTCCCATATTGGGAGAAAGACAGATTGTAAAATAAATATTTTTTTAAATAAGTTAATAAATCTATGCTCAAGGTAACAGAGGTTCTCTTATTTTGTATACTTTTGATTTTAGCATTTACCAGTTTGCAGTGCAGTGTGGCAAACCAGGACAGACCTAGGTTTGCACCTGGGTATGCATTAAATACATCACCTCAGTTTTCATCACTGTAAACAGGTATGTTTGGAAGCTTTAACTGATCTTTGTCCACTCCTTCCTTCCTTCCGTCCTTCCTTCCTTCCTTCCGTCCTTCCGTCCTTCCTTCCTTCCTTCCTTCCTTTTAAAGTGAAATAGGATAGCAAAAATATTTTAAGTCTTAGAGAAATACAAAGGCCACATTCCGTTGCTCCATCTTAATCCCACAAACCGTGATTTTATGGGTCTCTTGTAAAGGGAGGGCATCTGGGTATGCTGATTTGGGGTCACAATCTCTCTTTCTCCAAACACACATATATGTGTGGCTTTTCAAATAAAAATGAAGGAATCAAGGCCTGTCATGCTGAATAAGATTTTCTGATGCTTTAGCAATATAGGGTTGATAAAGAGTTATTTTGGTTACCTGTAAATAACTATTCTCAGAAACTATTCTCTTCTTTATTACAAAATGGATCAGATTGCTAGAATACTAAGGAGGAAGGGCTCCACAGTCTTTACAACCAAGCGATTAATCAATATTAAATTTACTGAGCACAATATATTTCTGGAACAAAACAAAAGACAATATTAAGGAAAAGACAAAATAATATTTTCTAACTTCCTAGATCTTGAGATGTATGATTCAGAAATATGATGGGGTGACTGCCCTATCTCATTATCTTTGGAGAACAAGAATGTGAAAATAATTAAAGTCCCCAGCTTTTTTTGAGGTGGTGGTTTTATCTAGGATGTATAAAATCACTGTCAGTCCCAAAGCCAACATCTCATAGACACTGTGAAGACCATATACTGTTTCAGCAAAGATAATGTCTACTTTGTAATGTCATGTAAATATTTTGTGGGTATCCTCATGGCTGCTCTAGATGTGTCCTCCCAAAGGATGACTGTACCTTCAGAACTACTGGTGTAACAACACCCCTCATGAGTGGGGCAACAGAGCCCCTGTAAGAACCAGTATGTTGTCATGGCTGATTAGCTTGTAGCATGTATAATTTAAGCATCAGAAAACAGTCCAGGATTTCCATATGCCAAAATTTTCACTAGGATTGCTGCTGGGGAGGAAAGTGTTAAACCATGAGTGAGCACAATGCAGTCTCTAAGGATGCTTTTTTCTCAGTCCTTGAACCCAATCTATCTGCTCCTTTCTCGTGAAAAAGATGAATTGACTTTCCTTGAAGCCTCCAGGAGTAGAGATTCAACTTTAAGTAGGGTGCAGGAACCACCTACATTGTGTAACATGCAAGAAGACCTGTTCCTCACAATTTTTTTAAAGACATTTTTGACAATCTCTGCAGCCCCTAGGGACCCAAGGGCAGAACACAGAGGCAGAGACCCACTATAGTCGCCCAACCCTTCAGTAAACCTTCCCTTGCCTTGGACATTCCAGAACTCCCTGGCTTTTCTGCAGTCAACCCAATGTCCATAACAGAACTGAGGCCTTTAGGTTCAGAGGACTTGCCATCAAAGCAGACAGTATGCATTTTCAAATGAAAAGAACATACAAGTAGTTCAAAAGTCATACTCTCAAACAGTCACAGGCCAGCTGGGATGGTTCCACTACTCCTATGCTCCCTCAGGTTCTCAGGCCATTTCCACACTAGGCTGTTATAGTGCTGTTATTCCACTTTCAACATCCTATGGAACCCTGGGGTTTGCAGTTTGGGGGGGGGGCTTTGAGGAATAGTGCAGGGAAGCATTCCTGCTTTGAAAATATTTTTCTCCCCCTCTTCAGGTAGATTTGGTTGTTTTTAAAGTCTTTGTCAGTAGAGCAACAGTGTATTCACATAACAATATCTACTCAGAAGTAAGCCCCCTGATTTCAGTGGAATTTACCCCAAATAAATGTTCATAGGATTGTAGCCTATGTGGAATATTCTAAAAGGTGACTGGAATGCATTATAACAACAAATTTTTTCAACCATACGTTTCTTAACTATTTTTGTTCCCTTTATCTCCTGGAACTGAGAGTATTGTAAATTGCTCCCTAAGAATATTCTGTAAAGTAGGTTGGGGTGTGAGGCTGACTGGGTCAAAGTGTGGATATGAATACTGTGGGAAAATTGACCTGGGAACACAGAGGTCGTGCAGTGACCACGGATCAGAGAGAAAGCAGCAATTTTGAGCAGAGTCTCATAAAGGTATGTTGATTTTACAAAAATGTACTACATGATACTACATTTATCGTTAATCATGCTATGTGTGCATATGTGTGCGTGTGCACTTACAGAGAGAATTTTATATTTATTGATTTAAGCTCCCCCCTCCTCAGTTTTTCCCAAATTCAGTACATAAATTCTGAGGATTCTTTGCTTAAAATTAGGGATAGGAGAAATCCAGAATTTTCTGAATTCGGATCTGAATCCCTGGAAGGTTCTGGGAATCCGAATCTCAAATCTTTTGAATCCTTTTTTTTTAAAAAAAGGGTTTAAAAAGCCAGGGAAAGAAGGATAATCTTGGGCAAGACACACTCTCTCAGCCTTAGCAAAAGCCTGGGCAAAGGCAAACCTCTCTCTGGAGAAATCTGGCCAGGACAATTGTCATAGTTTTGCCTCAGGATCTTCCCAGATTGAAAATGACATGAAGACCCTTTTTACACTGGCAGCAAAATGTGGATTAATCCCACATTTTCCTGCCTGTGTAAACAGGGCCACATACTACAGTACAGAGATAATCCAGGTCAAAACTGGCTTTTCTTTGCATAGTTCCTTCTGGCATCCTGGGGTTTGTAGTTTGATAATACACCAGCACACTTTGGCAGAGAAGGCTGTGACACCTTGTAAAACTAGAAACCCCAGAATTGTGTCTGAAACAGCTTTGCAAGGGAGCTCTGCAAAGGAATCTTTCAGCTGTCCTTGAAATCCCAAGCCTGTACCTTCCAGTCAAGTGCTGAACTTAAATATTAAATGTTCAATTTAAATATATTAGAATACAACCCCAGATGTAATTTCTGAAATTGTTAGCGAAGGCCATTATTACTCCAAGGGAAAAACTCACCTTCTTGCCATCCCCCCTTGTGTATCTGGTCTCCAAGGTTTTCAGGCATCCTGGTCTACAACAAAGTGTTTGGTTGGTGGATTCGAAAGATTCAATTTGCCTATTTTGGCACAGGGATTCTGATTCACAAATCTCGAATCCTTGCTGAGGATTCAGTTGACCCACCCTTACTTCAAATAGTTGTTTTGTGTGTGTCCTTCCTGGTTAATAATATTTGCTTTCCATTTGTCTGGCAAACTTTGATGTTGTTCACTCACATCTGTCCTGTTTTTCATCTGTGAAAGGAATGAAAATGGGGCCAAATTGGCTCTCCCCATTTTGAGGATCATAACTGACTTTTTTCCCCTTCTTTAAGGTTCTGTGCCACCTTTTTAAAAGCCTGGAATAATTTCATTTCTGGATTTACCTCTTTCACTTGAAATCAGTCTCCACTGTTGACCACTCACTTTGATTTGAATTGGATAAGTACATGCAGAATAGATATTTTTAAAAAAGCTAGTAATAGTAACATCTAGAACTGTGCATGGGCCAGCAATTCTAGCCAGCGTAGTTAATGATAAGGAATTCTAAAAGTTACAGTCCAACACCCTCAGAAGAGTTACACAGTTCCCACTCTGATATCTACATGAAGTTGAGAGTGGTCGTTCAGAGATATGGAACAGCCGGCTCTATTTCTCTGTAATATTTGAAGCTGTGGTAGCAGTGCAATTCCTTTGTGCTCAGGCATAGTAGATGAGGTCCAATAAACTGAAAATGAATCCTGGCTGAACAAAGAATTCTTGGGGTCTGAGAGATTGGTCAACAGACTGTTCTGGATATAGGTGTACTCTTCTGTCAACGCCAAGGCCTGGCAAGCAGCCTCAAAAGCCGGTTAACAAGTCTCTCGCAAATAAGGCAATAAATCAAAGAGCTGGAGCCCTGGTGGCGCAGTGGTTAAATGCCAGTACTGCAACCACAAGGTTGTGAGTTCAATCCTGCCAGGCTCCAAGGTTGACTCAGCCTTCCATCCTTTCGCAGGTCGGTAAAATGAGTACCCAGCTTGTTGGGGGCAATTAGCTAAAATACTTTGTAAACCGCTCAGATAACACTTAGTTGATAGGCGGTATAGAAATAAATGCTATTGCTATTATTGCTATTTCCAGGCAAACGGCAAATGAATAGATAAGGCAGCCGTAAATAAAAAAGCTTCTGGCAGCAAGGAGACTCCCTGGCTGTTACGTCACAGCCAGGTTCTCAGTGAACAGTCTGAGTTTGTTCAAGCAAGAGAAGTTACCAGGGTCGGCCCGAGATCCAAAGGAGGCGACGTTCCAGCAGGCAAGGCAGGGATCCAAGATACACAACGAGCACCCCCCAAAATGGATGGTTGTGAGCCGACAAAGACCCAAGGCTGAGTGAGTGCTTTTATAGGCAGATCACTCCTCCAGGTGTTATCTCAGCTGGACCCTGATTGCCTGGCGTTTTCTACTTAAATGCTCTGACCTCCTGAGAGCACTCTTTTGCTCCCAATGCTGCTGGTAAGTAGGCACCTGCTCTTGAATCTCACTATCTGACTCTTCTGGCTTGGCTGGGTCTGAGGCAGCCCCTGGCTCTGCTGCTGGGACTACTGGGGCCAAGGGCTCAGTGTCTGGGGCAGCCTCTGGGGTGGGCTGTGCTGGTGCAGCAGGCTCCAGGGCCTCTGGCTCAGACTCACAGCTTGTCTCCTGGAGTTCCAGGGTCCTGACATCTTCCAGAAGAACCAGCTTCTTAGCTTGGAGATATTCTTGGATCCATCTGAATGCAAGGTGACCTCGCACTCAACTGGCATGAAACCCACATGTGCTCCTGGGAAGAGAGAGGCTTGGAAAGAGCTACCTATGCACTAATATGTACTGTACACAGAGGCTGACTTTGATGCTAGTCAGGAGCTGCAGTTGGTGCAGAGCTGCTGTGTGGCAGAACCTATTGCCAACAAACAACGACATACAATTAGTGACAGCCTATACTTGCTATTGGGCCACATTTAAGTTGTTGATACTAGTGCATAATTCAATTAATAACTTATGACCTGGTCATTTGACAGCTTGCCTCATCTTTTGCTCTCCTATCCAATTGGGTTTTTGTTTTGTTATTTTTATTGTAATTATTTCAGAATTATTATAAAACTACATACAGAAAAAGAAAAAAACACTATTAATACTAACAATGAATTAAGCTAACCTAAACTACAACTACACAGACATACCTACACACTACAAAAATATAGAAAAGACAAGACAATAGAAGTGTAAGAAATAACAATTACTCATTTGATTTCTGACCCCTCAGAAACAAAAATTATTATGTCCTCTATATTATTAAAAGTTATATAAAGTTAATACTGCAATATAATTTACGCTACTTATATGTAACTAATTTGAAGGTATAAAAAATGAAAAAGTACTATCTTAATCCTCTTTTCAGTCAAAGCCTATGGTTTCAAATTTCCCGATTCTCTTTAAAAATGCTATAACCTGACCCCATTGATTCTTGAATTATTTCAAAATATCTTCTCTCACTAAAGTGATTAGTTTGTCCATGTCAGCCACATTCAGCTGTTTCATTATCCAATCTATCTTAGATAGTAATATAGAGTCTTTCTATTTCTCTATGTAAGCTATTATCGCTGTTGTGGTCATATACTATATAGCTGTTACAAAGTTCTTATTAATAGGGTCATCCGCCAGTCTCAGTAAAAACAGCTGAGACTTCAACTAATCTTTGTCTTAAGAATTTCTTCCATTATCGCTTAAAACTTCTTTGTTTTATCGGAAGTCCACCACAGATGGAAAAACATACCACCTGCCTGATCAAATTTCCAAGGCACCATTATATATTTTTTTACAATTCCTCTGGAGTTAAATAACACCTATATATCATCTTATAGAAGTCTTCTTCAAATCATAACTCAGAGTAAACTTTAAATCTTTTGATCACAACTTTTCTCATTATTCCATTTGGATGGCCCACATTTTGAGCCCATTTAATGCTACCATCTTTGACATATTCTTCCTCTAACTCCCATTTCAACAACATTATATTCATCATAGGCCCTTTCTGCACCATGCATTGTTCTGTTACAATCCCAACATAGCCATTTCCTTGATGGTGTCAGGTTAGAAATGCTCTCTACTGCACCTTTTTGCTTTAAGGGGATCAGTAGCATTATTGCTACAAGTGTTCCCTCTGCCCTACGGCATCATTGGCCAGTCCCTTTCCCTGCCGTTTCCTCACCCCACAGCTCCTGATTGGTTAGGGTTGGGGTTTTTTTTTGGTAAGCATGTCATGACATGCCAGAACACTATTGTATTTTTGCACTATGAAGCTAAAAAATGTATTAAAAAATTAAAAAAAGTTAAGCAAAGAAGAAATTTAAACATGGAGTGGTGGTAGATTCCAAATTTGCTACGCCATGGGAATCACTGAGGGAGGGACAAGCTGGGTAAGGCTACACCCCATCCACTTCTGGATCTGCGATGACAGGAAGTGCTGTCAAGTGCTGTTATGGAACTGCACTGACCTAGCTGATGGTAGTGTAGTGCTAAAGGAGGCTTTTAACAGATTTTTTCTGAAGATGATATGATTTGCAGTGCTTGGGAATGTGATAGCAGCTGGATAGTGATGACGTTGTGCGGTAGCATGGCTCCTGGACAGGGAACAACCTGCTGCTATGGTGGGATGACAAAGTCACGCAGAAAGGGCCTTAGTTATCATGCATCCATCATCTTTAAGTAAATTAACTTCAAATTTTGTTTCTCTGATACCAAAACCAAACAATTTCTTGTCCACTTGAAATCTTTCTAATAATTATCTATAAGCAAGCCATCTTATAACCATTTGCAATTCTTAATTTGATTTCAATTGTTTTGCTGTTTAAGGAAGGCCTTTCTAATGGTACCACATATTCCTTTGTTAACCTAATAACTGTTTAGAATTCACTTTAGTTGCCTCTGCCCTCCTTAGAATTAAGTCGTGTGAAAAGCATTAGTTTTCAACCCCTTTCTCCCATATAAGTTTCTGTTTGATGTGGTTTATTGAAGGTTATTCTTTCATATGTATATATGAAGACATGAATACTTAAAAATATATACTGTATTTTGTTTTTAAATGACTTTGTGATTGTACATTACTGTATAACACTTTGCTAAAGCTCTTGTTAAATGGCATGTGTATCTGTTAGATACTCACTAAAAGTTTTAGTAGTTTTGTTCTCCATGTTGAAGAACGGTTCCAACAGCGTCAGTCTGTGTTGACAGGAGCTACAGGGTGCTTTGGCCACTGTAACAAAATCTACACATTTTATGCCTTTTAAATGCTGTTACCAGTTAAGCGTACAGAGGTCAAAAGTGCCCTTCAGATTAATGCAGTTATTTATTGTTTTCAGATTAAATAATCTTGGTCATATCACAGTTATAGAAATGAGATAACATCCCCCCCCCCCATGATAGCTTGGAAAGATGGTTAGAATGGCCCTGGTTCATTTTTGCTTTGTTTGCGGATAGTTTGTTCCCACTTTTAACGTCATGTCATTTTGTAAAACCACTGCCACCCCTGTAAGCAATGCAAAATTGACCCGGTTACTCTGGCATCTACTCTAGCCAAGTTAGACTATCAAGTTATTGCTTTCTAAGGCTAACATTATATGTCACTCAGTCTTGTCAAAAATTCTATGAATATTCAATGAGGGTTTTAATATGTTGTAATCAAGGAAGCAATTTCAGTAGAGAAATATTAAATATGTTGTCATCTCCTCACTTTAAATGTATTGTTTTGCCCATGAAGTGACCTTAGGCAATTTTAAAATGGTTTCTCTCTTCTCTGTTTGGTTTACACCAAATAAATTATTTTTATCTAATAGAAATAAATCCTGGTAGAGTATATAATCAGTTCATAAAGACTGAGATAAATTTCTAATAAGAAAAAAATCAAGTTCTAATCCCTGGATCTGCATCTTAAATTTACAGAAGAAACAAAAAATGTAAGTCTGACTCTCAAATAACTAAATCTTGTACTGTTTTTTCCTTCAATATGACTCATCATTGTTATAAATGCTAGCATTTGCATACATAAATGTGCATGAATGATTTTAATTTATAAATTAAATCATACCTCTTTCTGTGTGGCATGACTGTTTCTGAGCTTTCTTGTGAACTTGTTTGCTGATTTCCATATAAAAGGGTAGGCTTTTAGTTGCTGATCAGCTTATAAAAAATCAATAATCCAACAAAACCTATTTGTTCTATTACTTTAATGTATAATGATGAAACAGAAGGTGCATAATATGTATTCTAACTGTCAAATTTATTTTGAAATAGAATTTGCACAGTATTAAATAAGTCTTACTCTGTTAATGGGGTTTACTCCCAGGTAAGTGTTCAGTGCATAGAGGATGGAGAAAGTCAGACTCTCTTAACCTGTAGAGGAAGGCAATGGCAAACTCCCTCTGAATAAATCTTGCGAAGAAAACTCCATCATAGCTTTGCCTTAGGATCATCAAAAGTCAGGGACTACTTAGAGGCATACAGCAACAATTAACTACTCAGGTAATTCCAAAGATCTTAACATCAAAAAAAATATGCCATCTTGCAACTGGAGTTCTGGGACCTGGCTGAGGGGTTAAAAGCAGCATGGGAAACGAATGTGGGGAGTCTCTTGCTGTGGACCATGGGATCATGTTGCACAGAAATCTTTGCCTTCAGTCACAGACAAAGTTCAGAAATCATCTTTAAACTTCTGAAACATTGATATCTTACTCATCACTCCATCTCACTGGGGTATTCATTCTTCTCATCACATTTTGTTGGTGTGGCTGTACGTGTAGTGAGGCTGTGATGTTATGTCAGGCTTCTAGTTCCAAGTTTTCCAGACAGCTGCAGAATTATTTGTCAAATCACTAATTTATGGCTTGCATTCTTATCACTGGGGAAGCTCATAATGAAGTTCTCCATGAACAGTTCATTGTGTGCATGTCTTTGCTGCTGCACATCAGGCAATTTCATGCACTGGATATGACTTTACCTAATTCAGCTGCAAGACTGGATATACTCACAGAAGGCAACAACCTCTCCTACAAGTGCTCATCTGTCTCTAAAGGCTTGGTCAAACCTGTGTTATTTGATATCATTTCTATATTTATATCTTATATTAAGCATGACTTACTTCTTCCTGACCCCAGCGTCCTACTTCCAATCAGTCTTTCAGGAAAGACAATAAGAGTATAGATATTTATATGCGTGTATACCTTCTTGTCTTAACATGATAAACTTAGACTGCAGCTCTATACTACTGCTTGGGAGGAAATCCCACTTAATTCAGCAGGTCTTCCCTCTAAGTAGGGAAGCACAGGATTGCAACACTAGCTTACTTTAATCACACTAAATGTATCAGAAGTGGATGTGATTTTATTCTGAGTCACTGTTCAGTTCTATTCATTTACCTATGTCTCCTGTTGATAAGCACAGTAAAACTCACCCCACAACTCATTAAATTATTTAGATACTTTTTTCTAAAACTGGAAAAAGCACAAATACTTCAGAGTGTGGTAGAGAGCCACCATGTTGAAGTGCTGGGTGCTAGACTAGCACTCAGGAAGACCAGGGTTTGAATCCTTCCTCAGCCATAGAAATGCACTGAGTGACCTTGGGCAATGACTTCCTACAGACTCAGATAGCTTTGAGGGAGAGTAAAGATGTGAGCCTTGCTCCCTCACCATTTCCACTACAACAAAGTTCAAAGAAACCACAGTGCAGATGGCAGTTTGCATTGCCATATTTTCTTTTCAATATTTTCTTTTCATCGTGAGATCATTTATTAGGAAGGGCAGGAGTAAGAATAGTTTGCCTCCTAGCAATTGGGGCAAAGCTAAGAGCATAGCGAAACTTGCTGTCAGTATGCTCTGTAACTGCAGGCATCTCCAGGCAGCAAAACCAGCAAATCTTCAGGGACCAAGGCCATCAGATCAGGACCAGGGAGGCCTTATTCAGCTGCAACACACCTTAGGTGAAGCTGGGCCTGCAGCACTCTGAGCTTCACAATGGCTCACAAGATTGTTGCAAGGATAAAAGGGAAGGAGTCTGTGTTAAAGGAAGGGGAAATGAAAAACTCTAGCAACAATTAATTACAAATTGTCCATTGTAACTCTTTCATAATAATTTTTACCTTATTGATGATCAGCTTATTTGAGGTTGTCTAAATATTTGAGGTTCTCTAAATGTAGTTGTTGTTAACTTCTGTCAAGTTGACTTTGACTTATGGAAATACTACGAATGAGAGATTGCCAAATCACCCTATCCTGCTCAGGTCTTGCAGACTCAGGGCTGTGGCTACTTTGATTCATTCCATATGTAATGTGGTCTTTGTCTTCTTCTTCTACTGCCTTCTATCTTACCAAGCATTATTATCAAGTCAAGTCAAGTTTATTTGTCTGTGGGACAACATCCATTACAAAATAATCAATAAAATACAAAATACAGAGAAAATACAGGAATAAAATCAAATAAAATTACAAGGGAAAATGCCAGGGCAACAATAAAGCTACAACAACTGGTCCCCTTTGCAGTCCACTGCTGATGTGTAAGCATTATTATCTTTTCTAGTGAGTCATGTCTTCTCATAATATGGCCAAAGTATGACAGTCTCAATTCAGTCATCTTGGCTTTTAGGGAGAGTTCAGGCTTGATTTGCTCTAGGACCCATATATTGGTCTTTTTAGCAGTCCAGCCTGTCCATGTAACTCCTCTCCAGCACCACAATTCAAAGAAATTGATTTTTTCCCTATCAGTTTTCTTCACTGTCCAACTTTCACAACCATACAAAGAAATTGGAAATACAATGGCATGGACCATCATTACTTTAGTATTCAGTGATATATCTTTATACTTCAGGATCTTGTTTAGTTCCTTCATAGCTGCCCTTCCAAGTCCTAGCCTGCTGATTTCTTGACTGCAGTCTCAACTCTGATCAGTGAGTGAGCCAAAGTATTCAGTGTCTTCATTATTTGCTTTAAAATTAAATAAATTATCTGTGGTCCTTATTTTTCTTTTCTTAATTTCCACTGTAAATTTGCCTTTGCACTTTATTCCTTGACTTTCCTCAATAATTGTTGCATGTCTTTGCTATTCTTTGCTAGTAGTCTGGTGTCATCTGCAAGTCTTAAATTGTTGATGTTCCTTTCTCCAATTTTCACACCTCCTTCCTTGGAGTTTAATCCTGCCTTATGTACAACACAGTCAGTGTACAAGTTAAACAGATAGGGTAATAAAATTGCCTGAACCTCTTGCCAATTGGAAATCACTCCATTTCTCCGTATTCTGTCCTGATGATAGCCTCTTTCCTGAATACAGGTTATGCATTAGGACGATCAAATGTGGCATACTCATTTAAGAATGAGCAATAGTTTGTCATGATACTTTGCAATGCTCTATAAAGTGCTGTGTCATTTTCTTCTGAAATTCTTTGGTGCAGTCTATTATCCAATGTATGTTTGCAAGATGATCTCTAGTGTCTCTTCCTTCCCTGAAACCTGCTTGGACATCTGGCATTTCTTGCTCTATGTATTGTAAAAGTCCTTATCGTACAATTTTTTTTAAATCATTTTATTCAATTTCACATATAAAACAAACAGTTGTTACTGTAATAGTACATGACATATTTTTGATCTTCCACACTGATCTAGAATTTATTTTCAATACCTCTTAATACTTCTATCTCTATTTGTACTGCATTTTAATGATGTTGTTACATGTCAGTTCTTGCATTTCAATCTCTTCATTACAGTTCCATGACTTACTACAGTAGCTTCCTCATTTCAAATCCTGGTCACAAATTACTCATTTTCATTCAACATTACCCAGCTATTTTCCATTACTATCTGCCATTCCTTTTTAATCTCCTCTTCTGATTTCCCTTTTAATCTCTGTGACAAAATATCTGCATTTCTGTTTTCTATAAATGTTCCCCACCGTTGTTCTGTAGTTGGTATCTGTTGAGTTTTCCAAAGCTTTGTGTACTCTATCCTAGCTGTCGTTATCATATACAGAATTATTCTCCAATATTTCTTAGTATCAGTATCATCAAATACATTTGTCATATTTAACAAGTTCTGGTATTTTAACAAATTGTATTTTCAATAAATCACAAATTTTATTATGTACATCAGTCCAATATTTCTTAGCTCTGAGACATGTCCACCACATATGATATATTGTAGCGACCTCTTTTTGACATTTCCAACAGAGTCCTGTACCAGTATTGTAAATCTTTTTCAATTTATTTGATGTCATGTACCATTTATGGAACAGCTTCTAGTAGTTCTCTTTCAAATTCTGGGCAACTGTAAATTTTTGTGTCTTTTTCCACTTTCTTCCCAGAATTCTAATTGAATTGAATGTCCTACATTTTGAGCCCACAAAATCATTACTGACTTGATTGTTTCTTCTTGTCTTTCTTGTTGTAATGTTTCTTGATATATATAAGATAGTAGATGAGGAGAATTCTCCAATAGTCGTTTAATCATTTCCGTTGTCTCTTTTGGGTCCATTCCATAAGTCTCTAAATCCATTTGGAACCTTTCAGTTAGCTGCCTATATGGAAACCAACTTAATGTTATTCCTTCCGATTCCAATTTTTCTCTTGTTTTAATCTTGTAGTTATTTAAAGTTGACCTTTCCAATATGTTTTCATATGAAGCCATTTGTCTGTTTCTGTCCATCTACCAAAGAAAGCTTCTTGAGGGGAGACCCATGTGGGAAGCTGCCTTATGTTCTTATTCTTATATTCTTCCCAAATTCTCAAAAGAGATTTCCTGATATAGTGATGAGTGAAGTCTTTATCAATTCTGGCTTTATCATAGAACATATAGGCATGCCAACCCATCCTCAAATCCATGCCTTCCAATGCCAACATTCTTGTATCTTGTAAATCTATCCAATCCTTTATCCATGTAAAGGCTGCAGCTTTGTAATATATCTGAAAGTCTGGTATTCCCATTCCACCTCTAGTCTTTTGGTCCAGTCAAAACTTTTCCCATTTTATTCTAGGTTTTTTTCCCTTGCCATATAAATTTGGTCAGCTCTCTCTTCCATTGTATAAAGGGCTTATTATTTGTTATTATGGGAAGATTTTGAAACAAAAAGTTCATTTTTGGAAGTACATTCATTTTTATTGCCGCTGTCCTTCCCATCATTGATAGTCGCATGGAAGTCCAACTTTCAAGTCTTTTGTTATTTCTTTCCATTTTTTGTCATAATTATTTTGAAATAATTCATTGTTTCTTTTAGCTATCCAGACACCCAGATACCTTGTCTTTTGTACTCTGTTAAATCCTGTTAATTTTGCTAATTCCATCTCTTCTTTCTCAGTCATGTTTTTCATTAGCAGAGCTGTTTTTTCTTTGTTGACACGAAATCCAGAGTATTCTCCATATTCTTGAAGTGTTCTAATCAACTCATTAATACTTCTTCCTGGATCATCTAAAAACAAAACCAAATCATCAGCGAACACTTTCAACTTATATTGATACTTCTTAACTTGAACTCCTATTATAGCTTTATTCTCTCCTGTAGCAATATTGAGTATTTCCATTGTCAGAATAAATAAAAGAGGGGACAAGGGACATCCTTGTCTTGTCCCTCTATGCAATTCAATCAGTTTTGTTTTTTTCTCCGTTTATAACCAATCGAGCATGTTGTTGAATATAAATTACTTCAATTCAGGACACAAATTTATTTCCTGCTTGCATCTGCTTTATCACCGTCTTCATAAATATCAAATGCTTTCTTCACATCCACAAATACCATAGCCATTTTCCGTTCGTTATGCTTCTCACAGTATTCAATTATATCCAAAACCATCCTTATATTGTTTTTTAGAGATCTTTTTGGTAGAAATCCATTCTGATCTTGATCAATTATGTCTATCAACACTTTCTTTAATCTCATTGCCAGGATTGAAGCAAAGATCTTGTAGTCTGTATTCAAAAGCGATATCGGTCAATAGTTCTTCACATCTGTTAAGTCTCTGCCTTCTTTGGGAATCAACACAACACTGGCTTCTTTCCAGGTGTCTGGTATTCCTTCCTTTGCTATCTCCTTATCGTACAATTTTGAGCATCACTTTGCTAGCAAAGGAAATTAATATAGAGGTCCTATGGTTACTGCAATCCCCGGTGTTCCCTTTCTTGGGGACTGGAATGTATATTGAGCTTTTCCAATCTATAGGCTATTGCTTTGTTTTCCATATTTGTTGATGGATTCAGAGATTCTCTCTCTGTAGCTTGAAGCAGCTCTACTGGTATGCCACCTGTTCCTGGTGATTTATTTCTCCCAAGTGCTCTGAGTGCAGCTCCTAATTCACTTTCTAAAATTGTAGGTTTCATCCTTTTCTACAGTTCTTCAGTGTATCATTTCCATCAGCTTTTTCTTTGTATTTGATCATGTAATGTGTTCCCCTGCTGGTCACAGAGCATCCCCCTTTTTATTTAAATTTTATTTTTATTTCTCAGATCTTGTGGAAGATGTATCTTGTTCTTCCTTCTTTGTTGAATCTTCTGTTTCTCTGCATTGACTATGATAGTAAGTCTCCTTGTCCCTGCACAGAAGTTGTTAAACAGCTGCATTCAGGGATCTGACTCTATTTCTGTCTCCTTTTAATTTTGCTTCCTAACTACTCAAAGAGTTGTCTTCTGCCACTGTGGTTTCTATTTCTTTTTGGCTGTAGTTAGTGTATTTTTGCATTTTTCCCTGACAGTGTCCCTGGCTTCATTCCAGAGTTCTTCTGGTTTTCAGTTAATTATGCTTAATTTTGCAAATCTATTTTACACGTTAAATTCTATGGGGATGTTCTTCAGGTTGTATTTTGGCACAATGGTTGCTTTAGTCTTCTTCTCCAGTTTTGTTGTAAGTTTTGATATTAGCAGTTCATGATCTGTGCCATAATCTGCTCCTGTTCTTGTTTTTCTGAGATAATGGAGCTTTTCATCTTCTGCTTCCAATTATGTAGTCTGTTTGATTCCTGTATTGGCCATCAGGTGATCTCCATGTATAAAATTGCCTCTTTGGTTGCTTGAAGAATGTGTTTGCAGTGAAGAAACTCACAAAATTCCATCAGTTGCTCTCCTGCTTCATTTCTTGATCTTAGCCCAAATTTTCCTACGATCTTTGATTCTGCTCTGTTTCCTGCTTTTGCATTCCAATCATCTATGATTAACAAGAAGTTCTGTTTTGGTGTGTGGTCAATTTCCTCCTGGACTCCAGCATATAATCTTTCAGTTTTTAATTCTTTGGCCTCTGTAGTTAAAACATACACTTAGATTAGGGTTATATTGATGGGTTTTTCCTAAAGTCTTATTAATATGATTCAGTCAGATGTTGCATTATATTCTTTGACTGCTTTTGCTACATCTGTCCTCACTACTAATGCCACCCCATTTCTCCTTGGATTTTCATTTCCTGAGTAAAATACTCAATATTCAGACTCAATCCTATCTACTTTAGCTGACTCATCTCAAGTACTGCAAGGTTTATGCATTCCATTTCTTATCTTATTATGTCTAGCTTCACCAGTTCATGCTTCTCACATTCCATATGCCTATAATATGTGTTGTACAGTTTCAGACTTTCCTCGTGCCTCTGAGCATTTCGATGGCTGAATATTCTTTCAGGTTTTGAGTCCAGTTGTATCATTAGCCACAACACAACTTGCAATTTTCCTCTGCTGTATCCCAGTGGCTCATTAAGTGCCATCTGCCCTGGGAGTTTCACCTTCTGGAACTATTTCTTCTTTCATTTTGCATTATCTCGTCATAGGATTTTCATGGTAAAAAACATTCAAAAGGGGTTTACTGTGCCTCCTTCTGCCCAGTACTAACAAGCATTAGCTATGGTGCCACTGCCATTGTATCTGAGAGGTCCTTCACCAGTGCCACCCCCCATTACTGCAGCTGCCCAGTAGCTGTTTGGCACATTTAGTCTGGCTTCTCTGCAAAGGCCAGTCTGACACAGCAGACCCAGCAGCAGGCGGCACTGCTGCTGTCAGCATATTGTCTCACCTCATAAGAACGTGAAATCCCACCACCACAGAAAGGTAGTGCCATCAGTGGGTCTCTAAATATACTTTGCTACGTTATTACACAAGACCTGACTCAATCTTTCTGGAAAGGCAGGATGATTTTGGTTCAGGTATCATCACTTTTTAGTCATTTTACCAATGTAATTTTCATCTTAATGTAGTATTTAATGATGATGAAAATTATTTCTTGATTTACCTAGTTTTCTTTTTAACTACTGCCAGGTTGGCCTGGCAGTTAAAAAGGTAATGTTCCTAATCTTTAGAGAGCCAGCATGGCATAGTGGTTTGAGTGCTGGACTACAACCTTAGAGACTGTTACCAGGCTGTACACCCTCACACTTTGATATGGTTTAATCAGAAAAATATGATTTAATTGGCAAAATATATTAATTGGCATAAATATAAAACATGCCCTGCTATGGCTGTACAGCCAGACTGGATAAGAGGCAAAGGCTGGCCAAACACGTGCGTTGAGAATTAGGTCAGAAGGAACTTCCAGGTATAGCAGGGTCATAGTCAGGAAATCATAAGGAAACTCCTGAGATAAACGGCTTGCAGTTAGCCTGAATGACTCACCCTTTTAGACAATAGCGTTTGAAGATTCCAACAAGACAGCTGATTGTCTTAACTCCTTTTCATCTGATCAAGCAAACCTCTCCTTTGTCCTCAAACCTGTCTAACAAGTACTGAGCTATCAAGATGGCCATTAGGCTATTGTGATCTAACACTAGGACCATTAGCCAATTCTGAACCTCATTGTCCTCTCTGTGGACTTCATTGTTTATTCAGCCAGAGAGCCATTAACACTCTTGTCCTCCAGGCAGAAATTAGGTATTTAAACTCCTGTTTTTGGCCAATCATAGAATCATAGAATCATAGAATCATAGAAATGTAGAGTTGGAAGAGACCACAAGGGCCGTCCAGTCCAACCCCCTGCCATGCAGGAAAACCCTCAAAGCACTCCCGACAAGTGGCCATCCAGCCTCCGCTTAAAAACCTCCAAAGAAGGAGACTCCACCACACTCAACTCACAGTACACGAATTCCCGCTCACCACTCTGATGCTCCAGTTCCCAACTGTGCACTGTCCTTAGACTTGCGTCTATACCACATCACTTCTTCACTGCTCCTCTAGACTGGTAAATATCACCCATTTCACCCTGAACTATTGAAAACATTCCTCCCTTTACCTTCAGTTAGCCTTGTAGGATTTCATGATTGCTTGCATCTTCTTCGTGTGATTAATTCCCCAATATACAATTAAACTTACTTTTGGATCTTTGGCTGGTTCTTTCCTGAAGGAGTACTGGTAAGCATGGGTATAAAAGATCTCATTAGGTTACCCCCCCATAGGCCTTCTATTTTGACCTAATATTCCTCATCATTTCACAGAGGTACTGGCATTGTGGGTGGACCCCTGAATCATCCACATTTTGGGGTTGTTACTCTCAAAGATGGATGACACAGGGGTCTACCTGCAATGCCGGTACCTCCATATGACAATGGGGGATTAATTCACTCAATTAGGAGCCTGCAAAGGGTGGGGGGTAATCTACTGAGATTTTCCACCCAATGTTTGTGGGGTCCTTGCAGGAAAGAGCCAACCAGAGATTCCAGAATAAGCTAAAATGTATTTTATTGAAAAGTTCAGTCAGTCAAAAGATCCAAGCACACACACACTTACACAAGAGCTAACCAAAGGATAAAGGAAGGAAAGTTGCTGACAGTGGCATTTTAGGGAGTGGGCAATAATTACTGATCTGCAGAGCAGCAAAGAAAGTAGCAACATGACTTACACGTACACCTAAGGACAATACTCATTCAGAAATCAGAGTGAGTGTGGACTTCAGCAAGTGAGATACTGCATCAAACTGCTCAAAACAGTGGATTTTTATACCCAGAAACTACCTGTAGGACATGGGTGTGAATGGCTGTCTGACCAAGCAAAAAATGGAGGTTGCCTCATGGACAATGGGGTCTGGACAGAGTTAATGGTCTTAGTGTTAGATGACGAAGAGTTAATGGCTGTTGTAATAGCTCTGTAATGGTGGATGGGTAAGGGAACAGTGCAGGGAAACGTCCAGGTGTTGGGAAGAAGGACTAAAACAAATATTGTTTGGTGGGAACTTCCCTTTGCTATCATGTGGTATCAGAAACATTACAGGTGCAGCTTAAGCCTTTTATCTCTGGAGTAACCTGGTAATCTGCCTCTCAATGACCTCGGCTATGCCTAGAGAGGATCTTCTAACCTCCATGCAGCACATGTGCTCAGTCAGTAATTTTCCTCTGCCATAAAATGAATCACTTCAGGATCCATTTTATATCCATGCCAATTAATATATTGATGTATTTTAATTGGCGAAATATTGGCAGACGGACAACAGATGGCCACCCAAACTCTGTTTAAAAACCTTGACAGGAGACTCCACCACACTCCAAGGCAGCACATTCCACTGTCAGACAGCTCTGACCATCAAGAAGTTCTTCCTGAGGTTCAAGTGGAATCTCTTTTCTTTTTTTTACATTAAAAATAATTTTATTAAATTCAATTTAAAACATTAACATACATTACAAACATTGAACAATAACACACCACAAAAATAAACAACAACTTACTTTTATACAATTAAGCTGTTAACGATATAGACAAGGATTTATCTAGTACATATTTCCCCTATATCTATATATCCATCATTATCTGTTATTCATAATACTTTAATTATTTATCTATTCACACAAATCACTAATCAGTCTTAAAGTTAATTAATTATTATAACTTATATCGTATACTTCATACTATTTATACTTATCTTATATTATTCGTCCATGTATATAATTCATTTTTCCATACTTCTGTATGTATCCATCTACACATTTAATAAATTATCAGTAAACAAACAATCTAACATACAATAAACAATCAACATTTCAAACAGTTATTAATTCACTAATTCATACTCGCTTGCTTACTTACTCTCTTTCTGACCTCTCTTCTTCTTAGATCTTCTCACATCTACTTACACTCTCTTCATATACACACTGACTTCTTTCATTTTCACCACTGGGGGTATTACATATCTATTATTTATCATTCTGCTCTTTGTATCTTTTATCCCCTAATCTTTATAGCAGTTCCTATACTCTAATCTGTATCTTTGTTTATATCATCTATCTTTATAGTTTTATTTTCTTAAACCTCTTTTGTTCCACTCTTTATTCTTTTGCGATTATCTTCTCTTTTCCGTGCTGGTTATGTCATACCAACAAATATAGCATATCTCAATATCATCATTCATCCAATCCAAGCCATGCGTTGTCTCCCCAATATTTTTCCAATAAAGGGTTTAAGATCTCCCATTCTCTTTTAAAGGTATTATTACTTTTGTTTTCTAATCTTAGTGTCAATTTATTCATTTCAGCCAATTCGTATAATTTGATTACCCATTCTTCTGCTGTAGGTATGTTCACATCTTTCCATTTTCTAGCAAACAGAATTCTTGCAGTGTATATCATATAACATACAATTCTTTGGTATTTCTTTCTTACAATCCTATCTATTTTTTCAAACATATTTAACAGAAATATTTCTGGTTGCATTGGAAACCTAATTTTTAAGCACTTTGTTATCTGTTCATGAATTTGTATCCAGTAAGTTCTCGCTTTATTACATCTCCACCAACAATGGAAAAATGAACCCATTTTTTGGCATTTCCAGCATTTAGCATCTGTTTTGATCTTCGTCATTTTTACAATTTGTACTGGTGTTAAATACCATCTGTAGAATATTTTGAAAAAGCTTTCTTTCAGATTATTACTTCTTGTAAACTCCTGGTTTACTCTCCATGCAGTCTCCCATTGTTGTAGAGTTATTGAATTACCTAGATCTTGAGCCCATCTTATCATATTGTCTTTCACTATCTCCTTTTCCAAATCTAAATTTAATAATAATCTATATATTTTATTTAGGGGGCGTTTTACATCTGCTTTCATCAATTTATCCAACTCCATGTCTTCTAATGAAATTCCCTGCGTTTTAATATCTATCTTATATTTTTCCACCAGTTGTCTATATAGAAGCCAATGTGAATTGTATCCCTCTTCAATTAATTCTTCCCTTTTTATGAGTTTTATATTACTCCCTTCTTTTTTTAATATGTCTTTATATGTTATCCATTCCTTCATTTTGATCTTTTCTAATCGGTAAAAGGCTTCATGCGGTGACACCCAGTAAGGTAATTTTAAATATAATTTATTTCTAACTTTCAACCAGGTTTTTAAGATCGCCTTCCTGATTTAGTGATCCATGAATTTTTTATTGATTTTATGTTTTTCATACCAAAGGTATGCGTGCCACCCATAGTATAAGTTAAACCCCTCCAGGTTCAATAATTTTAAATTCTTCAATTGGACCTATTCTTTAATCCATAGTAACACCGAGGCTTCATAGTAAAATTTTAAGTCTGGCAAACTTAAGCCACCTTTCTCTTTCGTATCTTTTAAGTATTTCATTTTAATACTTGGTTTCCTCCCATTCCGGATAAATCTACTTAATTCCTGATCCCAATTCTTGAATGGTTTCTCATTATATATTATAGGAAGGTTCTGGAACAAAAAGATCATTTTTGGTAAAACATTCATTTTAATTGCTGATACTTTACCTAATATGGAAAGATGTAACTTTTTCCATCTTTCCATTTCTCTTGTTATCTCTCCCCATATTTTTTTATAGTTGTTATCAAACAACTCTGAGTTGTTTTTGGTTATTATTATCCCTAGATATCTGACTTTCTTAGTTGTTTTAAAACCTGAAGTTTCTATTAATTCATTCTCTTGTTCTGGTGTTGTATTTTTTGTCATCATCAATGATTTCTCTTTATTGATCTTAAATCCTGCTACCTCCCCAAATTGTTTTAATAATTCAATAACTTTCATAATGCTATTTAGGGGTTCTTCCAATATTATAACCAGATCATCAGCGTATGCATGTATTTTAATTTCTTGTTCTCTTATTCTAATTCCTCTTATTGTATTGTTGTTCCTTATATTATTATTCAAAACTTCCAGACATATTATAAAAAGTAGGAGTGAAAGTGAGCATCCTTGTCGTGTGCCCCTATTTATTACAAATTGTTTTGTGGTCTCCCCATTTATAATTAAACATGCCTTTTGTTCATTATATATTGCCTTTATCTACTCCATATATCTCTTTCCCACCCCCATCCTATGCAGAGTTGCAAGCATAAAGGACCAATTTACATTATTGAACGCTTTTTCCGTGTCTAGAAATATTAATGCTAATTTTTTTTGGTTATGTTTCTTACAATATTCAATTGTGTCTAAAATTATTCTTATATTATTTTTCAAGTATCTTCCTCGGAGAAAACCGTTCTGGTCCTCATGTATCCATGTTACTAATATCTTTTTTTATCATTCTGCTAAGATTTGCACATAAATTTTATAAACAATATTCAATAGCGAAATTGGTCTATAGTTTTTTTTGTCCATTAAGTCCTTCCCCTCTTTGGGTATCAGGATAATGTTTGATTCTTTCCATGTGTTTGGAATTGTTTGTTGGTTGATTGAATTTAATACCTGAAATAATACTGGAATTAGTTCTTCCTGGAAGGTTTTATAGTATAACGCCGTGAAGCCGTCAGGGACGGGGGCTTTCTCTATTTTCAGCTTTTTAATCGCATTCGTAATTTCCTGTACTGTTATTGGTTTGTCCAGATCCTCTCTTTGGTTATCCAAAATCCTATTGATTTTTGTTTCTTCTAGATACTTCATCGTCTTATTTTTTTGTTCTTGTGACAATGCCTTTTTTAAAAATAATTTTTCAAAATAATTAACAAAAGTATTTTTAATCTTTACTTGTTGGTATTGAATATCTTGCCCTTCTCTTATCCCTTTAATATAACGTTTATCCTTTTATTTTTTAATTTGAATGAAAGCCATCTCCTGGTCTTGTTCACATATTCGAACTGTCTTTGTTTTGCATACCTCATTTTATTTTCTATTTCGTTTGTCATTAATAATGACAATTGCTTCTTCAATATTAGTAATTCCTTTAGTGTTTCTTGATCTTGCAGATTTTTTTTAGTTATATTTCTTTGTCTTGTAACAATTTATATATTCTTATTTCTTTTTCTTTTCTACCTTTTATTACCCAAGTTTGTTGGTTGATAAAAAAAAAACCCTCATTACTGCTTTGCTCGCTTCCCATACTATTTGTTCCGTTTGGCCCTTATCTAGATTATTATCAAAAAAGTTTTTCAATTTTTTTTTTTTTTTTTGCCTTTTCTATTATTGACTCATTTCTTAACAAATTATCATTCATCTTCCATTTATATCTTTCTTTTCCCTGGTATATAGTTAATAATATTGGACTATGCTCTGGATATGTTCTGAGGAGGATCTCCAATTTCCCAGTGTTTTTTACCGTATCCGTCGATAGAAGAACATATCTATTCTGGGCCACGATCTATATTGCTCAGAAAAATAGGTATTTTCCTCTTTTCCCCCATGTACGTATCTCCAAGTTTCCACTAATGATAAATGTTCCAGCAGATCAAAGAAGGTTTTAGGGAGTTTCCCCTGATTCTTTCTACCATTATTTTTCATATTTTTACTGCTAGATCTATCCGAAAGTGGGTTTATTACCCCGTTCCAGTCTCCCATAAGGATCATCTTATGATCCTCTACCTCTAGGTCCAATAATCTATCTAATAGCTTTGAATAGAACTTACTTTTACTCTCTAACGGTCCATACACAGCTACTACTATTAGTTTTAAATCCCTTATATTTACTTCTATTACTATTATTATTAGTATTATTACTATCCAATGTCCTGTTTCATCACTGAGAATTTGTTTTGCTTCAAACCTTTTATTTACAAACATAGTTACTCCTTTTTTTTCTTGTCTGTTGATGATGAAAATGATTGTCCTAATTTTGGGTTCCTAATATATTTTAAGTCCTTTTTTTTAATATGAGTTTCTTGTAAGACAATGATATCCAAATTTAGTTTCTCTAATTGATGAAAGACACATTTTCTTTTATGTGGGGAGTTTACACCTCGAACATTCCAGGACAATATTTTCAACCTCATTTTCTGTCTTGTATTTTCTAATGTTTTATTCCTCGGTCTCTTCTGTCTCTTCTTCTAGTTCTGGGTCTATAGAATTTGATTCTTCTTCACCTTCTTCTTCCTCTTCCTCGATCTCCTTCTCCTGTTCTCCTTGTTCTTCCTCCTTCTTTTGGTTTGTAGGCCTCTCTTTCTCCTTTTGTATTCTTTGAGGTTTTCCTCTTTCTTGTGATATTTTCACAGTGTCTTTAACCATTACTTCTTCTTGATCCTGAGTTTCTTCGTCTATTTTGTTCAGTTCTTCTTTGTGTTTTTTCCAAAACTCTCTTGCTTTCGTAACTGTGTTTAATACAATTTTTTTTCTGTTTCTACATGAAGGAGATACCTTCGGTTCTTTCCCAGGTGTACCGTATTCCTTGGTTTCTTAGAGGTTGCATTACAAAACTATATTCTCTTCTTCTCTTTAGTGTAATTGGATGCACGTCTTTGAAAATTTTAAGTTTGTTTCTGTCCACCACCAGTTTTTTTGTGTAGCTTTGTTGCAGGACCAGATCTTTCACCCTTTCCCTTAAGAAATAAACCACAATGTCTTGTGGTATATTCCTCTTTTTAGCTACTACTGAGTTGACCCTAAAGATTCTGTCCAGCTCAAGATCTAATTGTTCTGGAACCCAATCTATAATTTGAGCCAGTGGTTGGGTTAACCTTTCATACAAATCTTCCTGTGGCACTTTCCCTAATCCTCTTGTTTTGATTGATTTGTTTCTGTACTTTATATCTATTGATAGTGTCGTCTTCTCTAGATGCTCTGTTCTTTCTTCCATTTTTCTTGTCTGTGATTCCGTTTTTAAAGTTCTTTCCTCTATTCCTTTTACCTTCTCATTCACATGCCTCAGTTCCTTTGTGATGCTATCTAACTTATTATTGAACATCTCCAATTCTTTCTTTAGGTCTGTTTTTATTTCTGTTCTCATTTGCTTCATTTCTGTCCTTGTTTCCCTCATTTCATACTTGAATGTCATAGTCAGTTTTCTTATTTCTTTTGTTATATCTGTTCCACCACTTTGTGCCATGCTCTGGCTTTTCAACAGTAGTGTCCTTGTCTCTGTACTAGGTAGTTTAATTTCTGTAGAGGCTCTTTTTTGTATCAGTGTTTGTATTTGTGTTTGGCTTCCCATAGCAGCCTTTCTTTTCCCTGCAGCCATCATCTTCTTTTACTTTTGTGCTTTGTTGTTCATCTATTATCCTGTTGTTGTTAATCTTCTTTTGTGCACTATTTTGTTACTGATGGGATGCTTAACCTACTTTGTATACAGCTTTTGTATACTGTTGTTTGGTTTTATTTATCCCTTTATTTAAATTTTTATTTATTTATTTATTTATCTATCTATCTATCTATTTTATTTATTTGACTTTCTCTTTGTTTATTTGTTTTATTTAATCAACTTTTTCTTTTGCTTTCCTCCTTTTTCACAACTTGTCTATCTTATCTTTGTTATCCTTAGGTTATTTCTCTGAAGGCGACCTTAGATATTTAATTATTTTGTCCCACTCCTTTTCCTCTTGTTCAAATTACTAATTGCTTCCAATTATCAAAATATCAGAATCAAAGTTATATTAAAAGTTATATTAACCAATATGTTTAAATCAGGTTTCCAATGCTGCAATTTGTTTTTTAGATTGATTTCCCCATTTTCTTCTATAAATGTTAACCTTACTTATTAGTGTTGTATTATATATTATACCAATAATCCACAGTCAATAATTAACAGAGTTTAAACTTAGAGAAACAGCAGACAATACAGGATTTTCCTTACAGATTTTCAGTACTCACAAACTTTCTCTTCCTTATGTATATTTCCCCCCTCTCCTCTCTTTATTCCAAGTCTTCCGAGGTCCGAAGTCGTTCTACCGTTAGGTGTCGTTCTTTCTCTACTGTATGTCCTTCTGACTTGTTCTATCGTGTTGTGTTTTATACGTCAATGTCTTTTTTCCCCCAACTCCTGCTGCTCTCCTCTGTTCCCGTTTCCCTGTCATGCCTTTCTTTTCCGCTTTATTTCTTTAACACTGCTCTGTCTTGATTCTGTATTTTTCCTCTGTTTCTCTTACTCTTTCCCTCTGTTCATTGAACAGGAGCAGCCGGCTAATATCTATTTCGGTCTCTATTTTGATCTCGCGTCTTTCCGTGCCTCCAGACCTCCGTGCTTTCACTTTTGTTTCTGTCCCTTATTAATTTATATATTATATTACTTAGTATCTAATGTCCAGGATCAAATCATAAAGGAAGAAGATTCTACCAATTGTATTAATCGTGGAATGAAGAGTTTTTTGAGTATTTAAAGTAGAAAAAAATGTCCAGGAGTCGCTGTTGCGGCTCCACGTGTTCCTTTCCCTGCTTTTCTGGGAGTCTAAACTCATAGTGCCGTAGCTTCTTGCAGGTTAGAGCTTTAAATGCCGAGTTATCTCAATAAAGATACATCGGATTTCACTTACCCCAACTGGTGAAAATGCTGTTATTTAATTAATCCAAGTGAATAAACAGTTCAAACAGTGGTGACATGGCCAAAGCCTCCAGGGCTGCCCAGTGAGGTAATGGCGACCCTATGATCCCGCCAGCTCTCTCCGTGAGCAGATCTCCCCTCTCTCGCTCCTTCTGCTCACTTTCCACTGGTCTCGGGTCCCCCTCGAGTCTCCTCCGTGTACCCCCTTACCAAGAGGTCATTAACTCCTTCAAGTTTAATTTTTTAATTGGAGATTCCAACCTCATTGGGACTTCGGAACTCCGCAGCTCCGCGGATTCCTGACCAAACGCCACGTCGCCTCCACTGGAACTCCACCATACTCAAAGGCAGCACATGTCACTGCAAGACAGCTCTGACCATCAAGAAGGTCTTTCTGAGGTTCAAGTGGAATCTCTTTTCCTGAAGCTTGAATCCATTGCTCCTTGTCCTAGTTTCTGGAGCAGTGGAAAACAAGCCTGTTCCCTCTTTGGTATGACAGTCTTTCAAATATTTGAATGCGGCTATCATGTCCCCTCTTAAACCTTCTTTTCTGCAGACTAAACATACCAGCTCCCTAAGCCACTCCTCATGGGGCTTGGCTTCCAGACCCTCCACTATTTCAGTCACCCTCTTCTGGACATACTCCAGCTTGTCAATATCCTTCTTGAAATGAGGTGCTTAGAACTGGGCACAGTATTCCAGATAAGATCTGAACAAAGCAGAATAGTGTGGTTCTATACTTTCCTTGATCTAAACACCATACTGATGCAACCAAGAATTGTGTTGGTTTCTTGACTGCCACATCACACTGTTGACATGTTCAGATCTACTAAGACTCCTAAATCCCTTTCACACATACTGTTGTCCAGCCAGGTGTCCCCATCCTATACTTGTGCATTTCATTTTTTCTGCTGAGGTATAGGACCTTACATTTCTCTCTGTTGAAACTCATTGTGTTAACTTTGGCTTAGCTCTCCAATCTGTCAAGGTCATTCTGAATTTTGATCCTGTCCTCTGGGGTATTAACAACCTCTCCCAATTTGCTATCATCTGCAAATTTGATTACCATGCTCTCTATTCTTTCATCCAAGTCATTAATAAAGATGTTGAACAGCACTGGGCCCAAGATAGAACCCTGTTGCACCCCACTAGTCACTTCTCTCCAGGATGAAAAGTAGCCATTGGTGAGCACCCTTTGGATTCAGTCTGTCAACCAATTACAAATCCACCTGATATAGCCCTGTCCACCTCACATTTTACTAGCTTCTTTGCAAGAATATCATGGGGAACTTTGTCAAAGGCCTTACTGAAATCAAGAAATGCTCCATCCACAGCATTCCCTTCAACTATCAAGCTTGTAGCTCTATCATAAAAAGAGATTAGATTAGTCTGGCATGACTTGTTTTTGAGAAACTCATGTTGACTTTTAGTAATCATAGCATTGCTTTCTAAGTAATTGCACACTGTCTGCTTAATATTTGCTCTAGAATCTTTCTAGGTATTGACGTCAGGCTGACTGGGTGATAATTATTTGGGTCCTCTTTTTTTCCCTTTTTGAAGACAGGGACATTTGTTTTCCACCAATCTGCTGGGACTTCTCTTGTTCTCCAAGACTTCTCAAATGTTAATGCCAGCGGTTCTCAAATTATTTCTGCCAGTTCTTTTACTATCCTTGGATGCAGTTCATCTGGCCCAGGAGACTTGAATTCATTTAGAGCAGACAGGTATTCCTGTACTGTGTCTCTACTTATACTGTGCTGATTTTCTCCCACTTCCCTACCTGCTCCTCACCCCTATATAAGTCACAAATCAAGTCAGTGTATCAAGTCGAGTCCAAGCTGATTCATTGAAATGACTTGAGTCCTACTTGATTCTGAATCAATTAACTTGAGTCAACATCACTGGCACACACTTACTCCTTTCCATATTTGTATGTGCGTCTATCTGCTGAGGCTTCACTCCATTCATCTGAAGCAGCAGACTGGAATCATTGTTGTGTGCCTTCAAGTTGTTTGTGACCTACGGCAAACCTATGACAGGGTTTTCTGGGGCTGAGAGTGTGTGATGTGCCCAAAGCCATACTGAAATAAATTGGTTAATCTTTAAGATGCTACAGGATTGCTGCATTTTTGTACTGAAGAAGACTAACGTAGTTCCCACTCTGCAAATTTGCTGTAGCATACAAATACCAGGTCCTGCAGGCTGTATTTCAGAGGAAGAAACTGGCAGAAACACCTCTGAGTTTTCCTTGCCCAAGATAACCATATGAAGTTCATGGAGTCACCATAAGTTGACTTGAAGACACATGCACACACATGGCAAAAGAGATCTCACAGAAAAACAAATACCTTCAAGCCATTCATGTATTGCAGCACATGGACTTGAACCTGAAATACAAGAAGGGTAAGGAAGTTGTTTGAAATGATATTAGTATGTTAAGCAAAATTTCCAGTTATCTTCACAAAAATCATGATCAAAAGAGAAATATACTGAAAGGAGCAAAGTACATCTAACATTTTACACCTGCAAATGCATTTTGTAGCATAAGGTAACTTTCCTCTTGGGAGTAATAAGTTCATTGGACTTCTCACCCTTTTGCAGCAATCAATGAAGGCTCAAGCTCAGGCAGAGGTCCAAGAGCCAATGACTCTTCTGCATCTTAAGCTGGGGAAACCAGGGTCTTAACAACCTTCCAATGCCTGCCGGTCAGTCATGGATTTGAGAATATTCTGGTTATGAATTTTTTGAGGATATTTCATACCCCTTGGCACCCAGCCTTGTCCAAGAAAGAAACTCAGCTCCTTACTTTGGAGGTTTTCAGTGACCTTGGTTAAATTTTTATTGGCCTGGCAATTTACTGTATGTTTTGCTATGATTTTATTATCATTTGTGCTATTTTGGGGTTATAACCGGCTCTCAGACACGAGGATATTGTAGGAAAAAAGTATATACATCTAGCTGTTGACAGTACTAAAATTAATTTTCTGTAACATCTAGAGGAACGTTAAAATAAATATACTAGTGTTTGTTACAGTTCCCCTTATAGTAGAGGCATTAAAATGCCCCTTAGCAGTTTGAAGGCAAGCAATTGTCTTCCTCATGGTACACTTGTTTTATGACTCTTCCCCTCTTTCTTTTTATTGGGCTATATATCCCACCTAGAGTTCTTAAGTCTTAAAATATGTCAATATATTGATAAAATTCAGCCGCTAAACACACTAGTAATAAAGACTACCTTGTACACTGTATAGTGGTATACAGACAGCTAGTGATTCCTGAGTTAAGATGTATGGTGATATATGGCAAATTTAAGTACAATGTCTATTGAGTACTTGTTGCAATATATCTCACTGTCCTTGCAACATTGCTCTAAGGTTTTCACAACTTTCTTAATCTAAACCCACTTTATGACTGAAAAATAAAATTCCATTTCAGGCTGAAAATGAATATAAGAAAGCATTTCACAATGTTGTGATTAGGATTTATGCGTGCAATAATCCGGTGAAGCAAGAGGTATGTATAACATTGCATGCTTTTTACAGACAGCAAAAGAAGAGAGTTTCATCTGAACTCTAGCTTTTCTAGCACTCATTTTTCAGTTGGTGTGGGGAAAGTATGACCTGTTGGCAACCTCACTTTTGTTGCCCTCAAGCAAATCTGTTGTTGTTGTTGTTGTTGTTGTTGTTGTTGTTGTTGTTGTTGTGTGTCTTTCCAACTTACGGTGACCCTAAGGTCACCATAAGGTGAATATATCACAGGGTGAATGTGAGGGTGAATGTATCACAGGGTTTTCTGGGGCTCAGAGTACTTGACTTGCCCAAGATCATTGAGTGGGTGTCCATGGCTGAGCGGGGAATTGAACTCACGTCTCCAGGATCATAGTCCAATGCTCAAACCACTACACCACAGTGGCTCTCCAACCTTGGTGACTCCCTACCAAGACCTGCAATCTCTCATTGTATTTTAAAAAGAGGTGTTTAGGGGCAATCCACATGAAAACTGGCCAAAATTCCCCCCAAAATATTTTGAAATGTGGTGTTTAGGTTGCCTAACCCTAGAACTCCCCCCCTCCCAAAAGGCCAACTAGAAGTAACATGGCATCTCTTCCAATGTGCCTACATGCCATGTTGCAGCCTGTGAAGTGAAAGTTGGCCTCTGTCCCTGCACGGTTGCCCACCTGTGTTTTAAATGAAGGCTTGAGTCTCAAACTATGTGCCCACTGACACTGTCTTCCAATAAAACATTAGCTGAATCAAAGGTTACAAATACAATCTCAACAAAATATTTCAAGACAATTTTAATGTTCTAGTATTTGCTGGGTTATAATCTGATTTTTCTTCTCTAAAATGTAAGAAGGGAGGGACTCACCAGGGCATTGATCTCTCATGCATTCAAAGGAGCCTAGAAGGACAGGAAAACCTTCCATGCAAGTCAAGAGGGACCAGCAGAGCCAGCAAAACTAAGGAAGAGAGAAAAGAACTCAACCACTGGTTTGCCTCAGCAGGGTAATCTGCACTAGTAAATGTTTCAGTTTGCCTGAAAGGCTTTGAATCTGATCTGTTAACAAACTCAACATGCTTTTCAGTCTGTGCTTTTTTCTTTTTAAGTACTTTACAGTAAAATAAACCACACTAGTTCCAATGAGATTTTCTCTGGATTGCATCTATTGTGTATATTTCTAAAGAATATTGATTTGCTTACAAACAAATGCAGCATTCAGTTTGGTATTCCATGTTTTATTGAATTTAAATCTGTCCAGTCTTCTACTGGTAGAGCTTCTAATGGATCTAGATATTGTCGTCTGCTGTAATTTCCCTTTATCTGCATGTGACTAACAATCAGAAAGGGGAGAACAAAATTTATGTACATATGTAAATTGATGCAGCTGTACCAGACAGGCGAGTGTGAAAGTTTCCAAACAGGAGCATTAGAAGTTTTGTAAAATAGCTGGGGAAGTGAAACTCAACATCTGTGTGTACTTACACTGGTACCTTTTAAATAATCAGACAAACAGATTGTGTTGTAGTTTACTATGGGAGAATAAAATCCTAAAGTCGCTTTATGTGTTACAAAGAGAAAAGTTTAATTTAATAAATAAATACAGCAACTTGGAAATTACGCTAGTCAATGTTGTGATGTCTTGTTAAGTTTCAGTATTTAATGTGCTTGTTTGGTTTTTCTTAGTGGTGTTTAAACAATTTTGCCCAGGTAACAGAGTGCCTATGTAAGATATTCAAGACTAGCCAGAACAAGAGCAAACCTTTTCTAAAAATGATGTTTCTAGATTAAATATAACAAAATAACATTGATGGTTAACTACTGAAGGCTCTCCTAGAAGAGATGGAAAAAGGAGAGACTGGAAAGTGATGTGGCTGTAGTGAGACCGTGCAGTGACTTGCTTAGGCTTGCTCTGACTGGAGGGTGGGGACAGGGAAATTGCAGTCATAACCAAATAGCAGGGGAGAAAGAGAGAAAGACAGAAGAAAAGAATCAGCTCTCTTTCCCTACACTCTCTCTGACAATAAGGAGAGGGAGCCATGATTCAAGCTGGACACCCAGCCAGGGACTTCAGAACTTAAGTGGAGTGTCTGTTGATAAAATTAACGAAGAACATACCTCAAGGACTATACCTGTAATGCTTCCCTGGCTGGAAAGCACAGAGTAGGGGACCGAGCTCTTCTCCAGCCACATCCTACCTCTCATTGTTGTGGTCGAAAAAGAGACGAAGACCAGGTTTCCAGGGAAAAATCAAAAAAGCCTTTTATTGTTAACAATTTACTTGCGCAAGGACGACAGCTGTTTCCAGGACTGTCGCCCCGATTGATTAAAACACCTAGACTTTATACCTTTGGTCAACAACGTCAGCAATCAATCACATCTAGAGCTTAGCCCAACCCAGAACAGGAGAACAAAGACTTCAGTTACTAATTGACACAAAATGATGCATATGGCCAAAATGAGGTAGTCAGGGAGTATGCTTGACTCCCTTTTAGTTCTCAAACGCCTGAGTGAGTGTTGCAAGGCCATTCCTAAAATTGAGATAAGACAGGGACATCTGCTGTTCCACTCAGAAACTCAATTCAATTTGCTTATTTTCCTATTCAAGTAGCAATTCCCTGGATTTAACCCCTTCATCATGTCAACTGACTTTTCCTCTTTCCCATCCGTTTCTCCCTTCTCTGTGCAGAGGGAGGCTTCTTCAAACAGAGATTAAGTGCTTGTGCTATCTCTGATTAAAATTACAGTCTTTTGTGCAACTGAAATATTAAAACTGGGATTGCTTGTGTTATGGCCTATCCTGGTGGTCTTAAAGCTAGTTTTATGGACCTGGGAAAGCTGGCCCTTGCTTAGAGTCTTGGTGCTACTTTTGCTATATTATTAATTTGAATAATATATAATTCTTCATTTCAATCATATTGGCAAGAAATTAAAGGTAACCAAAACAACTATATGGATCAAACAAGCTGTTCAATAAGACAACAAAGAGCAATAATTGTCACTGAGCAGAAACAACTCATGTAGAGGAGCAGTCCAGTAAAAATGTTAAAAGTGGCAGACAAAAAGCCTGATGGAACAGGAATGCCGTAAATAATACAGTCAGTGGAAAGGCACAGGTAGAGGAGGCCAAAGGGGCCTCTTGTGACCATGAGTTCCACATTCTGATGGAGGCACCAGAAATGTGATGTCTTTACCACTGTTGGTATACAGAGAAAACACTATTCTTCAGATCTTAAAGAGAAGACAGGTTTGTATGGTAGGAGATGGTCCTTTTTTCTAAGTTTCATTCTGAGTAAGACAGATTTATTTCTATAGCTTTTGTTGCATATTTCATATAATTTACTAGAAATGATAACAAGTTGTTACTAAAAATGCTTTCATGAGTTTTTTCAATCAAATGAGAAAATCGTTAAAAATATATGCAGCAATGCTCAAAGCAATTGTTCTTGTTAGAGGATTTTCATAATAACCAAAGCAATCTTGATCTGTGGATGATTTGACAATAATTTGCTCTGACGGATCTTTGTCATTTGCCAAAGGGTAAATGGGTACTGTTAATTGTACTATCTGGAAAAAATCTTAATAATCCTAAAAAGACTGGAATTTTATATATGAAATCAGATTAATCCTGAGCCGAATTAACTGAAAATGGTAAACAGTACTATCCTTTCATCAAGCTGTACCCACTGGGCAAAGATAGGATCACTACTAACTGCTTGTGTAACACAACGTTACACAGACATAGATTTTCCTTGCATAGTGACAGTTCAGCATGCGCACCAGCCTCTTTAGGCGAAGGCTTTATGGGAATCCTTTGTCTGAACAGAAGCCCCAACATGTTCCCAACATGGGCATAATAGGGCTGGTTATGAAACCCCAAGTGGAGGTACGTAGAAGTGAAGATATGACTACACTCTCACGCTTAGGTCACTTGGGAACTCCAAAGAGCTCATCTGTGCCCCCACTGTTATAACAAAGAACAAGTTTCTGATTAATCCTACAGTTGATGAGAGCACATCACCAATGGATGAATTTGGACCACTTCGACAGCTGTGGCCACAGAGTTTTGTTAACCTTTCATTGTCAAGTCGATAGAAATTTTGAACTGCATCAACACAGGAATGGGAAAAAGCTAGATCTCCAAATATTTTGGACTTCACAGTCCCCCCAAAATCCCTGGCTATGTTGACAAGAGTTGGATGGGAGTTGCAGTCCAAAACCTTCAGACCATTCCTGCCTTTACAGACCTCACCTACTCAAAACATTGTAGCAGAGTTCACATAAAGGAGAGTAAGGTCAGTAAGCATGTAGCTTGCAGTAAAAGGCACTTAACTGCCTGTGAAATCCTAAATCCTAAATGTAAATAAACAATGCAACAGTACAACTCCCTTTGAGGAAAACACCAGGCACAATCTATTAATCAATTGCCACTCCTCCTCCTTCCCATCCATTTCCTCACCTCTGTACTGAGGGAGATTTCTGCTCAAATGCCTCAATTTCTTTCTTGTCAGACCCAAAATATGAGGAGGAGAATAAATAGAAGAATTCTGGGGAAATTCCTTGTCAGTGTATGAGTAAATAAGTTCTTATAGACCATGCTATCTCTCCATCAGGTAAATCTTCAAACATAGACATTAAGAGGGCTGTTAATGGGAGACTATGGGCATGCAGAAAGGACAATTTGGTGTCCTAGAATATGACCTCCTTTCTCAGATATTTACTTCTCAGCCCCGAATGAGATCAGATGACAATAGTTGTAGTACCTGCTGCTCATTACTACGCTTATGTTCCCTTGTCTCCTTCCAGCTTTTCAGTAAAAGGAAAGGTGAGGATGCACATCACAGCACTGCCATGCAGACCACAAACAAGGTCTATAGCACCAGTGACCAAGGGGGAGCCAGTCAATATTCTCTAAAGGTGTCAACTTTTTGTTGTAGCCTTTCTATTACTGTGTCTTTTCAGAGTGCATGAGAGCAGTAATATAACTATGACAATACCCTGTCTAGAACTGCAGGAAGCTTTGCCTGTTACTCTTCTGTCAATTATGGAATTTTTTTAAGTGCAGGAACTTGGCAGGATCAGAGGGCTGGATAAAATCACTCCCCTCCCACACAGAAATGGCTGCAGAGAAGAAGGAATTCATAACTGAGGCCCTGAAGGCCACGGTGAAGACTTGAGAGTTTGTACTCAAGGCTACTACTGACAGCTTATCAAAATGTTTTTGAGACCTCTATCTGCAGACCAAAGAAGCAAATTTCCCATCTTTGGGATCCTACTGTGAGATGCATGAGACCCCACCTCTGAAACTGATAGTGGCTGCTAGTCCACTGGGGGACGGAGACAAGAGACAGTGGGGTGCACCTCATTTTAGAGCAAAATTGCCACTGCTGGAGGCTTACAGGAAAGTTGATTTCTACCCCCCACCCATGTATTTATTTGTTTGTTTGTTTGTTGAATCTCTATGCTGCCTTTTAGTCCAAGATGGGACTTAAGGCAGCTTCCAAAAAGTTAAAAAACATTAAAAGCATAAAACAATTAAAACATTAAAAAACATATAAAATTTAAAAAACAACTAATAAATAAGTAAAAGGTCTCCAGCTCACCCATTAAATAATTAAAAGGTCTCCAGCTCACCCTGCTTAAAAAGAAATATCATTGACTGCCTACAAAAAGAAAGCAGGGAGGGGACAGCCTAGCCTCCCATGGAAGAGTGTTCCACAGGGTGGGAGCAGCCATTGTGAAGGCTCTCTCCTGTGTGCTCACAAGGTGAGCCTGGGACAGTGGCAGGACCGGGAGAAAGCCTTCCCCTGTGGATCTGAGGGCTCTGAGAGGTTCATATAGGGAGATAACAGACTTTCAAATAATCTGGACCTAAGCCATAGGGCCTTATAGGTCATGACCTATAATTGAATTGAATTTTTATGCAGGAATTTTTATGCAGGAAAGGCGTCTGGGAATGTTGGGAGCCTGCAACAACGCTGGAGGAGCAGAGTAGGCAATATGATTCCCATCTCTCTAAATGCAGAAGAAAGGAGCTATTTTCACCAGCAGCACACTCTTTATCAGGCAACAAATACAGCTTGTTGGCCATCTTGTGAAGAGACCTGGTTTAGGAGAATTAGAACAGGGAAGATGCCAAGAGAAGAAAAAGTATTCCATGAGAAGAAAGGAATTTTTAGTTTTGCAGTAAATGGGCCACACTCTACTCAGCACAGGAGACTCAAATGAGTGCTATCGAGACATCTGCTTCCACCACTCACCAGCTAATACATTGGGTCAAGGGGAACAAGAGGGAATATGAGCTGCCACACTATGAGCAGTGTGACTCCTTTTGCCAGCCCACTCCCAACATCAGTCCCTCTTCCAGAGGCAGCAGAGGCTGTGGGTTGTAGCACAGCAGGTACAGTAGCACTTCAGACCCCCTTCTGGGTGTCACATCATGCTTCCCTCCTTCTGGACTCTGCCTAACCCGCTGAGGCCAAGGGTGAGATGGTCAAACTTTGCAGTTGGGGGAGGGATTGGGTGATACTACAAGAACCCAACAATGGGCAGAAAAACAACATGGAAGCAGCTGGAGAGAGTTACCCCTGGACTTAGATGTCTCTATATTAGTACAGAGAGCATTGGCAGTAAGATGAATATGAATCCTTAATAAGAAAAACCAAATATAATTTAATAGGCATAACAAAATGTGGCAGGATGAATCTCATGATTAGAATATAGTAATGGAGGGATTTTTTTTTTAAAAAAAGACCAAACATGAAAGGAGAAGGAGGAGACCTATATGTCAAGATGTGTACACTCTGTGAGGAGATCTATGTAAGATCTACTATAGGCCCCCTCAGCCAGAAGATGTGAATGATGCTCTCCTAGAAGAAATTGTTGGATAAAAAAATGCAATGTCATTTGCTCCATTGGAAAATACCTTTGATGAACATGTGAAACACATGGGGAATGACTAAGCAAGTGATGACACATTTCCTAGGGGACATGCAGTAAGGGCTGAGTCATGATACTGCAAACATGGCAAGGTGTTGCATCATGCTAATGGCTCAGACTGATGACCTGTAAGCAGGAGTGCATAAAAGAGAAGTGTGAATGCTTACTCTCTCTCTCTGCTTGCTTGTATCTATGTCTTCCAGTATCTCTGCATGTATCTTTGCCTGTGTATCTGCTATTGATCTGCGTATCCTGTATATAGTTGTACGTATTGCAACTGAGAAGAGTAAAGCCTCCAGGTATTTTGGATGACGCACTCTGTGTCTGTGAGTAATTAGCCTGCGGGTAGAGTGGTCAGAGCAATAATGTATCTTTTGTTGTAGTTGTTGTTACCCTGATCTCTGGGGGTCCTGTGAGGGACACCTAAATGCTCTTCAAATTATAAGTTGGGGAAATTAGTCAAAGAGCACAAGCTAGCAATACGAGAAGCAGGGCAACGGAGCGAGATCTTTTACCCAGTGTCTACGGGGTCAGGCCGAGTCAAGGAACACACAGATATGAAATAATAATTGTGGTTTTTATTAAAATACAATCAAACAAGTGTATGCAACACACTCACACAGATAACTATAGAAATAAAGGTTGGAGTTGGATAGAGGGATTTTTAGAGTAGGTTTTTGGTATGGGAAATACTGCACCTGTCCTGAAGCCCGGGTATTCTGCAGATAGAGTTCGTGGATATGGAGGTTCTCAGTATGTGGGACTGAGGAAAAGGCTCTCCAAGCAAAGTGGCAGCAAGGCAGTATGGAAGTCGGGAGCGATCCCAGCAATTCGAGCAATCCAAAGAGGTGCTCAAAGTCAGGGGTTCTTATAGGGGAAATTGTGGCTGTAGGCTAGTCCGTTCTTGGGGAAAACAATGAGTTTTGTGCTGGAGACAAAACCTCCTAAAGGTCAGAATTTAGCATGATTGAGTTAAGTCCAAATTGTCAATAGAGTAGCCAGTATGCAAACGCGAAGTGCTTGACACTTGAGTATTCGGCTTGTCAAGCAGCCTGCTCAGGGCAGGGAGTTCTTTGTAGGTAACGTGCATACCTGATGAGGGTACTTGCCTTGAGGTCTCTTGAAGCAGCAGTTTGGCTATTTCTGGCCAGCCTGTATTGTTCTGGGAATATTTCAGTGATTAGTGACCAAGCCTGTTTGCGTGCTTGTCCGGGGGCCTCGCAAGCACGTGGGATGGAATAGGTAAAGAAGGCCAAATTATTGATATCAAAATGATATCTGGTGCCCCCCAAGTCTGGCTAGAAACTGCAGTAACATTGTACTCTGCTGCACATGTTTTTGCTGTTTTTTGAAACTCTGCTATATAACATTGCCTCTGAGGCAAAGTGTCCAGAGAGCATCAGTTTCAGAGATAACTTTGTCTTGGTGCTTTGAATCATCTCCTGACAGAAATGACCAAATATTCAAAAAGGTGAGATACAGTAGTAATGGGAGTGTTGACCTAGCCTGAGTTGGGGACAAGGATCAGCAAATTTCACACTTGCTTTGTGGACAACTTCATCATCCAGGTTATGAACTCTCTTGAACCTGATCCTAACCAATAAAGAAAGAACTGGTCAATGGAGTGGAAGTAGTGGGAAACTTGGGTATGAGTGACCACATCCCATTGGGATTTGTTATAAAGAAGAAAGAGGAAGCCAAACACAGTAAGACACACATTCTGGACTAAAAGAAAGCTAATGTCTATAAGTTTATGGAAATACTGTGTGAGTTCCCACACTCAGAAATGCTCAAAGGGAAAAGAGATGGATGAGAGTTTATTAAAGATAAGCTATTGAAGAGATATTTGCAAGCTGTTCTAATGACATAGAGAAGTCCAAAAAAGACTCTAGAAAAGCTCTAGAACAGATCATTAAGCAGCCAGTCTGTGTGCACTTAGAAAGAAATGCTGTAATCACAAAAAGCCCGTATGGGTTTCTTACAAAGATGCCATGCGTAATCTTCACGAGAACCTTATATGATCTGTTATGGTATGTAATTTTATGTATACCTAGCTGACCAGCAGAGGTGCTAAGAAACCCCTTTACTGAATTACAAAGATGCATAACAGGACGCTGGCAAGAGTGCCTGATGCGCATCAGGACCAATGTGCACAGGTGCACAATGCACATCATTACAAAATGGTAATCAGTGCTCAGTGCTCATCACTACACAATACTCATTGGCGCAGAATGTTCATTGGTGCACAATGCACATCACTACACATTGTGCACTGATGTGCATAGTGTATGGGTATGCCTTATGCATCAGGCACTGGTTGCATTGCACTGGTCACCAGCATGGATCATAAACTGATATGCATCAGACACTTTGCTGGCTCTGCTGCATAATAACATAACAGCAGCTCTCTACTGGATATGGACGTTACACAACTGCATACTTTTAATTCTTGCAGACACAATTCCAATTACAAAAATTTAAGCCTGCAACAAGATTTTGGTCATTCTCTCTTTTTCATATACATTGAACCAATGGATTCAAATTGCAAGAAAAAAGGATTCCACCTAACCATTAAGAAGAACTTTCTTATGATAACAGCTGTTCAACAGTGGAATGGCCTGCCTCAGAAAGTGGGGGGCTCTTTCATTGGAGGGCTTTAAAAAGAGGCTGGATGACCTTCTGGAGTGTTTTAGTTGTGTAAGAGAGTCAGCACAGTGCAGTGGTTTGAATGCTGGACTATGACCCTGGAGACTAGGGATTGATTCTTTGCACAGTCATGGAAACCCACTGGATGACCTTGAGCACATCACACACTCTCAGCTGACCTTAGGGTCACCATAAGTCAGAAACAAGAAGAAGAAGAAGAAGAAGAAGAAGAAGAAGAAGAAGAAGAAGAAGAAGAAGAAGTTGTGTATTCCTGCATGCGAGATGGTTAGGCTAGAAGACCCTTGAGATCCCTTCCAACTGTGATTCTACGATTCTAATTAGAAATAATCCCCATTACAGTAAGTCCCTCATATCCACTGGACTAGTATCTGTGGCTTCACTTATCCATGACCTGCTCACAAGCCATGACTGCTATGCTGGCCAGGGTTCTTCCTTGCCTTTCCCTTACCTTTTCCCTGAGGAAGGAGTCTACCTCCTCTCCACCCTGCAGCTGAGAGAGGCACACAGCTCTGCACAGTCAGGGCCCCTGTTCCTCTCTTGGACAAGGAAAGAGAAAGACTCCTTCCCTGGCTGAGAGAGGCTCATGGCTCTGCCTGGCTGGGACCCCCTCCCTTTCTTGGACAATGAAAGGGTCTCCCTTCTTCCTCAGCTGAGAGAGGCACAAGGAGGCCTAGCTGTGTGGAGCCATGCATCTCTCTCAGCCAGCAAGGGAAGGAAACGCCTTCTTCAGCTGAGAGAGGTATAGAGGACCTGGCTACCTGGACCCACTCACTTGCTCAGCCAAGGAAGGAGATGGGCACTCTATCCTCAGCTGAGAAAGGCACATGGCTCTGTGGAGCCAGGTCTCAGTTGGATTTGCCATCTAGGAAGGAAGCTGCCTGCCATGTCCTGCTGGGAAGGAGGGCAGGTGAAAAGGAAGGAGGAGCCATACGATGAAGCTGCCTCCCTCCCTTGCTGCCTCACCTGGCCAGGGTGTCAAAATACAGTGTTTGGTATTATTTGTGTTTTTCACTATCCATATTAAGTCTGGAATATGGGGGACTGTTGTTGTTGTTGTTGTGGGTCTTCATGTTGTCTCCAACTTATGGAGACCCTAAGGTGAACCTATCACAGGGTTTTCTGGAGCTGAGAGTGTCTGACATGCCCAGCATCACCCAGTGTGTTTTCATAACTGAGTGGGGAATCAAAACCTGGTCTCTAAGGCCCAATACTCAAACTAGTACATCACACTGGCTCTGGGGGACTTTACTGTACTTTATTTAATGTTTTATGAAACTTAGCTCTGCAGTTGAATGGTGTATATAACCTCTGTCCTTTGCAAAGTTCACAGTAGAATGCAGGATTAAAGTTACCACATTAAATTTTTTCTGAGAACACAAATGGCTCAGTAATTGATGTCTTTGGAGTTTTTTGGGGTAGTTTGACTTCTTAACCTTTTGCCTTAGCTCTCCATTCAATGAAACGGTTTCCAATTTTTTGTCTCTTAGATGTTCCTTCCTGTTTCATCTCAGTGGCATTTTTATGTACTCCTGGAATGTTGACCCCTGTTCTTAAGAATGCAAGTAATTAAACTATGCTGAGGTAGTAATGTAGCTCAGTGACAGAGCAGGTGCTTTGCCTGCCCAAGGGCCCAGGTTCAGTCCCTCGTATTTTGTACATGAGACTGGGAAAGGCCCCTCTCTGAAATCTTGGAGAGCCACTCCCAGTCAGTATAGATGCTACCTGGCTGGATGGGCTAATGGCTTGTGTAAGGCACATTCCTGTGTAAATAAGAAAGGAAAATCCTATCCAGAATATCAACTTAAAAGCAAGAGAATTCAATTAGAATACCCTGAAATTAGTTTTGGTAATAGTTCATATATATTATGTGTGCAGTGCACCAATTTAAAATAAACATGTGTTGTACCATAGTCCTTTACTTACACTAAAGAAAGAGTTTTATGTCAAACAAATAATTTCTTTTTGCACTTTTTCCTTCATAGGACTTAAGTGGTACAAAGAACAATTCACACCATTGTATTTCAATTATACTTGGGCAGTAAATAGATAACTCCAGCCTAGTCACTAGTAAGCACTATTCACGGGAGATGGATCTAAAATCTATAGATTTTAGGATAATAGAAAACCACTGTTTAAAATTTGCTTGCATTTTAGGAGTATCCCAATCTGTTTTTTGCATTTGTCCACAGTGTATAAGTAAGAGACCAATGAAATAAGTATATTGATGACCAAGCAGCTTACATTTGATGTAGTAGATCCAGTTTTCCATTTCCTTTTAGAAACACTTGCTTATCAACATGAATTATTGCTCAGTGCCTCTTCCTCATGAAGGTGACGGCAGTCATGCTAATCATATAGGCAGGGCCTCTGGGAAAGCCATAAACTTTGACCTTTCTGGCTCATGGTGCTCAGACTTAGTTCTTCACAGTTTATGGAGCCACTAACTTAGTGGCAGTTCATCTGTTTGTTCTTTTTTTTTAACTACTTTCGCTTATTACTTATAACACTTCTTCACAATCCAGGTCATTATTTCTGTAAAGTAATTTGTACTGTTTGCACTAGCCTTCCATCTAAAAGCAAGCACGACAGTCTACAGCCTGTCTGCTTAGAAATGAAATGATGCCACCTTACCTAATAGTTTTGTATATATCAAGGACACACATGGACCCTAGGTATGCATAACTGCCTATGATTATTAATTAAAATATTGATTAAAAATACCTTTCAGACACTCCTGTGAGCTTCATGGGCCTATTGAATATCAGAGATGCAGAGATAAGAAAATAATCAAAATAATTAATTTCTGTCTTTGCTGCTATCTTTTGGTGGGGGTGGATAGGATGACACTGCTGCACTATTACAATTCTTCAGGGATTAAGTATGCATGGCCTTACTGCTTGTACTCCTCAAACATGCAGAGGTACCTTCCACTTTTTATCATTGCACACATTCCTGGGGTTTCTTCCTTCCAGTGCAGGGAATGCAGAAGGGTAATTGCTCCACTCAGAAGCAGCACACGACTCTCATGCCTACCCGCACTTCTGGGCTACTTCCGGAGGACTGTGTCAAAAAACAACATGGCCCAAAGCCACCTGGTAGTTGTACTCAAGGCCACCTTGAAGTTCCATGTTCCACAAGGCTCCTAGTGCATCTCTTGGGCGCCCTGTGAAGGTGGGCTTGGGGGGGCGGGGAGCAGCTGGACAACTATCTTTGTGGGAACCTCTATACACGACTGTTGGTGCAGGAACAGAGCATGCAAGCACTACCTCTCAGTCAGCAGGTGCAGAGAGATTGGGTGGACCTGGGCGAACACTGGTAAGCTCACAAGCTGCCTGCTGGCCATCCCTGATGACCTAATTATAAGCAGGTAGTACCACATGCAGAGGCCATTTCTGCACTAGCCTGTTATAGTGCTATTATTCCACTTTCAACATCCTATGGAATCCTGGGGCTTGCAGTTTAGAGAGGCCCCTCCCTAAACTGTAAACCCCAGGATTCCATAGGATGTTGAAAATGGAATAATAGCACTATAACAGGCTAGTGCAGAAATGGCTATTATGCTTGATGGAATAAAGGAACAGGTCAGCCAGGGCTCTAAGAAGCAGCAAGGGAGAGCCTAGCATTTCCCAACAATATTGTTGCAGCTTTCAGCTACAGTCTTGTACAATATGGATTAAAATCCTTACTCCCTGAGGAATCATTGCCATCCCATCACTTCCACAAGTACAGTTTTAGAGGTATCCAATCTCCTTTCTTAAGGCTGCAAAGTTTGTGGGAAAGTGTACTATAACTTATTATGGTCTTCAAACTGATTGCTTCGTATTAGTTTGTCTAACTATTTTGTTTTACTTTAGAATGTGCAGTCATTGTGCCTGACTGTATAAACCTGTCTATTAATTTACAATGCTGGTGTAAAGACACTTACAGTTTTAAAATATTTACAATCCTATGTCCAGAGAGAAATTATGGCAGTGTGTTCAAGGCTGCAAAATGATGCCTATTTCCCTGAGAGTAAGCCCCACTAAAATGTAAACATGAATTGAGGATGGTGCTATAAAACAGGCATGTAGGCTTCTGCTATAACTCTAGAGCAGTGGTTCTCAACCTGTGGGTCCCCAGATGTTTTTGGACTTCAGTTCCCAGAAACCCTGAGCATTGACCATAGTGGCTGGGGCTTCTGGGAGCTGAAGTCCACAAACATCTGGGGACCCACAGGTTGAGAACCACTGCTCTAGAGTAAAACACTGAAACTGAATGTAAGAACTGATATCTGGAGGCAGCCAGTGAAGATTATGCTGCTTTTCTTAAATCCATTCATAAAGATATCCTATACATGATGCTCTACAACGATCATTATCAGTTTTATGTAAGGATGTAATAAAACAGCTGTAAAAATTGCTATGTAGCTGAGCTAACATATTGCTGCCACTACTTTGTGTTCATTACAGTTTCCTCATTAATGCTAGAAAGTTTTCCAGTTAAGCATTAATTAAGCTATTCGTTTTTCTCATAATGTTCCCTGGTGATGGCTTTATCTGCTGACAGTGCACTCCAGTACATGTCTGATCAGAAATAAATCCCTTCAGGGTCAGTGAGGTTTACTCTCAGGAAAGTGGGTGTAGTATTGCAGCCAAAATTTCTGAAAAGTATATTAGAAAATAGTAGCACAGCTTGTTGGTCTGTGAAACATTTCACCAGCACCCCAGTGCTTTGTAACACTAGTGAATATGATCTTTGACTGATCAAAATGATAAGATCTTTGCTGAAAGCCAATAAAGAAATGAGCTTCAAATAGAACTGTACAGTTTATATTGGTGCCAATGGAAAGTTTTTTCTTACCACTGATTGCAGGATGATGTGGGAGGAGAGAGACTATTTTCATAGGAAGTGCTGCTGGGGAAAGAAGAGCTAAACTTCCTCTCCCAACATTTCGTAGTCCTAATGAAAAGCTGGGGTTCCACCTCTAGGCTTAAGTGTTTGAAATCCCCTGATATGGCTGCAAGCCCAGCCACACAACAAAAGTAATGTTGTCTAATCTTGAGTACAGCAGCCCACAATCAACCATGAACTGAATACAGAAGTGTCAAAACTCCTGAAAATTGCATGGTAACTCACTGAACAATGATTCCAGACCTCACAGAACCAAATTTCTTTTGTTACTTGCCTTTAATTTCGAACAGTTTCAGATGTTTCTTTTTAAACAACAAACCCACACAGCATTATCCAACTACCCATCCTATCAAGAGTGATTCATTTCTGTTAAAGATTGTTGTTTTTTTTTAATGTGGGACAGCAAAACAACTGATTATCCATATCCTCATTTTTAATTCTACCCACGACAGATACTTCTGTTGCAGAAACCATAACACAAAAGTACGAGAGGACAGGCAAAAGCATTCAGAAGCTGGGAAGGAGGTGGCTAGTGGAAGAAAGGTGGAACTCCCTCTAAGCCTACTGCCCAGGGCCCCTCAAAGCCCAAAGCCAGTTCTGAGTGATGTTACTGGGCTCTCATGTCCCAACTTTTCTCCCTGCTGCTTTCTCTCTGTTCTGCCCAGGTCTGGCCCTCCTAGGATCCAACCTCAGTGGGCTGAGCAGAAGCACCAGTGAATGGCAGCTCCCTGTTGGGAAGCAGGGGACATTTTGAAAGCATCTGAAAAAGTGAACTGACAGACGCTAATCACTAGTCTCTCCAAATCAGGACAGTTAGAGGATATGGGAGAGCAGGGACAGGGACAAGAGAGCAAGGGGGCAGGCTGTGTTGTTATCATGTGCCTTTTGAGGAGTTTCCAACTTATGGCAACCCTGAGGCTAACCCATCATGGGGTCTTCTGGGGCTGTGTGACATGCCCAGGGCCACCCAGTGGGGAACTGAACCCTGGTCTCCAGGGTTGTAGCCCAGTGTTCAAACCACTAGACCGCACTGGTTCCCTACTAGCATTTCAATAGCTTCTGGCTTAAAGAAGTGGTACAGCCAGCAAAGGGCAAACAGCAGTGGGTCGAAATAGCAGTAGAACAAAAAATCTGAACTGAATATTAGAACATATTTCTTTTTGGAAACTGGGAAAGGAAATAGGAAAATGGTCTGGATAGGGAATTCTTCCAGTTCAGTCAGGATGGGAGTTTCAAGTTGTATTAAATGAAACCCCTTGAACTCTCTGACTGTAGGGAGATGGCTGCAGCACTAATTAAAGCCCAATTCATTTCTCATGCAAGACCTTATCCCATAGGAATCTGCCTGAAAACTGAAATCCTCAGCAGAGGCCTTGTTATGTGTCCTGACATCTTGCCTCCTAGGCTGGTATGTACTCATCACAGGGCTTTTTCTCTGCAGTAGCAACCCAACCCAACCCAACCCAGAAACTCAGAAGAGATGGAGCCAAAGGAAGTTAGGATCGCTCCATCTTTTCTGAGTCTCTGGTGGGCAATTAAAGCAGTGTTATTCTGCATGCCCTTGAAACTGCTCAGGCTGTTTTAACTGTTTAGTTTTAAATTATTTTTAAGGAATATATATATATATATTTAAAGTTATCTATGTATTACTTTAAAGGTTTTTTTGTTAAATCTATTGTATACTGCCTTAAGTGCATGGCAGACCACAAGCCAATATATAAATGCCATAAATCAGTCAGTCAGTCAATCATTATAAAGAATCCTAAGAACTGTTTCTCTCACTGAAAGGCTTTGGTATTCTCAAGTGAATAATTCTCACCAGTGTCATATAACTGGATCCTAGTGGTAGAATGGAGCTGTGCTACTAAACAAGTTTGAAACAAGACCAGAATTTTAGTGCAGAAGTGCTATATAGCACAATTTCACAATTTTAGTGCGGAAGTACTATATAGCACAATGCTTTCTCCGTTAGATTTGGGAATAAAATAGCAATTGGCAGAGTGGAAGTAATGAAAGCAAGCAGTAAATAACTGCAAATGCAACACAAACAGAAAATTATTAATCGGACAGTTATTGTTTGTCTAATGCACTAAAACCACATAAATGTGTAGCTTAACAAATTATTCAGGAAGTCCAAGGATACTAAAGCTTGCCTGTGTTGACTACATCTCTAGTCATCATTTCTACCTTGCCTGCTATGTGCTGGGAATGATTACCTCTGAATGTGTTCTGTCCTGTTTCTTGTCATTTTAAATAAAGTAAACTGTTCCTCATTATGCCAAGTGTGTAGTGCATTCATCTGTTGTTTTAGCACTTGAGCTATCACATAGTGATAGCTATGTATCTGTACATCCTTAGCCTTGAGAACTTCTGAGGAGAACTGCTAATGAGAATGGAGGTTTACCTCGAAAGAAGCAGCCAACGTACAGGGAATTAAGAGGATTGCTTATTATGATGTAACTTATTGTACGTACACATGACGAGCACTCTGAGTACCTTTCTGCAAAGAGGAATACATTGTGCCATGGTCAATATTTAGGAATAGATGAATCTATTAATCCTGCATATTTTTCATATGTAGACTTCAAAAAAAAATCTTAAATGTTTTCCATCTGATTTATGAAGAAACTTTAAAATTTTTGTAATGTCTTATCAACAAATCAACTAAAAAAATTATCTCACAAATTATAATACGCTTTCCTATTTTGCGTACTTTTTGCCATCTTAAACAGACTCTGGCCACACCTGTCTTGGTTTTCATCTGTGTAATGTTTTTTGTGTGTAGTATATACAGCAGTGGTTCTCAACCTGTGGGTCCCCAGATGTTTTTGGACTTCAGCTCCCAGAAGCCCTGAGCATTGACCATAGTGGCTGGGGCTTCTGGGAGCTGAAGTCCACAAACATCTGGGGACCCACAGGTTGAGAACCACTGATATACAGGGATTCAAATCCAGACTTTTAAGGGCCAAGCATTCAGGTCTTCTCCCTTGAATCACTTCAACATTCTTTTTTTATATAAAATGTCAATACATTTTTTCATCCCATTTATGAAGAGATCATGATTTTTTAAAATAAGTTCTTCTTTTTTAAATAAGGGTAGACCTCGTTGCTTGAACAAGGCTGAGTTGTAGCAAGAAGCTTGTTATGTTGCCTCTTGCACAGAAGGATCCAGTGCCAAACCTCGATGGATGGAGTCAGTCCAAGTGTGGCAAGTTCTGCTCTGAGAGGCTGCAATCATGTGCTTCACCACAGGTGGCAGTAAAGCAGTTCCTCAGAGTATTTTCCTCAGGACCAGAACGAGGTCTGCCCTGGACATCGACCTTCGCACTACACTGTTATGGTGCTATTATTCCACTTTCAACATCCTGTGGAATTCTGGAGTTTGCGGTTTACTGAGGTCAAACAGCTCTCTGGCTGAGAATTCTTAAGGGCCTCCCTAAACTTCAGATCCCAGGATTCCATAGGATGTTGAAAGTGGAATAATCACACTATAACAGTGTAGTGAGGAAATGGCCATAGTGTTTGCCATCCTTCAGGCTGACAGTCCCCTAAAGGCATAAGCCAAGTAACTAAGAGGCTTTTCTTTAAAGCAAGCAAGCAAGCAAGCAAGCAAGCAAGCAAGCAAGCAAGCAAGCAAACAAACAAAAAACAATGTTGTTTCCTGCAGGTAGAGCTTCAGTGGCTCTTCAGCTGTGCAGTCTCTAATGATGTAATAGGCAACCATCTTTTTCACAAACTGAGAGTTTTATTCATGTGGTACAAAGTAATATGTTCATTCACAATTTCTAGAATGCTTCTTTCTTTTCTACAATATCAGCACTGTGCCTATTGGCAATTGTATTAATTATAACAGACTTCTTCTGCAATGCATACTACTTGATCGGAAATGAGAAATTAGAAATTTTAAACAGGGTAGAACATACCTCTACTGCAGGTGTTTCAACTTTTCTTGGAAGCAGAAATGGATGCCTAGAAAATCTAAGGCCATTTCCACACGAGACTGTTATAGTGCTATGATTCTACTTTCAACATCCTATGGAATCCTGGGGTTTGCAACTGCAAACCCCAGGATTCCATAGGATGTTGTGTTACCCTGTCACTTGGGGGTCCCAAGAGGAACAACCAAACAAACACAACCAAGATGGGAAAATTAACTTGAGCACTCTCTTGGCTAACGAGAGGCAAGGCAACTTAGCGGGGATCTTTTACCCAATGTATACAGCGTCAGGTCAGTGAACAGTCAGACAGTTTTAAACTGGCAATAATATTTATTAAACAATTATTAAGAATAACACAACCTCACGACTAAATAAGAAATAGAAAAGAGAGTTTTTGGGGAATGGGTGATACGCCACCTTTCTCGTTGTCCTGAAGAAAGCCAACTGGAGAGAAGGAAACCCGGTGCAGCGCCTGAGGGGAGCTCGCAGAACGAAGAGGCGGCAAGGCGGGATAGCACTTTGGAGCAGTCCAAACACAAGTCCGTTGAGCAGTCTGAAGAGCTCTCAGAACTGGGGGTTTTTATTAGGGGAAGGCATGACCGTAGGCTAGCCTGGTCTTGGGTGAAAACAATGAGTATTGGGCTGGAGACAATGTCTCCGAAAGGTCAGAACTTACATGATTGAGTTATGGTCCGAACTGACAATAGTATGGCCAGTATGTAGATGCGGCTAGCTTGGCAATTAAGCACTCAGCTCGCCAGGGTGCCCTCTCAGGGCAGAGGGTCTCTTTGTATTAATACACATCTACAATGAAGGTGTTTGTTTTGGGAGGTCCGCTAAAGCAGATCTGGCAGTTTCTGGCTTGCCTTGGTGTAAACAAATATGACTCAGCGGATAATAGCCATGCCTAGCTTCGCGCTTGTTCGGTGGCCTCACAAACACTTGGCTGGTGGCAGAGCAGGGCCGAATTATGATATCGAAATGATATCTAAAGATTACCAAAGGCCAGGCCAGTTCACGGTGGTAACAGTTGAAAGTGGAATCATAGCGCATAACAGTCTCGTGCGGAAATGGCCTAAGAGATGAGGCGATCGTGGAATACCAGATCCAGTAATCAATAACAAAAAATCCAAATACCTTTATTTAGGAAAAAGATACATTCCCTGTAAATATTGCTGAACCACCTGGTCATAATGAATGGCAGGTGTGGCCAGGGTTCAGGAGAGAATTTTACAAGTTTTAGACCATAGCCCTGAATTTGCAAGACCTGAAGAAAGAAGTTGATGACTGGTGATCTTGGAAGTCTCTGATTCATACAATCATCATAAATTGAGGTTGTCTTGACAGCAAATAACAATTATTGTTGTTGTTGTTTGTACCTCCTTTCTCCCAAAATTGGGATTCAAGACAGTGTATAATTTAAAAAAGAACAGTACAACCAAAAATATTCAAAAATGAGCTTTAAAATGGAATTAGATTAATCATAGTATTAAAACAGTTCAAATCATACTTAACAAAATACAATTAAAAAGAGGGAGGAGCTATTAAAAACAGCTGAGTGTAAAACAACATAACACTCCTTAGCCCGTCCTTTAAAAACTTTCTATATTAATAGCTTGTTGGAATAAAAATGTTTTAGCTTGCTAATAGAAGGAGAAGGAGGGGACCATTCTGGGTTCCCTGGGAAGGGTGTTCCAGAGTCCAGGGGCAGCCACTGAGAAGGCCTTCTCTTATGTCCCCACTAATTGTGCTTGTGACAGTGGTGGAACTGAGCAAAACTTGCCTGGAGCCAAACTGGCAGCAGACAGTTGTTGTAACAGGAAAATAATATGGTCCCTATAACCTGTCCCATTTACATTCTGGCTGCTGCTCTTTGTACTACCAGAAATTTTTGAATACTCTTCAATGGCAGCCCCATATAGAGTGGGTTCCAGTAGCCCAAATGAGATGTAACTAAAGCATGCACTGCTGTGGCCAGATCTGGTATCTCAAGGAATTCCTTTAACTGTGCAAAAGTGTTACTTTTAACTTTACCTTTAACTGTGCAAAAGTATTTCTGCCATGGCAGAAATCCAGGCCTCCAGGTTCCAAGCTGAGTTCAGGAATACTCCGAAACAAACATAAGCAACAATTAGTTCATACATGGTAGGATCGTTTAAAGTGAAATCCTATTTAACTAGGATGCCATTTTTTGCAATTTGAATTAGTTTTCTGGAGCAGCAGAATACAAGCATTTTCCACCTTCTACAAGAAAGAAGAAAGTATCACCAGATGATTAAGGGTGGTTTCAGACATCCATCAGTGTTGTCAATGGCACTTTCCTGATCTTTCCCAGCCTCTGCTGTGGAGATCTGTGGAATTCTATGGCATGCCCAAAGAACAAGCACAGTCTTCGCATTCATCTTTCCTTTTCTTTTCTCTGTTGGGACCCTTTGCCCTTCTCAAAGCAGAATCCTTGTTTAATAAATTAATTTCTGTTCTTACCCAATATTTGTTTGAGAAATTCACTAGAATTTAATTCAGCTACCAAGGTGGTCCTCCTAGAATGTGGATTAAGGAATTTCAGGTACACAGAAACAGCATGTGCACAAGTGCACACTGCATGTGCACACTGCACTTGTTGGATCCACACTGTACCTGCAAAATAGATTGCAACTGACGCATAAACTATGCTTATCTGCTCCTAATATGATTGGACCCACGAGGGGCATCCTCTCTGTGTCTTCTTACTTTGCATTGGGTATTTAACATCATCTTTAAGATTCTCCTTTTGGACAAAAATGTCTACTAAATACAGAATGGCTAATGTATATGTACCTTTTGTGAAAAACATTCTTGTGATTTGTTCTTCAACTTATTTCATGCATCCACCAGTGTGATAGTCCCTTTGGATACTGACTCTTGCCAGATTACTGGGTTGCCTCTTGAACAAGCTGCATCCAGGGAGACATTGAAAGAAGTCAAAGCATCCCATGAGGGCTTCTGAAAGCATCTCTTACAAAGAGGGCAAAAACACTGCTCAGTCCTCAGCATTCTGACATGTAACAGAATCATTCTACCATGCACGATATCTCTCTTGTTCAGAGATTTCACAGACACAGCTAGACAGATTGGACATAAAGCCAATATCATGTTAAAAACATATTTTTAAAATTCCTGAGAATTGCCTGAGAAAAGGGTTTCAAAATACAGATAATGGCCCTTTCCGCATGTGGTTATTAAGGCAGGCCAATGCATCTTGCCACAGAGGTCTCCTGCACTTTGAGGTGGACTAGATTTGGTTTATTTACCTTTGTTCTGAACGTAATTCTGACTAAATGTGCCCCCATGTGGTGGTAAACCGCACTATTTGAAAACTGGAAGAAATCGGTTTTCCAATTTTCCAGATCGATACAATTCGTACTTTCACAGTGGTGCAGACACATACATTCGCGCCAATGCGAATTGGTGGTCAGGGGAGGGCTCATGGGAGGGGCCAGGGGGTAGTGTGGACTTACGCACATACACAATGACGTACTAAACCATGCAAAAAAAAAAGGGCCAATCACAGCCAATTGGGCGGCGTGAGGGGAGTAGCGGGAGCGGCCATGGCAGAGGCAATGTGGGTTCACAAACTCACATTCCTCTGAATCAGAATGGAATGTACACAGTAGCTGTATGGAAGGAAATGAGGGAAAGTCCGCCTTGTTGGCGAGCCCAGAAAATCTGGTGAGAAATGGCATGGACCGATTCACCAGCCTCGTGTGGAAAGGGCCAATGTTAAAATCAGGATTTTCACACAATGACGTCCTATCTGTAATATGAATTTTTAGCAACTGAGTAGCTATAGTAAAAAAAAAATGGAGCAAGGAGGGCTTCTTTTCTTTTTTAAGAATATGTATGTATGTATTGTAGAAGAGCGATTCCTTTCTATTGAAAGGATTAAACTGAAAAAGCTTTGCTTAAGTAGAAAAATAGAGAAAAATAAGGTGAGCTGATGCGTCCTTTATCTTATCAGAAGGCTTAGATATGTGCTTAGCTATGCAGGGAACCTGGGGAGTTTTGAGGTCGGTGTAACTCAGTGAGAGTACTCCCTTGGTATCGAAATACATCATTTCGAAAGCTGTAACCTGGGTCTTTGTAACCTGTAAACAGTTCATATATGGTCATATTTTAATCATTTCCTGTACCTGTTTACAAGAGTGTATAAAAGTGTGTTGATACCTGACTCTGGGCTCTCAGCCTTTGGAAATTCATTACACTGAGATCCCTGTGCAATGAGAAATAAATCTTTCTGCTTTCTAATCTGGTGGTCTCAGTTCTTGGCGAGCTATTTCATTTTCTGGGGGCTCGTCCAGGATCCTGGGGGCGTTTTGCCCACTTCGGTGGACTCCAGGACGTCGGGGCCGTCGCCCCTTTCTGACGTGACCCAGGGCGCCCCTGACTTTCTTTTGTTGGAAGGATTGACTCGGAGTGGGGCGGCGGCTCTGGTGGTGGCGCTCCCGCCAAGGGACCCGAGGGCGGAGCAGAAAGCAGAATCCTCCCACGACTGTTGGTGAGTGACCTCCCTGCAAATTCAGGGAGAAGAGGGGCCTGATCAACCCCTTTAGTCTTGCCTTAATACCCCACTGTTGTTGTGGGTGAAACCGTGAGGCTTTTGGAGGTGGTATAGGAGGTGGGAGATAGTTTGTTGGTGTGAATGTGTGAAAGGAGGGGTGCGAGGCGCCGCAGGTCCTACCACATACCGCTGAGTGTCCAGGTGCGTGGGTCGGCATGGAGTGAGTGGTGTCTATCCCCCTTTGTGTTGGCACGTGGAACCCCTTACCCACGCGCTGAATTCCCTTCTCCTAGTGTGTCTTGTCCACGTTGGGAGGAAATGGGAGGGGGGCAGAGCCGGCAAACCCCTTTGGGTTGTATGTTAAAGAATTTCAAGAAAGGATTCAGTGGAGACTATGGGGACCCTCCAATGATGCCAGGGTGTTTATGGAATTTGTGTGAGGTGGAGTGGCCTTCTTTCAAGGTGGGGTGGCCTCCAGAGGGGAGCTTGGAACCTGCTCGGATCAGGGAGGTGTATTCAATAGTGGTGGGTGAGCCTGGCCACCCTGATCAGTATCCATACATAGATTCATGGGACACAGTGGTTACAGAGAACCCTCCTTGGTTGCGGAAAAGTTAGGAGCAAATTTGTAAAGCCATAGTAGTGAGGCAGGATAGGACCAGATGAAAACTTGGAAAAGGACATATTCTGCCAGATTCAGCTCTGGAAGAGACCACTGCCCCCCCTCCACCATATGTGGCGGCTCAACCAGCCCCACCACCACTGGCCATGGTGGCACCACAGCCTGCTCTGCCACCACTAGCCCTAGTGGCACCTCCGACAGCCTCACTGCTACCCCCTGAGGGCTCAAAACAAGGTCCCTCGCAACAGGGGGGAGCCGTGGCCGGGGGATTGGTGGATTCAGACCCAGCTGTCCATGAGGAGGTTATGGCAGGGGAGCTGCCAGGTCCCAGTTTGGCTGTCCAGAGCCAGATGCAACTCAGACCTAAATCCGGACAGACTGGACCAAAAGATAAGCTCAAGAGTAAACAGTCCAAGAGTAAACAGACTAAGCCTCAGAAAGAAGTGGAAGGAGCAGATGATTCAGATGGGGAAAGAGGAGATGTGATCGCGCCATTGCGACAAGTCAGTCAATTGGTGGCAGATCCCAACCAAGAGGGAGGTTACCAGTGAGTTCAGAGTTATCAATATACTCCCTTCACCACATCTGACCTCCTTAATTGGAGGACACATTACGCTACTTACACAGATAAGCCACAAGAAGTAATAGAACTTTGCTCCAGTATTAGGGCCTCACATGTCCCCAATTCGCAAGATTGTCAGCAGTTGCTCCTGACCTTGTTCACCACTGAAGAGCGGAGGAGAATAATTCAACATGCAGAATGGATAGCCAGGAATAGGGCACCTCCCGGAGAGGCGAACCCCGAGCAGTGGATGAGAGGTAGGGTTCCCTTGGCTGACCCAGGATGGGACCCGAACCGCCCTGATCAGATGACTATGCTCACTGATTATCAAGATCTATTAGTGGAAGCTATGAGAGAAGGAATGAAGAGACTTGTTAAGATGTCCAAGGTATCAGAGATACTTCAGGGACCCACCAAACCCCCAGGGGCATATCTGGAAAGGTTACTTGATGCTTATAGGCAGTAAACCCCTGTGAACCCAGATGACCCAGGCAACGAACAGATGGTGAATCTGGCCTTCATGACCTAAAGTTATCCAGACATAAGGAAACAGGAGAGATTTGCAGGTATGAATCTGAGCCAGTTGCTGGAAATTGCCCAGAGAGTATATTTGAATAGAGATCAAGAGGAAAAATGGGAGAAAGACAGGTGGAAGCATAAGAAGGCGGAATTATTGGCCGCGGCTCTGGCGGCAAAGGAAGGAGGAAAGTTGGAAGAGGAAGCGGACCTCCACTGAGACGCAACGAATGTGCCCTCTGCCGACAGGTTGGGCACTGGAAGAATGAGTGCCCTAGACAGAGAGGGATGGCAAATAGAGGAAGAGGAATGGATCGAGGAAGAGGAAGAGGAGAAAATAGAGGAAGAGGAAGAGGAAGAGTACTGGATGGAAGATATGAGCAGGAAGTGGATGAAGGATTTGAGGACTTCATCGGACTGGCTGGAATGGAACATTATGATTAGGACAGACAGGGCCCCCTTGCTCTCGGCCCCGGGGAGCCTATGGTCACAGAACAAATTGGGGGCCGAGCCATCCCTATGATGGTGGATACGGGTGCCACCCGTTCCGTACTAAATTCTGAAATAGCCTGAAAGACTGAAAATGCCATAAGAATTGTGGGAGCCACAGGGAAAATGGAACAACACCCTCTTTTAGAAAAAAGGATTGTGGATGTAGGGAAACACCAAGTTACTCACCAGTTGTTATATCTGCCAAATTGCCCTGTGCCCTTATTGGGTCGAGTTTTTTGGCTAAATTGAGAGCTCAGATTTCCATTGAAGAAGATGGGATGATGAAAATAAATTTCAGAGGACCAAAAAGTATCTCAGTAACTTACCCAATGGAAGAAGAGTGGCGAAGATACCAGATCATGGTTTGTCAAGAACAACCTATTACATTTGGACCCCCAGGAGTGTGGGCTGAAGACAATCCACCTGGGTTTGCCCGGTTCGTGGCCCCCATAATAGTGGAATTAAAGCCAAACGCTGTGCCCATTCGTGTGAGGCAGTATGATTTACCCAGAGAAGCCTTGGAAGGGATCCAGAAGCATTTGAATCGACTGAAGAAGTACAACATAATTTGGGAATGCCGCTCTCTCTGGAATACTCCATTACTCCCAGTGTTGAAGTCCGGGACAAAGGAATATCACCCAGTTCAAGATTTAAGGATGGTAAATGCGGCTATAGTGACTCTACACCCAGTGGTACCAAACCCATATGTTCTGATGGGACTAGTTCCATCTGCAGCTACTCACTTCACTGTTTTGGATCTCAAGGATGCCTTCTTCTGTATTCAAGTGGCCCCTCAAAGTCAGGAAATATTTGCTTTCCAAGTGGAAGACAGTGTTAAGGGCCAGAAGATGCAGTTTACGTGAACTCGCTTGCTGCAGGGGTGGAAGAACTCGCCAACAATTTTTGGGACGTCATTGAGTCAAGACCTGAGAAGATTCTGATCTGAGCCCAAGAAACGAGTTTTGCTGCAATATGTGGATGACCTACTGTTGGCAGCTACCAGTGAGGAAGAGTGTAAAGAGGCCACAATGGAGTTGCTCTAGTGTTTGTGGGAAGCAGGCGACAAAGTATCTAAGAAGAAGGTCCAGTTGTGTCAGACAGAGGTGCGAGATATTAGGAGCCCAGGCGTGGCTAAGCCCGCCAGTGTCCCCGAGGCTGCCACGGAGGCCGCCGCCGCCGAGGGGGAAGGCCCAGACGCTGCGGAGGCCGCCGCCGCCAAAGATGAACGCCCGGACGCCACGGAGGCCACCGCTGCCAAGGGAGAAGGCCCGGACACCGCGGAGGCTGCTGCCGCTGAGGGGGAAGGCCCGGACGTCACGGAGGCCACCGCCAGCGGTCCCGCTAGTGGCGCTGGGGACGATCCGGTTCCCTCTTCAACAGGCGAGGCGGGCACAGGCTCGCCGGGGGAGGCGGGTCCCGGTCTCGGCCCAGGGGCTCCACCCACCCGCGGCTCCAACCCGGAGGAGTCTGCTGTCCCTCCCCCACGTTTTGGCAGTGGCGGCAAAGCAAGGAAGCAACCTGCTGGTCCCGGTGGTTGATGGAAAGGTGGCTGTGGGCTGAGAGCTCCCAGCTGTGAGCCCAGGTGGGAGCTCTCAGCTGCGAGCCTGCACTGGATTGGTCGCCGCCAGCCCAGGGGTCTATTTAGGGTGGGCGCTGGGCGGGGAGAGGCATGGAGCAGCAACTGTTGGCCTTCCGTGTTGTCCCCCACCCGCGTCTGGTTCCAGCCCCTCCCACCAGTGACCGCGTCCAGCCACCTTGCCAGCCAAGGACCCTGTCTGCGTTTTGGGTGAAGTAACCCTCTTTTGTTTTCTATTGAAGCCTGCTTGTTTATTAAGGTGTGACTTGAGTTTGGGACAGTTTGCTTTGAGTTCAGACCCGCCTGTGGGGGAGCTGTAACCCTTTGGTTGCTGGCAGTAAATAAACGCTGTCACTCCCAGCCACTTGTCCTGCGTCTGCTTGACCTCCGCTCGCCACTGACACGATATCTGGGATTCCAAGTGACTCAAGGAAGGCAAGCACTAGGCCAAGAAAGGAAGGAGGCTGTGTGTGCTCTGCCTGAGCCCCGGAATTGGAAGATGGTGCGAGAATTCTTGGGTGCAGCTGGGTTTTGTAGAATTTGGGTTCCTAAGTTTGCAGTGATGAGTAAACCATTATATGAAGCTACCAAAGGTCCGGAGAAGTCTGAATTTGTGTGGGAAAAGAACAGAAGAAAACCTGGGAGCAAAGAAAGAAGGCACTGATGGAAGCACCAGCGCTAGGCCTGCCAGACGTGACGAAGATGTTCATTCTATATGTCAACAAGAAGAACAGAATAGCAGTGGGAGTATTGACACAGATGTTAGGATCCTGGCATCGCCCAGTGGCATATCTCTCTAAGCAACTAGATCCAGTCACTAGAGGATGGCCTGGGTGCCTAAGAGCTATAGTGGTAACTGCCTGGTTGATAAAAGAAGCAGATAAGCTAACCTTAGGCCAGAATCTGATGGTAAAGGTCCCACATTCTGTATTGGCCCTCATGGAGTACAAAGGCAATTATTGGTTCACAAATACCCGGATGTCCAAGTATCAGGCAATGCTATATGAAAACCCCAGAGTGAAGTTGGAATTCTGTACCATCTTGAACCCCACAACATTGCTCCCAGTAGAATCTGGAAATACACATCATGATTACCTTCAAACCATGGATGAAGTATATTCAAGCAGGCCGAACCTGCGGGATACCCCACGGCCCCATCCTGATGTCACTTACTATACAGATGGAAGCAGCTTTGTACGAGAAGGAAAGCGAAAGGCTGGCTACGCAGTGGTCATGGCGGATAAGATAATAGAAGCCAAAGCACTACCTGTTGGCACCTCAGCCCAGAAGGCAGAACTCATTGCCCTGATCAGAGCTTTGGAACTAGCTGAGGGACTTACTGTAAATATATACACAGATACAAAGTATGCCTTTGTACCCTACATGTGCATGGAGCACTGTACAAAGAAAAAGGACTGATCAATTCCTCGGGACAAGAGATCAAAGAAATAGAGTATCTATTAGAAGCCGTATGGGCTGCTCGTAAAGTTGCTGTGATGCACTGTAAAGGACACCAAAGAGGACAAGATCCAGTGGTTCGAGGGAACTGAAAAGCAGATGCTGCTCCAAAAGAGGCTTCGGAAAACGGACTAGAGAGTGGGAAGGAAGACCTGCCCAGAGAGTTGGTAACGCCGCTTTTCCAAATATCATTGAGTAACCAGACCCCTAGGTACACCCAGCAGGAGAACGAGAGGGCTGAAAAGGATCTGAAAGCTATAAGTGACAAAGATGGCTGGTGGGTTTTACCAGATGGGAGACGGTACATACCCCAATCCATGGGATGGTCAGTTGTCCAAAAAGTGCACGAAGCCACACATTTGGGAAAGACAGCGTTAGCCCAGTTGTTAACAAAGGATGTGTTCATAGATGGAATGAGTCAGTACACCATGCTGGCATCCTCACGGTGTCAAACCTGCGCTCGGAACAACCCACGCCAAGGGCCAAGATTGGAAGGGGGAACCCAACATCAAGGATCTACTCCTTTTGAATCCCTAGTGGTGGATTTCACAGAGATGCCACGGTCCGGACAATATCAGTACATGTTGGTAATGGTATGCACTCACGCTGGGTGGGTTGAAGCATATTGCACAAGGACCGAGAAGGCAAAGGAAGTAGTACGGGCCTTGCTCCGAGACATCGTACCAAGATATGGGTTACCCCTTCACATCGGATCGGGCAACGGCCCAGCCTTTGTGCATGGAGTAATCAAGAGTTTGGCAGAGATCTTAGGAATCACCTGGAAGCTACATTGTGCATACAGACCCGAAAGCTCTGAGAAGGTGGAGAGGATGAATAGAACACTGAAGACTCAGCTTGCAAAATTGTGTCAAGAAACTAAGCTCAAATGGTTAGATGTGCTCCCAATAGCACTCCTGAGAATAAGATGCACCTCTCATCGGACAACTGGGCTGACTCCATTTGAAATGCTATATGCAAGACCCCCAGCCATCCTAAAAGGGTTGAGAGGGGACATTCGAGAACTGGGAAATTTGACCCTCCAAGAAGAAGTGCAGGCACTAGGGAAAGCTCTAGAGAAGGTTAACGCCCATGCTTTGGAGTTTAGGCGAGTTCCTTTTCTCACAAAGGCACATTCCTTCCATCCTGGGGATGAAGTGTGGTTAAAGATTGGAAAGGAGAACCCCTATCACCAGGATGGAGAGGGCTGTACCAGGTGCTGTTAGTTACCCCTACTGCAGTAAAAGTGGCAGGGCTTAAACCTTGGATACACCACACTAGGGTAAAAAGAGCATTTACTGATTGGACTGTAATCTCATCACAAGAAAACCCTCTGAAACTGAAATTGTCCAGATGAAAAGGGGGAGAGAAGATTCGGACTAGACTCTGCTGTGGGATTTGACCATTCTACACACAGTCAGATCCGCAACAGGTGAATGAAAAATCTAGGCTAGGCCCTACTGCTGCCACATGCTTGGAGGCTGGTAGCTCTATGTACAGTCAGACCTAGCAACTGCAGAGGAGGAAGACTGGGACTGAGTCCTGCCATAGTCACTCCGGAGGCTGACTATTCTACGCACGGCCAGATTCCCTACGGCGGATGAGAATTAGAAGCAATGAATGCTAGTGACCTAGTAACAATAGTAGTTTGTATATTCCTTGGAATTTTGGTGTTCTTGTATATGTATAGAAGGAATTTGTGTGGAATAAGTAGATTTCGATCCTCGACAGACTCTGAAAATGAAGTGGATAATGCTGATCGGGATGTGGAGCAAGATGTGTGGAATAATTGAGGCTAACTGGTTTAAACGACATGCTGCACACATGTTCCAACAACACGGACCAAATGTCACTCTAATCTATGAACAACCACAGACTATAGCAGATTTCGGTTTGATGCCCTCCCTTATTAGCGAACCGGGAGTGGTTGTAGGAGCCCTACAGTCAGCATTGAGAGCGAATCCAATATGTTTGCCAAAGTTGACAGTGTATAAATAAGACTCGATTTAGGCGGTTGAAGTTTTATACTTATCCCCCGGAATGTATTTCTGCTGTCACCATAGTGGATCTTGGAATTCTAAGTGGAAAGGATATAAAATACTCCTCATTTTATGGTAAATTGGGAAATTATTCAGCATGTAATGACAGATTCTATTTGTACGGCTCATATAATAATTCCTATCAACCCAAGGTGGACCTAAATGAAACCAGCTTTGAAGATTTGTATCCGGAATATCCCATGTTTACTCCTAATTATACAGGGTCGGGCAGTATATGCTCCGGATTAAGATAGCTATAGATCCGAATCTATGGTTCTACTTTAATGGGTGGGTCACCAATTACCACCCAGGGACTTATCAGTGTGTGGGATTGGGTATATTACCTTACCTGCCCAAGTTTTCTTACCAGGACAAACAAACTGGGGTGGTAGGAAAAAGCAGCACCTAGTGGGACCACTGGGTAGCCAGTGTGAGGATCAGGTCATGTCGGACCACAGTTGTCTAAGAGCGAGGATAGTAGAGTAGGAGGTGGACTAATCACAGGGGTCCTCACTTTGGGATCCTATCCAGGAATTGTGGCTCAAGAAAATCGTAGGAGCATAATAGGATTGACCTGTAGATTGGAGAAAACTATAAATGCAACTGGAAAATTGGTACAAGCCCTTCAACAAGAAATTGAAGAGCTTAATCAGTTATTGTTACAACATCGGATGGCCTTGGATTACTTATAGTCAAAGGAGGATGCAAGGTCGCCTTCCATGATCTAAACAAGACTATAGAAGATGAAATACAACACTTACAAGGGTTAATACAAAACAATGACAGTGGCATTAGCAACCCTTGGGACTGGTTAACTTCCTGGTTACCAGATCTTAGTTGGCTGAAAACCTTGTTTCTAGGTATTGTACTTTTGATTGTAGGAGGGTTTCTAATAATGGTATGTATTTCTTGTGCTATGAAATGTGTACATGCCTCCCTCTCAAGCTATGGAGGGGAAGGCTGCTCATTTTGCTGTTATGGCCCAAAAGCAAGCTTAAGTAGTGTATACTCAAATTGCTATGGAATTTGGCATAAAGGGGGGAATGAAAGGGTTAAACTGAAGAAGCTATTGCTTAAGTAGAAAAACAGAGAAAAATAAGGTGAGCTGATGCATCCTTTATCTTATCAAAAGGCTTAGGTATGTGCTTAGCTATGCAGGGAACCTGGGGAGTTTTGAGGTCAGTGTAATTCAGTGAGAGTACTCCCTTGGTACCGAAATACATCGTTTTGAAAGCTGTAACCTGGGTCTTTGTAACCTGTAAACAGTTCATATATGGTCATATTTTAATCATTTCCTGTACCTGTTTACAAGAGTGTATAAAAGTGTGTTGATACCTGACTCTGGGCTCTCAGTCTTTGGAAATTCATTCCACTGAGATTCCTGTGCAGTGAGAAATAAATCTTTCTGCTTTCTAATCTGGTGGTCTCAGTTCCTGGAAAGCTACTTTACTATGTGTAAGAGAAGGGGAAATTCTTCTAATAATATATTTATAAAAAATGCTGCCAAGAAAATTGGAGACTTTTTTGTCAATTAAACATTTTTAAACTGATTAACCTAATCAATTAACTGTCTCACTATTACAAACCTAATCAAAAGGTTATATAGAAATAAGATGTATGCACAAAGAGCAATTTGAAAGTAACATTAATTGAAATCTACAGGTGTTGCCATGATGAGAACTAAAAGTAATTGCTTAATTTTCATATGAAATATGAACTTGCTTTCCCCAAACAGCCAGGGTTTGATTCTAGATAATGGCCTTCTAAAATCTCCTTTCTCTTAATATTGTTTCCTTTGTTTCCTGCAGCCCTTGGAGACTAGGTTCTTTGTTCCACCATCCTTCAAACATTAATCCTTTCATAGGTGCAGAAGAACCCCTGGAGGTGTAGAAAAGGTCTCCTATATTCTACCAAGCTATTTTAAAAATCGCTCACAATAAAAATAAAACTTCTGATTTCTTTGTGAGTTATTAGTGAACAGATTTTGTTGGACCAGAACTATACTGTTCATTACACAAACTGTGAGTTGCCCATCTCAGAAATGAAGCAAGTTTTTTCTAAATACTCACTGCTTGCACAATAAGTGCCCATTTTTCTCTCTTCACTGCACACATTCTACAAGAGGGAAAAAAAATATGACGAAGATATTGCAAGTGGTCCATGGACCCCTCCTCAGAACATAGTAACTATGAATGATCAGAAAGTCTGGGAGGCTGCCCATCTCTGTCTAGAAGCACACTCACATCTTCTCAGTGATCAGTAGGGGACACCAGGAGAAAATACACAACATTCCCCAGACTCACACATTCTCTTGTACTGTGATGTCCACATCTAATACGACTGCGCAAGCGTTATAGATGTATGTCAGATATTGTCTCTCCGAGAAAATTAAAAACATTTTTGTGTTCTCCCTTTTCCTTGAATTGTTTGGAGGCGATGCACCCTCCTGCTTTAGAATTTCTTTCCAAGTGTGCCTTTCCAGACTGAAAGAATGGAATGGGAAAGGCTAAAGTGTTACCCCAGTGGCAGACCCCATCCCGGGGGGATATAAAATTGATATCAAATATGCCCACCATGCCAGAGAGGTTGCCCAGGTGGGTGCGTATACAAATAGGTTGAATGACCAAAATTAGGTCAAGGCCAGGAAAATTCCCAGTCACATTTCCCCAAGGAGACCTCAGGCTAGACACTTCTGCACGAACAAAGGGTCCTCAGCCATGAATAGCCAACTTGAGGGGATTACTGGGTTTTCCCCAGGTTGAGCCACTCTGACTTTGGAAAATCCTACGAGGGTGAGGTCCATCTGCACGAACCAATCATGCAAACTATCAAGTTGGTATTGTGTGGAATTTTCCCCTATATTTTGGCCATTATTCTTCCTGGGAGAGGGCCTGCCCTTGAGGTACATTCTTCCCTATAAATAGTCCCAGTTTTTGAGGGTTTCTTTGGAGAACTCCCCACCACACTAGCAGACCGGCACTCTGTTAGTCAAGTGATCCCCTGCCTCTCTTCACTGAGTTCCGTCCTTCTCACCGCTTCCTGGACTGAAGACTTTGGGATAGGTGCAGTATCACCACCTTTACACCCTCTCCACTATATCCCCTATCAATTTTGACATCTTTTCCTTCTTGATAGGCCTTGTGTGCGTGCGTGAGTGAGTGCATTGGTGCGTCAGAATACATTTATAAATAAAATCAATTTATCGGTACGATTGTTTGGCTTTTTGCTTGGCCTACCTCGTAAAAATTGAGTACAAGATTCTTCTGGGTTACCTTGCCCCTTGTTTTGCTATTGCCAGTGCTCCACTAATTTCCCCAATCTTTGCATTTTGGGGCAAATTAAGGTGTTCCCCAGGGGACCACCAGAAGCTAGGGTAACAATAGGGAGCAGCATTTTTGCAGGATAGTGAACAGTGTGATGTGCACTGATCAGAGGAAGATGCCAGAGAGCCAGTCCATTAAAATAATCATAGAATCATAGAAATGTAGAGTTAGAAGAGACCACAGGGGTCATCCAGTCTAACCCCCTGCCATGCAGGAACACCCTCAAAGCACTCCCAACAGATGGCCATCCAGCCTCTGCTTAAAAACCTCCAAAGAAGGAGAATCCACCACACTCCGAGGCAGCATATTCCACTGCTGCACAGCCCTGACAGTCAGGAAGTTCTTCCTGAGGTTCAGGTGGAATCTCCTTTCCTGCAGCTTGAATCCATTGCTCCTTGTCCTGGTCTCTGGAGCAGCAGAAAACAAGCTCACTCCCTCCTCTACTTGGCATCCCTTCAAATATTTAAACATGGCTATCATGTCCCCTCTTAACCTTCTCTTCTGCAGACTAAACATACCCAGCTCTCTAAGTCTATCCTCATAGGGCATGGCTTCCAGGCCCCTCATCATTTTGGTCGCCCTCCTCTGGACTTGCTCCAGCTTGACCATGTCCTTCTTGAATTAGGGTGCCCAGAACTGGACACAGTATTCAAGATGAGGTCTCACCCCAGCAGAGTAGAGTGGTACCACTACCTCCCTGATCTAGACACCATACTCCTATAGATGCAATCAAGAATTGCATTGGCTTTCTTGGCTGCCGCATCATACTGCTGACTCATATTCAGCTTGTGGTCTATGAAGACTCCTAGATCCCTTTCACATGTACTGCTATCCAGCCACATGTCCCCTATCCTATATTTCTGTATTCCATTTTTTCTACCTAAGTGTAGGACCTTACACTTCTCTCTGTTGAATTTCATTTTGTTAGCCTTGGCCCAACTCTCCAATCTATCCAGGTCATTTTGAATTTTGATCCTGTCCTCTGGCGTATTAGCAACCCCTCCCAATTTGGTGTCATCTGCAAATTTGATGAGCATGCCCTCTATTCCTTCATCCAAGTCATTGATGAAGATATTGAACAGCACTGGGCCCAGGACAGAACCCTGTGGCACCCTACTAGTCACTTCTCTCCAGGATGAAAAGCAGCCATTGGTGAGCACCCCCCTTTGGGAATGGTCAGTCAATCAGTTACAGATCCACCTGACAGTAGCCCTGTCCAGCCCGCATTTTACTAGCTTCTTTGCAAGGATGTTATGGGGAACTTTGTCAAAGGCCTTACTGAAATCGAGATATGTTACATCCACAGCATTCCCTTCATCAATCAAGCTAGTAACTCTGTCATAAAAAGAGATAAGATTAGTCTGGCATGACTTATTTTTGAGAAATCCATGTTGACTTCTCATGATTACCGCATTGCTTTCTAAGTGATTAGAAACTGACTGCTTAATGATCTGCTCCAGGATCTTTCCGGGTACTGATGTCAGGCTGACTGGGCGATAATTATTTGGGTCCTCTTTTTTTCCCTTCTTGAAGATGGGGACAACATTTGCCCTCCTTCAGTCTGCTGGAACTTCTGCTGTCCTCCAAGATTTCTCAAAGATTATAGCAAGCAGTTCCGAAATGACTTCTGCCAGTTCTTTTAATATCTTAGGATGCAATTCATCTGGCCCTGGAGACTTGAATTCATCCAGTGTGGCTAGGTATTCCTGTTTCCACCGTAAACTGGCCTGGCCTTTGGTGAACCAAAGATATCATTTTGATATCACAATTCGGCCTCACTCTGCCACCAGCCATGTGTTTGTGAAGCCACCGAACAAGCGCAAAGCTAGGCATGGCTACTATTTGCTGCTCACACCAAACCAAGCCAGAAATTGCCAGATCTGCTTTAAGGGACCTCCCGAAACAAACAACCCTCTGCCCTGAGAGGGCACCCTGGTGAGCTGAGTGCTTAACTGCCAAGCTAGCCGCATCTACATACCAGCCATACTATTGTCAATTCGGAACATAACTCAATCATGTAAATTCTGACCTTTCGGAGGCATTGTCTCCAACCCTAAACTTATTGTTTTCATCTAAGACCAGACTAGCCTACGGTCGTTCTTTCCCTGATAAACCCCCCCAGTTCCAAGAGCTCTTTGGAACTCTTGCGAAATTGCTTTGGACTTCTACACTGCCTTGCTACCGCTCAGTTTAGCGAATTCCCCTCGGCCGCCACGCTGGGTTTCCTCTTCTACAATCAGCTTCCTTGGGACTACGAGAAAGGTGGCGTATCACCCATTTCCCTTGAACTCTATTTTCGTCTTCTAGTTAGGAGTGTGATTGTGTTGTTCTTGATATTGTTAAATAAATCTAGTTGCTATTTGAACTACCTGACTGCTCACTGACCTGACGCTGTAGACATAGGGTAAAAGATCCCCGCTAAGATTTGTTGTTTGGGCACCCCTCACAGGACCCCCAATTCACAGGGTAACATTCCTGTACCACCTCTCTACCTACTATGTGCCGCATTTCCCCTGCTTCCTCACCTGCTCCCCAACCGCCAGGTTGAGTGCTTGTATCCTTCTGGGAAAAAACTGAGGCAAAGAAGGTGTTAAGTAGTTCTGCCTTTTCTCTTCCTCCTGTTAGTAATGAAGAAAATAAGATGATCAAACTAAAGTTTGGTTTGACAAAGTGGAGGCATAGTACGTAATCTAGGGCATGATGGCAAGCTTCCAGATAGCTGAAGAGTAACCATGACTCCTTGAATCATCTTTGTCACTGGAGGCTCAATAAAGGTTGGAGTGTTTCTGGCCAGCTTTTCTTGCTCCAGCTCATAATGACCATTACTGGACTTCTGCCACAGTAGTTCATGCACCAGTAACTTCCTGTCTAGATTACTGCAATGCACTCTATGACTGGCTGCCCTTGAAGCTGCTGTTTGTGCAGAAAGCAGTGGTCAGATTGCCATCAGGAACATCATACTGAAACCATACTGAGCCCCTTTGAGAGAGATAGTGCTGGCGGCCAATGTGTTTCTGGCCTGAGTTCATGGTTTTAGTGGCAATGCTTAAAGCTACCGACTGGGGATCTTATTTGAGGTAGCATCTCTCACTCTATACCAGGCAGGGGAATCATGCATCCTTCTAATCCTAGCAGCCCTAGCCTACACAGCTGAGGTGAGGGATGTTGGGCATTGCAATTTTGCAACATCTGGAGGGCTGTATGATTGCCCTCCACTGCTGTATACACTGTATGCAGCAGTCTTAAGATCTTGGTGGAGGAGCTCCCTCTGAACTCCACTGCTGTTGAGTGGTTATTCCACGGTCTGAGAAGGTCTTTTTGGCTGCGCCCCCCTGGTTAGGCATGCTCCTTCCCAGGTGGTTCATGTGGGGCTAGCGCTGACCTCATTTGTTTCCATCTTAAGACCCAGCATTTTACCCCTAGCTTTGTGCTCCAGAAGACAATAGCTTGACTCTTACTTGGTTTTATCAGGAAAACCCAGAGTTTTACATGCACATGTGATGCACTTGTTCTTTGTTTCAACAATTTTGGCAAACTGTGCTTAAAGAAATATACACTGTTAGTAACCAGAACCCTAAAACTGATCTAGCAATAGGTCTCTTGACACTATTTTTGGGATCCAACTAATTGCCCCTACATGAAAAGCTAATTACCTTTTTCTGCCTAGTAGCAAGATTAGAAATAGCATGCCATTGGAAAGATGGAGTGGATTTGTCTCTTCATAGCTGGAAAGAGACTCCGGCTTTCATAGAAAAGCTGACTGTGTACATACATGAAAAAAGTAAGGACTATCCGCACAGTTTATTCTATGTAATATGAGTCCCATTTATTAATTATTCTTACTACAATAGCAGATGGTCTTGCTTCCCTGTTTCATACAGCAATTTATGGGAAGAATTGGTTAGTAATTGTTAAATACTATAATTGATCTGAGTGATGTTAAAGAATGTTGTGTTTTGTGTGTTTCTTGCTGTGTTGATTTTATGCATCTTGTGGTTCTTTTCCACTTTTAATTGAAAAAAGCCAACACTTCTCACAGTGAGATCCATTTATATAGGATGTTTAAAATATTTTATTAAATAAAAAAACATGATTCTGGAGCATTCCATGAATGCACAAATATATTTCATGTAACAATTGTCTATATTAAATATAAATGTCCCTTGAATAGCTAATACTTATGATGCTGTTTTATTTAACACTACCTGTAGTACCCAGCATTGGATAGGAGAATCATTAACCAGTCTTAATGGTTGTTCTATTTCAACTGCTATGAAAGATGTCCCTGTCTCTTTGGGTTTCTCACACTGAACTTCTGTTTCAGCTGTTCTTGAGAGAATGTACCTCTTCCAATTAGCTCCCAGTCAGAATTCTCTGTATGGATGAAAAAAAAATTGGAGTGCCCCGAGATCCTTCCCCATGATTTTTGCGTAAGCTATGCAGCCTAAAATATATTAAATTAGACCATCTCAAACATCTATCCCCCAAATCTAGTCAAAATCAGTCCAGCCATCTTATATGTGATGTAGTAATATTCAGACAAACAGATAAATAAGAATTTTATAGAGTTAAGGCAAAACTTCAGAAAGGGGAATATTTTTGACAAAACTCATTGAAATGTTTCAAATGACATGCTACACTACTCTCTGTGAATGGATGTATGAATAAAAAAAATAATTAGGATGGCACCAAAACCTGTATTTTATGTCAGGGCACCTTGGACATACCTTCCAAGTTTAATGAAAATCCATCCAGCTGTTTTCACATAATGTAGTAAGAACCAACAGAAACAAAGTTTTATTTATACTGCTAATACTGGGCACACAGTGTGTATGAATTCCTTTGTGAGTAACAAAATAAAGCAAATTGACAAAAATTAAAGTAAATGGGAAGGGCTATTCTGTAAGCACTCACTAAAATGAAGTTTCTTAGCAGATCAATCAATGCACCAATGATTCTTTGCTACATTGACACGCCCTCTCTCACTGCTTTGAAACACCTTACCACATCCCTGTTGCATCTTCCCCCCCCCCCCACTGTTGCTCTAAGGTAGAGATGGTTTAGAGTGAGACAAAGGGCAGGCGAGATCTGTGGTGAGGATTCTTGGTCATGGCAGAGGAAGTTTTTCAGGAAGTTTTTACCCTTCCTGCCATGCTTTCTAATGAAGGTAGAGATCTGTGGCTTGGCTAGCACTGGAGAGCTGTGTGTTGACTTTTTTAGTCAGCTTTTTTAGTCAGCAAGAGCATCTGAAATGGCAGGATCTATGATTTACCAGCCCTTATGTTCTACCAAAGAGCCAGTGTGCTGTAACGGTTTGAGTGTTGGGCTACAACCCCAGAGACCAGAGTTTGATTCCTGGCTTGCCCATGAAAACTCCTTTGGTGACCTTGGGTGCGTCACACACTCAGCCCCAGAAAACCCCTGTGATAAGTTCACCTTAGGGTCACCGTAAGTCAGAAACAATTTGAAGGCATTCAGTAACAATGTTCTACCCATTAAAGAAGTTGTCTCCCTCTTTCTCATGGAAGCCCTGAATCTGAAAACTGTTCCCAGATAATTTCTGAAGTGGCAGCTGACTTAGGCCGTTTCCACACATGGATGGAGAAACGGGGTAAAATGCGCAGAAACGGAGCTTACCAGAAGCTGGGTAAGTCCGTCGCCACGAGGAGCAGCACGAGTTCACTGCTCCACACTCCGGCGGCATCCGGCAGCATCCAAAATGGCAGCTTACGACTGGCGGAGGCTCTCCACCAACCGGAGAAGCTCGCCAGCCCGAAGCCCACCTCCTGGCAGATCTGCAGACAAACACTTGCATGCGCCTGCAAATCTACACCGGGGCGCTGCAACGGGGTAGAACGGGGCTGCACGCTTGTGTTTTATAAAAACCACTTGAAAAGTGGTTTTTAAAAAAACACGCAGTGCCACCACTTCCGGTCGCTTCAGGGCAGTTTGAGGTGTAGAACCTCAAAATTATAAACGCCCCAATGCACTCCACGGTGTAGACGACCTCGGTTAGAGGTTGCTCTACACCGTTTTAATTACCCTGTGTGGAAAGGGCCTTAGTTTGTGATAGGCCCAAGAGGATACGCACATTAGGACCAACTGATTTAACACAACATTTCTTCATAGATGTCTGATGCGTGCTTAATACTAAGTCAGTCCACAATTTAAAAAGGCAATCACAAATTTCTGGGGAATGGATGAGAATGCCAGCCTAACTGGCAATATTGACATGAAACAAGGTAGGTAGGAAGGGGTATTTTTCCATGTTGTTTCCATGTTGGTACTTTGGAGAGCAGCAATGACAGATCAGTAAAGGGGAGGTCATTATTTCCTCCTCCAGAGGTCCTGGCTGCCTGATTCCCATTTGTGAGCATTTCTACCTGGTGGTGGGCAACTGATTGATTTCATTATGCAAAGTGCAGTTTTAACATTTAAAACCATTTACAGCTTGGCACCTAGGGACCTTTCACATTACATAATTATATGACTATGATTCTGCTTTAACTGCCATGACAGCATCCAATGGTATTCAGGGATTTAGTTCAGTGAGGGGAGTTTAGCATTCTCAGCCAGAGAGCTCTAGTGCCTCACCCAGTTACAAAACTCAGAATCCCACAGGATAGAACCATGGCAGTTAAAATAGAATCAAAGTGCTATAAGTGCTTGATGTGAACAGGCCTCTGAAAATCTGAAGGAACTCTCCCTTTCACATGAACTTGCCAAGCTCTTTATTGTTATCATCACTTAAGATTCTTATTTGGATGGTCCAAAAGATTGGGCAAGTGGCATCTTAGGAATGAACCTTAGTGTTGTATCATATTTTGTCACATATTCTCTCCCTACTCATCTGACGTCAAACTTCTTAGTTTCCAAATGTAGTAGTATTGACATCTTTGGCATACCTGGGTTTTAATAACTAGCTGGTGCATATGGGCCAAGACGCAGCATGGTATAGTGGTTTGAGTGTTGGACTATGTCCCTGGAAACAGGGTTCAGTTCCCTGTTCAGCCATGGAAACCCACTGGGTGATCTTGGACGCATAGAATCATATAGTTGGAAGAGACCACAGGGGACATCCAGTCCAATCTCCTGCTATGCAGGAACACCCATGAAAGCATTCCCAACACACTGAGCCTCAGAAAACCCAATAATAAGTTCACCTCAGGGTCTCCATAAGTTGCAAAAGACTTGAAGGCACACAACAACAACTTATAGGCCAGGATGGGGGTTAAACTGCAGGAACATTGTGTGATGGGTGGGCCTTTGGCTTTTAGAAAAAAACCCTCCTTTTTCCTTGCGGTGACGCCTATCTCTTCCTTCCCATTGCACATAACCAGCACGGGAATCCTCAGTGCAGAGAATGTTCAGCTAGGATTTATCCTTTAAAGCCCCACCCCCACCCCAGATTCCCTATTCGGCTTCTGTTCTGCTCCGTCCGTGCCAGAGCTAAAGAGCTGAATAATGCTTAACCCAGAGACGTAAGACAAATATCATTTTATTTTATTTTATTTCAAGGTTTCTCAGCCACTGACTTGTGCTGCTTGACTTTGAAATTCTCTTGCTGTTAAATTGTTTCAGATGGTTGTTCCCTTTCAATAACATATGTAAGGCATTTTGAAAATCTTCAACTTAAATGCAGGATAAAAGTGTTTTAAATGAGCAAATAAGGGCAATTGAGATTGCTGTATCTGTAAAGATAAAGATACAGACTAATTAAACACTCTGCAGGCATTTGTAACGGTTTGCATGATTGCACTTAATTCACATCTTATGGCAATCGATGCATTTTTTTGGAAAATCTTTTTAAATAATTTCATTTGTGATCAGCTACTCTGAAAAACATCATCATGAATTTGAGAAACTGACTATACCTCTTGATTACTGTTCTAGCCCAGAATGGAAAAATTTCTGATGCAGATTAATTTTTTCCATCTTTATGTAGAAAATGACTACTCTTTCAAGTTCACTGGAAACTATTTATTTACCCAGAGCAAAATCATGCTTTTGAGAGTACTGCTGTGTACATCAGTCAATATGCCTCATTAGGTAAGTTCTTGTGCGTACTTCCTCTAGTGGTTTGAGCATTGGACTACAGCTCTGGAGACCTGCATTCAAATCTTCACGCGGCCATGGAAACCCAGTAGGTGACCTTGGGTGTGTCACACTCTCTCAGCCTGAGACGATGGCAAAGGCAAACTCCTTTTGAATAAATCTTGCCAGGAAAAGCCTGCCATAGTGTCACCATAAGTCATAAAGTTGGATTCTATGCCTTAGGATTGCCATAAGTCAGATACAACTTGAAGGCACACAACAACATAGCAGGAATAGAGAATAAGGTGATATCTTCCTTCTCAGTCACCAAGGCATATGTTTCCCCTGTTTATTTGATTTTCACCATCCTATATGGTACTAAAAGGGTCCCAGTACAGTGAATCCAAAGGGTCTCTTGGCAATGCACACACAAACTATGTACTTTGTGTACAGATCAGTTAATGTTGTTTGAATGGAAATAAGCCTATGCGTAGACAGATAATTTTTCTGTGTTGCTGTCCCTTGCTCACAACTTGCAACAGCACCAGTATGAGAAGAATGGTCAGTAATCACACTGCCAATATGACTGCTGCCCCATATGTTTCCATGACAGTGCAAGGTATCATTTCACTTTTGTTCACTTTTATTCTCTTTCCAGTATCTTCAAGGCCAAGCCTACCACATACTAAAAATAACTGCAATTTTTGATGAGTGAAAATAGATACTAGACCATTCCAAAATGAAGGATTATAAGTAGTAAGACATTTGGTGCTGGTCACAGAAAAGGTTTTGGGATATAAGTAAGATTGTAAATATATCACTTGGCCCAGAAGCAAACCGAATGACAGGATAGAATTAGCCATTCAGGTTTTAAACCAGCAACAGCTGAAACACCTTTAATTCTTACTGATTTTAATGAAAGAAAGTTGGTCATGTGCTTAAGCCACTGTGGCTGAATTCCAAAGTGCTTAATAGCATTTAATTCTAGCCGGAGCATGTCCTTAATTTCCAGCTCAGAATGGAGTCCTCCCAACCAACAGCATCTACAGCAAACCCATTAGAGCGGGGTGGCACTTTGCATGCCTCCTAATGCTGTTGGACTGCAACTCCCAGCAGCCATAGCCACCTCAGCTAGCAGTGAAGAATGCTGGGAGTTGCAATTAACATTATTGGGTCACATGAATCCCAGCCGTCTTAAAGGCTACCTCTGTAACAAGAACTATATCATGCACCTAGTTGCAGTGCTCTGCTCAGCAAAGGAGGAAACCTAAAACACCCGCAAAACCCTAACAAGAACAACAATAAAAAACAATTTTATTATATTCTGTTTATTATTCTATGCCAAACTCATAATTCTATTATATTGTTGGCAGTGCATTGTGAAATCTGATTATTTATACTGACTAGCAGCTGAAACTTGTGCTGTTCTAATATGCAATTTATTAATATTTCCCCCTCCCCCCAAAATGACAAAAAACCTTTCCTCGCTTGCCTATCAAATGAACAATTGCCTTTTCAAACCTTAGTTTTTCACAGCACAAGCTGAGGAACATAGGGGGAGGAGAATAGACAGTGTCAGATTTCATTTATGAATAGCTGAAAAGTATTTCTGCCCCTTTCGTTATCATCTCCTTGTTGAAAATCACTTAAAACTACAACAAAGGTGTCATAAAATTATCAAATAATTGGTCATGCATTGATATTCCCACAGTGAATTTGAGAAGCCTTCTGAGAATGGTTGGAATTTACTGGATTAAACATCAACAGCTACTTCTCCAGTCAGGTGAATTATTAGGCCCTGAAGTGCACGGCCATTATGAGAGTTAATTGCATTCTTCAAAGCTCCCTTCCACAGATAGTATAGTGTGTACTGTATTATGCAAGTCAGCTGACCAAGCCGGGCTGGAGAGCGGAACAGAAGAAAATACTTAGTTTGACATCTGACTCCTGAGCTTTTCTCACAGGCCCAATAAAATTTAATTGGTGACAACTTTGCCGTTTGAGATACATTTTGTTATTAATCTTCTTACACCACCAATCTAAGCTATACAGATTTCTTTTTACCCTTCTAAAATCTTTTCACTTAATATTATGCTCACTTTACTAAGAACAATGAAACATTTTTAAACATTTAACAATTTAAAAATTTGAAATATTAACATTTTTAAATAGATAAGTTAATTAGTAAGATAAATGATACAGACATGTGTCTGTGTTTTAAAATTATTTAAAATTATTTTAAAGGGATGTGGTGAGGTGGGCTGATCTAATGAGTAGAGTTATAGAGCACAATATTTACAAACCCATCCAACCTGATCAGAATACACACATTTTCCCTGTCTTGTTCCAGAACTGGGAGTAATTTCAAACCTCATCAAGAGCAAAGGGTTCATTCTATAGGACCCAGAGGCAATAACAGACACTACACTTTTTGTAGCCAAAAAAGCCTTAATGTTTACTGAACAGCAAGCAATTTAAACAATTGCATCATACAAGCAGTATTACCATACAAATGAAACTCACTTAAGTCTATGATGCCTAATAACATAAGAATGGATTTCTCACCAAGCAGGATGCCTTCAATTAGCTGCCCAGAAACCCAGAATACAGCAGCAAAGGGAACTCCTCTGTGTAGCCACCATCATCATGGCACTCCAGCTATAAACCTCTACTTGAACTCCCACTGAAGGCATATTATATTCCTTGGTCTGGGAAGACTTGGCCAGTTTTCATAGAAACTTCATGATTGTTTACACACTCCTGGAATGAGCTAAACTCCTTTCAACTGTCATGGTCATTAATTAAGTGATTATCTTTGGGTTCCTTCCAGTACCCATTATCTGGTACTAATTAGTTAGTTACCCTGAGCCAAAGACAGGAATCAAAGCAAAATACAGTGTGCTTAAGAAACCAAAAAACCTTCCTTAGCAGCAGCATGGGGAAACAAACTGACGACAAGTCATACCTTATACCTCCTTGAAATTACAATGGTCTTCTGGTCATTTCTCATACAACGGCCAACCTTAATTCTACTCAGACTTATTCATCAGCTAGCAATCAAATCAAATCCCCACCACTGAACATATGAAGAGCTCTTGGTCTGAGGTGCAACTTCCCCACCAGGCAAGGCCAATGGAAAATGGGCTCTCAAAGGTTATGTAGTGCAGAAGTAAACAAAGAAAATAGAAGTGTGCAAGCAGGACCCATTCTGCCCAATAGCTATGAGAACTGTGCAAGCAGGTTAGCAACAGAGAAAAAAGCACTCCTTTAGTCCATTCCCCACCTTCATATCTTTTTCCAATGTCAAACTGCAAAGCAAATGCAAAAAATATCCAACAAGGCCACTAACATAAAATGAATCTTTTCATTTTGTCTATGATACTAATAAGGACTGTAATACCCATGTTCCTGGTGGCAGAGTGTTACTAGGCCTACACTCCCAGGCTTTGATATAGCTTAATTGGCTAAATAGATATTTAATTGGCATAAATATAAGTTATACACCGCTATGGCTTCATCGCCGTGCTAGCTACGAGGGAAAGCTGCAGAACACGTACATTATAACATTAGGTCAATTAAGACCTCAAGGCATAGACAGGCCACAGTTAGGAAATCACCAGGAAACTCCAGCAATAATGAACTTACAGTTAGCCTTTGATGATTCAGTCTTTAAGAGACAACAGCAGCTGCGATGTTCCCATAGGACAGCTGATTGTCTTAGTCCTTCTTCCTCTGGCCAACAATCTTCTCTTATTGTCTCCACACCTGTCCAGCAATTACAGAACTATCAAGGCTACCACTAGCCCTTTGTCACCTAATGCTAAGACCATTAGCCCATTCTGGACTCCATTATGCACTCTCTGGACTTCAATGTTTACTCTGCCAGAGAGCCATTAACACCTTTGCTCTCCAGACAGAAAAAGAGTATTAAAACCCTACTTTTGGGCTAGCCAACTCACAGTACACTGGTTATCACTCTGGTTCTCCAATTTCCGATTATGTACTGTCCTTGGACTCCTTGTCTAAGCCACCTTGCTCTTCGCTATTCTACTGGATTGGTAAATATCACCCACTATGCTCTGAAAATCTTTCCTTCAGTTAGCCTTCTGTGACTGCATGACTGCTTGGATCTTGTGTGTGTGATTGCAGTTCCCCCAATAAAACAAATAAGCTTACTTTTGAATCTCTGTCTGGTTCTTCCCTGCAGTAGTACCAGTAGGCATAGGTGTAAAAGATCTTGTAAGGTTATGCCACCCTTGTAGGCCTCCTCTTTGAGCTAATATTCACCACCATTTCACAGAGGCACTGGCATCATGGGTAGACCCCTGAGTCACCCACGTTTTGGGGTAAGAAGAAGCCCAACACACTAAATTTCCTTGTAGTATTTAGCAAGGGGACCCCAAATTCTGAAATATTTTCAGTTGGAAGATAATTGGGAAATTCCATGATGCACCTCACTGGCACATGCTTTTAAAAAGCAAAAAACACTTCCAGTATAGACTATTATTACAGATTTCTAGATCATTATCAGGCAGCAGGTGATAGTTGGGATGGAGGTAGAAGGAGTGGCAAGTGATTAGCCATTCCTTTCTTGGAGGAAAGGAGTGACTTGCTTGTGACCCACCAGCTAGCTCACAGTCCTCAGGTAAAGTGGCCAGTGCTTGTCTCATCACCAATGTGGAAGTAAGATTCAACTGCCAGTCTGGTCATTTTCCAACTTTCATAAACAGAATTAAGGGAAGGGTTGTCATTTTCTCTTCAGACAACAAAATGTCTGAAGAGACTTGTTTTTTTCAACACTTCTTGAAAACTCTTATCTTTTTCCCCTGCAGTAAAGGTTGGGTGATACACATCTTAATGTACTTAATTACGAATTCTTCAGAAATCATGCAGTTATGTATTAAGAATGACACAGAATTCCTTGATCATTAAGGCTGCTGTTTTATCCAGGTTTTCTGGGGAAAATGGGCCTAATGAACAGAGCAGAACTTCATTCTGAGTAATCATACCTAGAATAGTGCAATACATCTGGTTATTTTACTCATGCCTACAAGATTTTTTTTCCAAAAAATCCTGATTATTTATCTTACGTTCATTTCCTCTTTCCTTTGCCCAATACTGAACTGCTAAAAGCGTTCAAAAGTGTGTCATGCAAACATTATATTCTACAATAAATACCTTGTCATTTCTCAGTTCTTGCATAGGATCCAGATCTTTATTGTGGCCATTTCCACAGTACGCTGTTAGAGTGCTATTATTCCATTTTCAAGACCTTGTGGAGTTCTGGGGTTTGTAGTTTACTGAGACCAATGAGCTCTCTGGCTGAGAAGTCTAAAGGCCCCTCCCTAAACTGCAAACCCCAGGATTCCATAGGATGTTGAAAGCGGAATAATAGCACTATAACAGTGTAGTGTGGAAACAGCTTCAGAAACACACACAATACCTATGTTTTGTTCTTATAGGTTTATCATGCTCCTCAGTCTCTCAAGCCTGGTAAGAACTGCTTTGCTGGATCAAGCAAAGATTTATTGAGCACAGCATCTTGTTCTCAAAGTCTTTGTTGCCAGAAAAATCTGATACATGTACATAAGCATTCAGAGATAATCTGAAAGTTTTAATTATCCTTGTCTAAAGCAGTGGCCGTTTTTAACACTTCTTGTGATATTGAGTGCCATAGATTAATTGTGCATTCTGTAAAAATTATTAAGGAGATACAGAGGAATGGCTAAGAGACTAAATCATTATTCTTGAAGTCTTTGCTATAAATCTTTTCTCTGGTGCAAATTCAGTGCATGACCTTAGGCTACTGTCTCTAGACCTTTCATGTATTTGCCCTACACAGTTACATCACCTTCATGTCACTTTAACTGACATTACTCCATCCTATGGAATCCTGGGATTTGTAGTTTGGGAAGGGGCTTAAACTTCTCTGCTGGAGAGCTCTAGACTAGAGAATCTCCCTGAACTACAGTTCTCAAGGTACTCTCCAAGGACTTGGGATTGAAGCAGGGTACTTTGAGAAGTAAAGCAGAGGAGAGTAGATTAAAGTACTCTAGAAAAGTGGTCTAAGTGCTTCTTGAACTATGGATCCCATGATTCCATAGGATGGAACTGTGGAAGTTATAGGGTAACAAACCAAAATAACTGTACAGCAGACATACACTCTCAGTCTTTGTCTTTGCAGCCTGGAGTGTAAGTGTGGGAGTGTGTACAAAAATAGTAGGGTGAAGCAATCCCCCAACCATATGTAATACCTCCACAATTTTATAAAATAATGTCCTTTGAATGCTCCAAAGTCCTGTGTTTATACTCTTTACTATTTCCCCTTTTCCTAAGTCTATCTTGAATCAATCCACTGGCTCATCTGACTGTTTTGTTCATACCATATTAATCCTTCCTGCACCGTCCCCCAATCTCTGCTGGAACTCAGAGGCGTGACTATGGGGGGAGCAAAATGTGGGCATTTCCCCCTCCAAAATAAGAATTCTGTCCCCCATAATGAAACATTCCTTCAGTCTCCAAGCTTCTTTCATTGCAAAGAATGAAAAGAATGAAAATACTGACAACTCTTCTATCTGCCGTATTTGCATTCCTTTAGTCACTCTGCCAGCCCTCTTTTCTTTTAATTCCTAAACTGTATTTTTACATGTTCAGGTGATGTTTTAAACTATTGAAATGCTAGCAATTTGAGGACTGAAGGGAAATTTCATTGTAGGCAGAATTGTTATTGGAGTGGGAACAGCTTCATTTTGCCTCCTCCATAGCTACATCCGTGCCAGCGCTTCGACTGTGATCGAGTGTAGACTGCATGTCATGTGGATAGTGAGATCATTGGCACCTACTCAGTGGTAAGTTCTGCATCTTTATCATATCACTGAATAGTTTGAAAATTACATCTTTTCTGTTTTAATGGTTTAGGTAAAACAAACATACCACTAACTACTTTCCTGCAATACAGTTTCCAAGGTAAACTGCAGTATTGCTGCGGGGGGTGGAGAACAGGTGGGGAAGTGGCAGAAACTCAGCACAATATAGGTAGAGAACAGGAATACCTGTCTACTCTAAATGAATTCAAGTCTCCACGGCCAGATGAACTGCATCCAAGGATATTAAAAGAACTGGCAGAAGTAGTTTAAGAACTGCTGGCATTAATCTTTGAAAATCCTTGAAGAACAGGAGAAATCTCAGCACACTGGAGGAGGGCAAATGTTGTCCCCATCTTCAAAAAGGGAAAAAAGAAGACCCAAATAATTATTGCCTAGTTAGCTTGACATCAATACCTGGAAAGTTTCTAGAGTAGATCATTAAGCAGGCAGTTTGCAGTTACTTAGAAAACAACGCTGTGATTATAAAAATCAACATGGATTTCTCAAAAACAAGTCATGCCGGACTAATCTTATCTCTTTTTATGATAGAGTTATGAGCTTGATAGATAAAGGGAATGCTGTGGATGTAGCATTTCTTGACTTCAGTAAGGCCTTTGACAAAGTTCTTCATGATATTCTTGCAAAGAAGCTAGTAAAATGCAGGCTGGACAGGGCTACTGTCAGGAGGATTTGTGATTGGTTGACGGACCGAACCCAAAGGGTGCTCACCAATGGCTGCTTTTCATCTTGGAGAGAAGTGACTAGTGAAGTGCCACAGGGTTCTGTTCTGGGCCCAGTGCTATTCAACATCTTCAAAAATGACTTGGATGAAGGAGTAGAGGGCATGCTGATCAAATCCGCAGATGATACCAAATTGGTAAGAGTTGCTAACATCCCAGAGGACAGGATCAAAATTCAAAATTGAGCTTGACAAATTGGAGAGGTGGGCCAAGGCTAACAAAATGAATTTCAACAAAGTGAAATGTAAAGCCCTATGTCTAAGCAGAAAAAATGAAATGTACAATTACAGGATGGGAGACACTTGTCTGGACAACAGTATGTGTGAAAGGGATCTAGGAGTCTTAGTAGACCAGAAGCTGAACATGAGTCAGCAGTGTGATGTGGCAATCAAGAAAGCCAATGCGATTCTTGGTTGCATCAATAGGAGTATGTTGTCTAGATTGAGGAAAGTAATAGTATCATTCTATTCTGCTCTCATCAAACGTCATCTGGAATATTGTGTCCAGATCTAAGCACCTCATTTCAAGGGTATTGGCGAGCTCGAGCATGTCCAGAAGAGGGCGACCAAAATGGTGAAGGGTCTGGAGGACATGCCCTATGAGGAACGGCTTAGGGAGCTGAGTATGTTTAGTCTGCAGAAGAGAAGGTTAAGAGAGGACATAATAGCCATGTTTAAATCTTTGAAGGGATGTCATACCAAAGAGGGAACAGGCTTGGTTTCCACTGGTCCAGAGATTCGGACAAATAGCAATGGATTCAAGCTGCAGAAAAGGAGATTCCACTTGAACCTCAGGAAGAACTTCCTAACGGTCAGAGCTATCCGGCAGTGGAATCTGCTGCCTCAGAGTGTGGTGGATTCTCCTTCTTTGGAGGTTTTTAAACAGAGGCTGGATGGCCATCTGTCAAAGGGAGTGCTTTGATGTGGGTTCCTGCATAGCCCCTGTGATCTCTTGCAACTCTATGATTCTATGATTCTATAAGTGGCCATAAGGCCTAAATGAGGTAGTCATATGGAAGAAGTTTCCTTAGACATAGAAGATGTTATAAGTTCTTGATGAGTTAAAGTTAAGCATGTACAAAACATTCTGAGGCATGTTCCAAAATATCTTGACATCCTGATAGAATAGCAGCAAGAACACCAGAAAAAGATAACAAATGTGACATACATAGTTTGGAAACAATGCTTGCTTCTTACTGGTTTGTATGTCATAGCCTACTGTTTCTTAATTGTTGCTGCTGCATGTTTTTGTAAGAATTCTATACACAGTTGCTTTGACTGCTTGCTCAGTGTGGAAATCTGTGCTATTGAACTAGAGTCTACTTGGCACTGCGTTATTAAATAAACTGCTGGGGTTGAGAAGCAATTTTTTTTGTGATAATGATCATTTTGCCAGGCGTTTATGGAATGAAAACCATTAATATTAACACTGATATCATAGAATCCTAGAGCTGGAAATGAACACAAGGGCCACCTCATCCAATCCCCTTCCACGCAGGAATATACAACTAATACAGCTTTGTCTGGAACTAAGTAGAACTGAAGTTTTGACTATACAGTTACAGGTTTGCATTAGCTTGTCAGTCATAATCTGATTTCATAATGGAACAAAGAAAAAATATATTAGAGCTGATTATTGTCAACAGCAGCTTTGACTGTAGGGAGAGAATGCTCTATACAGTGCAGTTTCTTTTCCTGAGAACGCAAGTAAAGAGAGTATACATAAGTAGCTGGTTTTTGTGATCCAGCTAGAACATATCTGCTAAGTTTGATTTCAAAAGCAATACTGGTGGGAAAAAGTATTTCTATCAAAGAAGGTTTGCGTGACCACAGCCAGTCAGGTCAGCTGATCCTGCTAGTCACCCTTGTGTCACAGATAGCTATCACATCCAGGAGAAAAAATATCACTGTTATTTAAAGAAATATGTTTTAAGATATAGTCTTGAGATTTGAAACTTGAGTGATTTTTTTACACCTAAATACTACTTCTGTTGTTTACAATCTTCCTTGAATTTTTAAACAGTTTCTTATGATCTGATGTATTGTGTTTATTTGGCAAGAGTTTTCAATCAAAAGATGAGCTCTGCATTTTTTAAATGGGGTTGACTGGGTGTATCTGTGGCCTCTCTACCTATTGGACTGCAGCTCCTAACATCCCTTACCATTAATTGGTAATGAGGACTAACGGGAATTGAAATCTAAAATCACCTAGGAAATGGCATGATTCCCACCTTTGTTTTAAATAAACAAATGAGCAGTTGGTTTGATCTGTGTGTAGTGTGGTAGATTTTGTGAGGTTCCCTCCTAGATTTCTGAACAGAGCCAGTGTGGTTTGGACATTGGACTATGACTCTGAAGGTCAGGGGGTAAATCCCCACTGAGCCATTGAAACCCACTGGCTGACCTTGGGCAAGCTGTATTTTCTCAGCCTCAGAGGAAGGCAAACCAAATCCCCTTCAAATAAATCTTGCCAAGAAAACCCTGTGATAGGTTTGTCTTTGGCTGCCATAATTCAGAAATGATTAGAAGGCACATAACACATGTCTAATCTAGAAACCTGCACCACACATTTCTAAACAGGCCTGTCCCTGACTTATTCCAGTAATTTAAGGCTGCTATACAGTTAAAGCTTAACTGCTTGATCTTATCTAATTAATTGATCTATTAACCCTGAATATCAAACAATTGTAGATAAGAAAACATTAACTGTGTTTCCACCTGATGTAATAATAGTATTGCAATAGACTCTTAAGATGGGCATCTCCTCTTGTTTATACAGAGATCTTCTAAGTTAATAACTGCTATATGTTCTGGGTGGTGGGGGATTCATTCTTTAAGTGACTTTAAAGTTTTCCCAATTACTCTGTGACATGTTTTTAAAGGATCAAAAGTTTTGTAACTTATTGTTTGGTGACTACATTGCCTTATAGTAATTTTTTTAAAAAATTGTTTTTAATTCGTCCCGTTTTCATAATCAAAAACAAAACAAAACAAAGAATGTATACCTAAAATGGAACAGGGCAAGTTCCAGCATCTTTTTGCCAGCCTACAGGACGAACATGCGGTAGCAGTCTGAGATATGACGCCGCGTAAAAGCCTGATGGAGACGAAAAGAGAACCCGGAAAAGGCTAAAATCCTCTTCTGGGCCATTTCCACACTAGACTGCTGTAGCGCGATTATTGCCTTTTCAGCATCCTGTGGACCCCTGGGCCATTTCCACACTGGACTGTTATAGCGCGATTATTCCACTTTCAACATCCTGCGGAATCCCGCGGCCTGCAGTTTCGGGAGGGGCCTTTGAGGCTGACAGGTGAACTAAGGCAGAGGAGGTTAGGTGGGAGGCGGAATGTAACAGCCGCAGAAGCAACGCCTCCCCAAATCCCCTCTCTTTCGCCCCACGGCGAAAGAGGCGAGAGCCCGGCACCCCTCCTCCCCGGGCCACGTGGGCGGCGTCCTTCGGCCGGGCCCAGCCAGCTCGCAAGGGAACGGGCCGGGCGGAGACCTATCTTTGCGCGGCCGCGCTTCTCCTCCTCCCTTGCCCTGTACACACCCGCCCACTTCGTTTTCCGGCCGAACGTGTTGGCAGGAAACAGGAGACCAAGCGCCGCCTGCCAGCCGTGAGCTCCGCCTGCACCGCCTCGCCTCGCCTCGCCTCGCCTGGCCCCTCCCTGGCCGCCGCTGGCCCTGTGCGCGCGCGCGCGCCCGCCCGCCCGCCCGCCTGCCCACCTCCCTCTCTGCGCGCGGAGCGTCTGTGCGGCGCGGAGGGGAGAAGGCGGGGGAGGGGGCAGCCGACGGGCCGCCATATGCTTCGGATCGTCCCCAAGCAGACCCCGCCGGAGTCCCGCCCGTGAGACGCCTTTCAATGGGCAGCTCCCACTTGCTCAACAAGGGCTTGCCGCTCGGTAAGGGATCGCCCGCCTCGCCTCTCCTCGCCCGCCCGCCATCCCGCTCGCCCGCCTGCCTGCCTGCCTTCCTGTCTGTGTGGGAGACATTGTGTTGCCTCGGCCGCGGCTCCCCCGCGCCGAGAAAGGCCGGCCTCGCTCCCCTCCCCCGTCTCCCTCCTTCCCCGCCTGCCTTTCTTTGTATGGCATTGTGCGGGTCCCCGGACGCACCGGCCCTGCCGGCTCCCCCTTCCCCTCCTCCTCTTCCGCACTGGGGGACCCGAAATAAAAAATACAGTCCCGGAGTGCGACTAGGCCGAGGAGCTGGGATCGGCTCCGCTGTCGGGCGGCAGGCCTCGGGAAGGGAGGGGGGAGGCGGACGCGGACGCGGCTGCTCCCTCTCCTCCCTCTACCTTTCCCGGGGCGACGTTGGCCCCTCCCGCGAGGTGGGGACCCACCGCCCTGGCAGCCCGGGACTGACCCCCATGTAAACAGTCGGACGGGGGCAGCTCCTTCGAGTCGGTTTCCGGTTGCACCAAAATAGCGAAACATTACTGGGTGAAGAAGCAGGAGGAGGACGTCGGAGGGGGACATCTTGTGAGTGGGAACCGCTCGGGGGAGGCCGGGCCGGGGCGAGGGCGGCGGGTGGGCCGGGCTGGGCCGAGTGGGCGGCTGCCCCGACCCCTCCCCTGTAGCGCCCCTTGTAGGGCCTGGTAAACTTTCATTCTCCTTCGCGGCGGTAGTTGTTTCCCTGAGAGAAAGTTCTAGGAGAGGGGCACAGTCTGGGCCAAAGAATGGCCCCGTTCCCCGGTCTCTGCCTCAGCGGGTCCGGGACGTTTGCTGGTCTCAGACCTGCGGCTGGAATGAAGTACTGGCACCGTGTGGCATGCGAAAGGTTTCCGAGTGCGAAAGGGATGCCCCTCTTCCCCGCCTCCCGTGTTAATTCATCTCTGGGCGTTCATGGGCATGTAGCGTACGACAGGAAGACCGTCGTCCTGCGTGGGCTTTTTTGGAATCGGCTCCATCGAAAGCGACGAGACTCCATTCTGGGCGGCCATGCTGGGCTGGGAGCATCAGGGGCTGGCCCTGCTGTGCCTTTGCCCCGGGCGTCGGGCAGGAAGAAGCCTTTCCCCGTGGAGAGCCTCGGTGGGCACCTTGGTTTGCCGCGTGAACGTAACCGTACGGTTTCCTCATGCGCTTGACTAATTGCGAGAAAGACGTTTGTTCCAAGATGGAATAGTCATAATCTCCCACTCAGTAACTTTTGAAATTATACGGCTTGCAGTAATCATAGATGCGTGGTGGGTTTTGTTACTGTTACTGCTTATCGATATTTTTTTTTTCTATTTTCCCCACTTCATCTGTTTCTCTTCGTACAATGAAGTAAATGAAATCTGAAATGGATTATTGCTGATTTGAGTGTATTATTCTCACTTATGAAATGATTTAGGGGCTTTGTTATCATTAAGGCTTTTTGTTTATGATAGTGTTCAGTTTGGCCTGCTGGTAAACTAAATGTTCACACAACCCTTCCCCCACCCCACATAATTTGCTGTCATTTCTGTTAATGTTGGGTGTTTCAGGTTGATGAATCTCCACCAGCAAACAGGGAGTTTGTCTTTTTCTGATCTGATTAAATGTTCTATTTGCCCTGTCAAATTAAGACTGATATTAGCAATACAAAGAGTTAAAGTTCAAAGATACTTTGGTCTAACATGTCTCACCCACCAGATCTAATAGAAGATTCTTCAGTGCTTTTAGGGCATTGATGAAAACACCTCGCTGTTCACTGAGTATATGTAATCTCAGTATTAAAATCTCCTGCTCACTTGCAACTCAGTGTATAGCTTAGAAGCATAGTTTTGATTGTTTTTTCTCAGATCAGCAAAATCATCTTTGATAATGAAAATTCATACATTATCCTAGGTTTTTTTTTAAATTATTTGCTTAAATTTAAACGATTACTGCAATGTGGTTGATAACTTACTGTTGAAACACAGCCCAGTATCTCACCAACCTATGCAGTATCTGTTCACACTCCTGATAGCAGTTTCATTTCTAATGAAAGTTTCAGGAAAGTGATGACTTTTTTTTTAGTTACATAGGAAGAAAATTCTTAGTTGTTGGAGATTTTGTCTTGAAAATTCTTACTTGGATCTTTTTAAAAAGAAAGTTATCATTTTGCATTAATGTTAGGTTCAGATTGTTATTTGTTTTAAAGAGGGGTGCAAAGGACCATTCCTCTCTGTAATGTGGTGTCTAGGCTTAAAATTGCAGGTAGTTTGGAAGTTCATTAATGGTCTTAAAGTTACATTGAATTTGTCATATCCAAAGGAAAAAAATCTGTTTGAATTGATATCAACATGGCAGAGAAAGGGCTTTTTGGTTATTTTTGCCATCTGACTGTGGAAGAATGGTTTCATTTATATTTAATCAATCACAAAATCACATTAATTTCTTAGGATTATTTGAAATATCTGTAAAAAAAGAATTCCTTTGTTAACTGTTATTTCAGCTGGCTTTAGCCTTTGATATACTAATTAACATAACTTTTTATTTATTGATATTTGTTGGCATTTTAAACCCCAGTATATCTACTGCTGTGAAATGGATTTGAAACACATAATATGAAGGGGAAAAAACCTCTTCCCACTTCTACTGCCCATTGCTAATTTAGTTGTGAATTAAAAAAAAATTGGAATGGTCATGATATTAAAGGTTGATAAAAGATATCATATAAGGAAAGAAGCAACTGCAGAAATGGAAAGAAAGATGACTAGATATAAGAAACGCAATATTATAAGGAGAAATATTTTGGGAATCGTGATCTTAGAGGTTTTGGTTTTGACCGTTGTCTTTAAAACAGGAACAAAATAGACTCATGATTTATTTTATGGCCAAGATGAACTTGTCTAACCTGTTGTAAATATCTGTGCATGTTATTTGTACCTCAGGGGTGTTGATAAATTCCAGAACAATGTGAATTAAAGACGAGGGTGATGCAAGCTGCCCCTAAAACTGGACTGTTATATAAGTGTTGACTCTCCAAAACAAATGGTTAAACAAAATGCTTTTAGGGGCTTGATTAACTCTGGCAGTCACCAGAACATGTTCTTGTTGAATTAGTTGCCTGTTAGTTTTTTTCCAAAAGACAACTAACACTGCAGTCCTATGCCCATTGACTCAGGAGTAAACTCCACTGAAGTTAGTGTGGTGTACCGTTGTGTATGCATGTATAGGAACAGAGTAATCCTTTATATGTCTACATAGAATTAAAGCCTGCTGATTTCTCTGGACCTCAGGAAAGTGTATAGAATTGCAGTCTAGATCACCTCTAAGGTTTGCTTTTTACTAGCTAGGGAATATTATTTTTAAATGATATAGCATTATAATGGATTTTGGAAGGCAGGTATAATTTCTAGAAAACAAAAGAGAGAGGGTAGTTGAAATCAAGTAGCAACCAAGTACATTAAAGCTGTGTTTGCAAATACTGTTTCAGTTAATGTGCATACTCTGAAAGTATAGAAAATTATTTTGCCACTTATTAAGTAGAACAGTGGTTTTCATACTCTTCTCCTCTAAGGCCTGTCAGGGATTTCATATTGGTAGTGGCAGACAGGCTGGTCAAAAGAAGGTTCATCTGTCATTTCTAATATTCTCTGCAGTGTGCAGTCACAGGGAACATTGGGTTAGGGTTGGAGTACTCTATGGCTGTTCTGGAGTCTCGGAGTAGTATCTAGGAAAAATAGCCCCCAATTCCTACAACATGCTGAGATTCTGTGGCTGGTATACTTGGGTTACTGAGTAAAATCAATAGGAAAAGTGTTCCCTGGGAACTGGAATGCTGAAGGCCATTTCTGTGGAACAGACTTGAAAAGTCAGTTTCTTTTCTGCTGCTCCACATGAATACTTCTCCACATGAAGTACCCAGAGAAGGATTGTTCCAGATCAATTCCATATAGGACTCCCATGAAACCTCATATAAAACAGACTCATGAAATTTGTTTTCAGTGGATTTTCAGTGTTCAAATCATCTAGCCAACCCAGCGGGGATCTTGTAAACATAAACACATGTATCAGAAGATTCTACAACTTCCTAGCAGGCTGGATTTCTCTTGGAATCTGTTTTTCTGGAGAATCTACTGTAGAAAGCTGAAAGCTGAGGGTGATTGTTTCTGAGATCTTCAGGGATCTGGTTTTGCATGTCCTTGGTAGTTGCCTGTGTGGGTCAGACCCTAGTTTCCTTGCTGGCTCCTGGATAAGCATACCTTTCCATGGTTGTAGGGAAGGAATTCCGAAAATGAGGAGCAAGTGTTGAGTAGCTTGAGGTAACTGCCCTTAAATTTCACAATAGTCATTTTTAAAATTGCCTGTTTGCAGCTGGCCAGTTGTATGTTGGAGATGTCGGATCAAGGGCAGTGTTTGGGGCTTTACTTCACAGCCTGGAACACTGATGCGGTGACACTTTCAGTCTTTGGGCTTGCGGCATTTAGAGGCAGTAAAATCCTGCAGCAGTTGGCAGTGGAAGGAGCACTGCAGTCAAAATCTGAAGTCATTTAAACCTCGTGGTCTCTGCCAATATATGTTTAATGAAAATGTAGTAAAGCATTACACACAAGACACAGCAGAGTCCTTTAGAGAAGACAAATTAGGAATTTAGAGAAGAGGAATTCATAGATGGCATTTGGTCAGTAAACTGTCAGTTGATGCTACAGTGCAGAAACAAGTTTCTTTTGAGAATATGGTAAAGAATTAGAAGACAATTCTGATTATACTGCTGATGCCCTCTAGCTGAAAAAAATGTGGATCTGACCACTCTTAATGAAAAGTCATAAAACATTAACACGATAAAAGCAATATTACATGGCCTGTTTATGCAACAGCAAAACTGAGGACTGCTCGGTTTGATTAAAGTACTACTGTGTAATGGGGTATCTATGTAACTGAATTCTAAAATGTTTTTCCCCAAGTGGAAAATGCAGGCTGGGATTTGGAAATATAATTAAGAATGAGCCTGGGGGCAGAAGAGGCTGCTTGGCAGTTCCTTGTTACCAGCCTCCTAGATATTTAGGCTGGCTTCTTGTTGGAGGGTTGGTTGAAGGAAACAGAGTCAAGGTTAAAAGTGGTTCCTGTGGCTCAGCTTAGCCCTAGCTGTCCTTCTTGATGTGGGACACCCCTAGTGGAGGCCAATATTTTCTCCAGAGTGGGCCTCATATCCTGATCTTTGGCTGAAACTAGCCACATCAGCCCCAGAAGTCACCAGAAATGTACTTTCATCTCCAAACCAACATTTTTACTATACGTATAGTTTAATATAAGTCTACTTTATCTTAATATTGATGCCATTCAATATACGTTAATAAAAATTTATTACTAAGTCAACAGAATAGATACACTTGGCCAAAAATAAACAGCAATACGTGTATCATAGAATGTCAGCAATCTGTATTATAACACTAAGAGACTTTGGAAAGAACACGGACTTTTGTAGTAGATGTGGACGTATCAGCACATAAGACATCCCTCTAGAGCAGTGGTTCTCAACCTGTGGGTCCCCAGATGTTTGTGGACTTCAGCTCCCAGAAGCCCCAGCCACTATGGTCAATGCTCAGGGCTTCTGGGAGCTGAAGTCCAAAAACATCTGGGGACCCACAGGTTGAGAACCACTGCTCTAGAGTCCATTGAGGTGCACAGGTGGTCTCAATTGATATGAATTATGCAAACTCAAAAGGAAACTATGTTTCAATAAAAATAATTTATCATTTTTGTCCGCTGGACAAACCAACATTTTGGGGCAAGGGTGGGAGTTTAGCTAGTAAAAACAGAATTCAAAGCAGCTTTTAGAAAGTGGTGTTTAAAAGTTTTTTCCCCCATTTTAAAAAGATCTTAAAATGAGCTGAGGGACTTGGAGAGATGCAGTGGAAGTTTAGAGGGCATGCAGAAAGGGCTGAGGGCTGACCTGCTGGTTCTAGCCCCCCCATTCCTCCTTTGGGTGACTGTGCTCCAATGCTTGACATTTGTCTTCTAGCTCCTTTCCTTCCACAGTGAATGCTAGAATCAGTGACCAGGAGCCACAGCCTGATGAGGATTCCTTGATATCTTGATGATTCTGCTTGTTTCTTACAGCATTCATGTGCTTTTTCACTGCAATTTTCTCTTACTGGCATGGCCTGGTACAAATGAACCCTGGTCTGTGTAGAGCAGGTTGTGTTGAGACACATGACCTGCCTGGAGTGATGCAGCAGGCACGGCAGGTCTTTGCTTTTCTTATGCTCCCCACTGTGTATTCTTCTGTACAGCCATTGCCTTCTACTACCATATTGTTGTGTGCCTTCAGGTTGTTTTCAACTTGTGGTGACCCTAAGGTGAACCTATCGTGGGGTTTTCTAGGTCTGAGAGTGTGTGATGTGCCCAGGGTCACCCAGTCGGTTTCTGTGGCTGAGTGGGGAATTGAACCCTGATCTCCAAGGTTACAGTTCAACACTCAAACCACTAGACCACACTGGCTCTCCCATACTACCATACCTTTATGTTAATTGTGAAGGCTGTTGGGGCTGAAAAAAAATTCTTCTGCTGTGCTTTTTATTGTGATTTGGTGTGCATTGATTGTTTTTGTTGGAATATGTATATTGTCACAAGATGTGGTGATGGCCACTAGCTTTAAATGGGAATTAGGTGTTTAGGGGAGAGCAGGGGGAAATAGGTCTGTCAGAAGCAGTTGTAATGGCTAAGTGGAACCCTCCTCTTGAAAAGCAGAATATGACACTGTTTTAGTTGCTGGAAAATGCAGTGGTGAGAGGGAGTGGGAGGCCATCAAGCCTTCTTTATGAATTCCTATGGGTACCTGGTTGGTCTGCAATGGCAAACAGGATGCAGTGTTGTCTTATTCACTGACTCTCACATACTGTGCTTTAATCTAAATACAGAGAGTTCAAATACACTTTGAATTTTCAGCAGGTTTTCACTTAGCTGTGATACCTTCCATTTCTTCACTGTCAGAGAAAAGGTTCAGATGTTGAAGAAAAATATCTCTGCAGAAGAGTACTTCTGATGGACAATCCATATTTCCTTTCTCTAAGATGGAGAGATCCATGAAGGAGCCACATTTTGGGATATAACCCTGCGATAAAAATATACCTGCTCTTTGCTCAGATTGGCCACACTTTGCAGGAAAAAAAATGTTGCCTAGGGCAGTATCAACTTATACTCTATGTGCTGTGACTCATTTTTGCAGCAGCTGAGGGACAGCAGCCAGCAGGAGTGTTGCTCCTGGTACAGAAGGAATGCAGCAGCAGTTCATCTGTCCTGTGTGTTGATAAAGCAGTAGTCTTGGACTGATGAATAGAAAAAATTGTCCTGCCTGAGCATTCATATCAGTTCTTACATGTATCCTTCCAGTGAGACTTGTGTCCCACTTGGCAGCAGACATTTTGTCCAGTAGGTAACATTGTTATTGTTGTTGTATGCCTTCAAATCATTTTGGAGTCATTTTTATGGCAACTCTTAAGTCAAACCTTGGCAGAATTTGTCTAGAGGGGGTTTGCCCTTATTCTCCTCTGAGGCTGAGAGAGTGTGACTGGCTTAAGGTCACCCAGTGGGTTTCCGTGGCTGACCAGAGAATCAAACCCTAGTTTCCTGCTGTCCTAGTCTAACACTCAAAATTGCTACACTATGCTGGTTCTAAGTCATAATGTTTCTGCCCATGCCTACCTGAGGCTTGGGATAATGCATGGTTTGACCCAGGTGCTTAGAAGCTCATTGTTGAAGTTTTCCTTAGTTCACACAAGTGTAATGCTTATTTTTAGTTAAATAATATCTATGTGTTACATTTGTGCCACAACAATTGCCTTTGTTTCATTTACTTCTGCAAATAATGTTAATGGTTGTTATGGTGCAATACTTTCTACAGTATTGTATTTCTTCTTCAATTAAATAGTTGGATTTGTTGATACCCACTTTATATGCCCTTGTATTCCCCTGAAGAAATGTTCAAACTATGTTCCAGCTGCAGACAAGCTGATACAGCTGAGTCACTAGCCAGACCTGAGGCAGACAGGTTTCTGCTGTCAGGGGCGTGGTGATCTTCTGATGCAGAGCTTTTTTGGAGGCCAGGTCTGCATTTACTGTGTAGACCCTAGTGCTTCTTGGATAGAGGGGACTTTACTGCCATGCTAATACATCCTTTTTTTTTTGTTAAGCATCCTTCCTTTCTGTGTTCTGCCTCCTGTTGTACTGCTGGGCTTACTTAAGATGCTGCTTCTAACCCTTAAAATTTTTCATGGTTTGAGATCCACATACATTGGAAACCACATCTCCCTGACTGGTCTCTTAAGATCTGGTCAAGTTTCATATTTCTGTTTCGTACAGGAGAGGAGAATCTTGGTTGCTAGGATAGGTCCGTTATGGTGAATGTCTAACAGAAGAACAGTCTTCTGGTGTGCGATATTGCAAATTCTTCCATTGCTTATAACGATAGCTACAGTTAACTGCTGTTCCGGTTAAGGCTCATGAGTTGAGATGAAATCATTAAACGTTGCTGTTTCTTGATTGTGGGTGCTCTGTGTTTCTTGAATGTTTTTAATGTGTTATGTGGTTTGCTTTTTAGAGTTTATTTTGTTCTTTCTTGTGATAATTTAAGCTGTTCCAAGCTTGTGAAGTATAGACTATAAAATAGTTTTAATAAATATGAGTATTTGTCCTAAACCACCAGAGGTCGTAATAATTTGATTGTTTTTAGTGGAAAAGTAGAATAAAAATGTAATGATAAATAATTTCTATACTGGATAATAAATATAAAGGTATACTCCAGAACACTATTTTAAAGGAGCTAAGCTTGCCCTGATAGTTTGTGGAATCATAGAGTTCCAAAAGAACCCCAGGTCATCTGGTCCAGCTCCCTGCAATTCAGGGGATCAAAGAGGTAAGACTTTTCACTTTCCCAAACCGTCACTTATCTTTTGTATGGAACATATTTTTTAAATGCTGTGGTATTCTTTGTTTATGGAAACAAAACTTTCTCAAAATTGTAAATTTTTTGAAAGTTGCTTATTTTTAAATGACACACATACATGTGCCTGTACACACACATCTGGTGTCATATTTACTTAATTCTGTCGTGCGAGAACATAATGTAGTAGATGCCACTGTAATCAGCAAGGGATTCTAGCTGATCTGTCTTCTCTTTGGGATTTTGTAGTTCATTAGGGTCTTCAGTTGTGTAGTGCAGCTTCATTTGGAGTCTCTTTCCACCATGTCCTTAAGTATGCATTACCAATTTTCCTTAAGTCTGGCCTGTTCTTAGTGAGTAGCTCAGGTATCAGAACATTAATTTCTTCTTAGCCTATGCAACCTTTAAACTTCATGCATATACCGTGAATAGAAAAAGATTGTCCTCTAAATTTTGGCAGTTTCTAAGGAAGTAACCTTTTTACCTGCCAAAGAATAGAATATATTTTAGACTCAATTGTTAAAATAAAGAGAGCATTGCTGAGGAAAGAGCCCTATAATGTTGCCTGTCTTGTACTGTTTGTACAGGAAATAACTAATTTGGTATGAGAGAGCCATGGGAATGGTGTAGATAACTTTCTTCACTCTCCACTGAATCATACATTTTCTAAAACATTCACAGTAGCATAAGGTTCACTTTAACATTTTCCATGGATTTTGTTGTTGCGTGCCTTCAAGTCACTTTTCACCAATTTTCCCTTTCAACCGTGCTACATATGTATGAGCTGTTCAAAATGAAACAACTGTTCCTTGAAACAACTGTTTTGGCTCTTAGTGTGCACAAGACAATCTCCTTTCTAGTAAAAGATGAGAGCTTATCTGTACAGCCGCACTTGTAGCCAAGTCTAGACTCCCTCTCTGTCTGCAAGGCTATTTCATTTTTAAAAAAAACACTAACACAGAATATTCATTCACCTGTCTGGTTTCTCCTAGGAGTGAAACTTGTCAGGCCAAAAGCATCTGGTTTAGTCAGTCTCTCACCCTACTTACATATATTGGACAAGAGACATTGCTGCTGTTAAGAATTAGGACAGGAGTTGTCTCAATGTCTCAGTACAGTGCACCTGCCATATACATGGGGATTCTGTTCTGGGAACCCCATGTAAAATTAAAAGTAGTCAATGGACACAATGCGCAAACACTTGCAGCAGTGCAAGCACTGCCCATTGCATCCAGTGACTATAATGGGACATGACGTTTCATGCGACCTGACATACATGCATTTAGAAGTCACGCCAGAAGAGGGTGCATTGTACAGTTATCAAGCTACATTTGAATTATGGCAGCTATGATAGCACTAAGGTGAAGTTACTGCTGTTGCTCTTAAGCAATTGCTATCTATACATAGCCAGCGGACATCATAACTAGATGGCTACCCTTTCACAGTATTGCCCTGTGTTTTGCATGTGCTTCTTGTTTCTTTGCAGAAGAGCATATACACAGAAATCAAGGTGCTACACATTCTTTTCTAGCCAGAGAAAGGCAACACAATAATGGTGGCATCTGCAGTTCTTCCTGAGGTTCAGGTGGAATTTCTTTTCCTTCCACATTTGGAAGTCAGCCTTCCACATTTGCAGCTTTAATTTTTGTGGATTTGATTATTCACGGATTATCTGCTGTCACCTCTTTTGCCTCCCTGTGCTATTTTTAATAGGGACTTCAAGCCTTGTGAGACAGAGAAACAGTGAATGAGGCTTGCAAGTCCCTATTAAAAATGGGGTAGGGCAGCAGTGAAGGTGTCAGTAAGCCCCACCAGCCAGCCACTTCTGCATTGTGAAGGGTGCCTCAAAGGAATGGTTTTCCCACTTTCATGGGGGTCCTGTGCCCCTAACCCTAGTGAATATGGAGGGATGACTGTAGTCTTAGTCTTTGGAACAGTGGAAAACAGGCCTGTTCCCTTCTTGATATGACATCCTTTCAAATATTTAAACATGGCTATCATGTCCCCTCTTAACCTTCTCTTCTGCAGACTAAACATACCCAGCTTCCTAAGCTGCTCCTCATAGGGCATGGCTTCCAGACGCTTCATCATTTTGGTGGCCCTGCTGTTGACACATTCCAGCTAGTCAATATCCTTGAATTGTGGTGCCCAGAACTGGACACAGTATTCCATATAAGGTCTGAGCAAAGCAGAATAGAGTGGTACCATTACTTTCCTACAGTTGCCCCTCTCTGTTTTACAGGGTTTTCCAAAAGTGAGATGTATGCAAATCCCACAAAGGCAAAGAAGCAAGCAGGGCAAACAACAGAGACAGCTGGCAGCAAGAAGCTTCTTCAGCTGAAAATCTAATCATGCCCTTAACATTGGTAGCTGCAGGCTACTGGGAGAAAATGAGACAACTTAGCTGGGTGCGTCCACCTCAGTTGCCAGACATTGAAAGGAGCTTTCAGAATATAACAAGCTGTGCTGATTTAATTTGATTTATTCCAAGCTTTGTCTTATCTGTAGGGCGGGGGCCGTCACTGCCAGTCCTCCCATACAGGTCAGTTTTCTGCCATAGGGTAGTTACATGGTTATATAACAGTGGGATTATAAAGTTGGGTAGTTTCCATAGTATCATGTAGTCCACTTGTCAGCTGATACAGGAATTTCACAAAAGCCGTGTGGTCACCCAACTTCTGTTAAAAAAACACTTTGAAATGAGGAGAGCTCACCATGCTTCAAGGCAGTCTATGTCTGTTGTCTTACTGTCAGGATGTTCTTCATAATGGTTAGTTGGAATCTCCTTTTTTTGCAATTTGAAGCCACTAGGTCAAGTCCTAACCTCTGGAGCAGCATGAAAAAAAAATCACACGCTTCATCTTCCACGTGGCAGCACTTCATATGAAGATGGTGATCCTAATATCTCTCCAGGCTAGACACACTTGATTCCTTCAGCCATTCCTGATATGGCTTGATTTGTAGAATATTTGTCTGTATTCTCTTCCCAGGTGCTCAGTGGGATTTTGTAAGTCAATGGAAGTGCTCTGTACTTAGTGAGATGATTTGGTTCACCTTCCCGTGCTGTGCTGTCTATTCTGTTCAGCAACGGTTCACAAAGGCAGAGGAATTTGCTATTAGAGTTCCTCGTAAAATAGAGATGCCAAGGATTAAACCTGGCATTTTCTAAAGGCAGAGCATGTGCTCACTGACCTGTGTCCTCTTGGGTGCAGATGTGGAGCAAAACACCTTCTCAGAGAGTCTTCTGTGGATTCATCTGAAGCTGCAGACTTCTCCACACTTATTTGTAAAGCTCATGGCTACAGTTGGACTTCTGAGATTTTGCATCCAGGGGCAGTTGCAGTTCCTCTGTTGCAGCTAGATTGTTTACCAGACCAACAAAGTGGGAATGTTTGGCAAGGAGACGTCTACGTCTAAGGGGACGTAGATTAGTTCCTTTCTGCTCCAGAACTCTGCAGTTTCTTAATCAAGACTCTGCTGTTCTGCAGTTGTGTCACAGCCTTTTTTCATGGCCTCCCAGGTGTGATCATGTCATGGGGCTGGGATACGCTTTGGTAGCTGCCGGTCTTTCAGTTGCAGAGAAATTCCCAGGACCCCAGTGTGTTCATATGTTTTTGCCATGGTCTTGCAGATGGCTGGAGGCATACTTCAAAGTGACCATTTGATCCCATTTTTTAATTTTAATTTTTTTTATCCCAGTTTTAAAATGCCAGTTCGTTTCTGAAGAGCATTAAAAGTGTTGGATGTTTTGTTTAAAGCCCTATATAGTTTGGGGCCCATCTCAACCTGCCTATGGATTGAGTTAATCTGTGGAGGCTCTATTCCAGGTGCCCTTGCCATGTCAGGCTGTAGCACAGGTGACCAGAGAGGGGTAGCATGTGTGTGCCTTTTTGTACTCCACATTCTCTTTCCAGTGGTAACCAATATTACTATTTTTTGGTACAACATATTTTTGTTCTCCTTTTAAATGTATTTTCTTTTCTTCTTTGGCTTGGAATTGTATGTATACATGTATATATTTCTGTTATTTTTACAAAATGCCCTGACATCACTGGCAAAATGTTAAAATATACATGATATGAATAAAATAAAATACTGTATTACATGTTGTGATTTTGACCTTTATACTTCTGATTTTGTGATGGGGGAAAACAGAGTGCAGTCTGCAACATTCAGACAGTCAGCAACATTCAGAAGACAGAGTGAGGCAGAAATACGTGTTCATAGTTACGCATTAGAACTTTAGAACCAGGAAGTGCTCCACAACAGAAAGACAGTACAGAAAAAACTCCTTGCTGGCTGTTGTTTTAATAGCATGAAGTTTATGTTGGCATCTAATCCATTTCTAAATATGCTTGAAATCCTGGGATTAGAATGTTATCTACGGCAATATCTTCCTTGTTAGTTAAAGCCTAAATGGGAAGCAAAAGAAAGCTCTTCTTGGTGAGTGCTGCTAGAGTGATTAAAGACTTCATAGTTATATTCCGTTGCAAGGCCTATGCTGTAGCAATGGTGGCAGCAAAGAAATTATACTTCTCTGCCACCATTGTGTTTTCACACTGCTGTCCAGTGAAGCTGTCTCGAATGGTCAGAGGCCTCTTACATTCTGCTTTAAGAAGGAAATAAAGACCACGCTACAGCCCACTGTAATGAGTTTGCAAGACACTTTGCTGACAAAATCGCTCAGATTTGCTTTGACTTGGATGCTATAGTTCAGACTGGTCCAGTGGATGTAATCTTGGCACCTGCTTGTCCTGTATTACTGGATTTGTTTTAGTTGGTGCAGCCTGAGAATGTGGACAAGATCCTTGGAGAAGTGAGAGCAATCACATGTATAGTGGTCCCTTGCCTCTCCTGGCTTCTGAAAGCAGCTAGAGGGGGATTGGCTGACTAGGCAAGGGGAGTGATTGAATGCCTCACTGCAGCAAGGAGAGTTTCCAACATGCCTAAAGAGGCTGTGGTGAGGTTACTAGATCCCACCATTTTGAATAATTATTGGTCAGTTTCCGATACTCCATTTTTTTGGCCAAGAGTCTGGAGCATGTGGTGGCCTCCTAGCTCCAAAGGTTTCTGGATGAAATGGATTATCTAGATCTACTTCAGTCTTGCTTCAGGCCTGGTTATGGAACAGAGACAGTTTTGGTCACCTTGGTTGTCATTTGGCTGGACCTCTTGTTAAGTATTAATCTTTGATTTTCATCAGTTTACTCAGAAACGAGCTGTTTTGTTGCATTAGCTCTAACTTTACCTATAAGCTTAAAAACTTCTAGTGTAGTTTCTAAAGAGACAGTAGTCCCCCCCCCCGCCCATCTTTCCTTGTATTGTCTATTGGACGTATTCTGGGAAGTCACATTTAGATTTTTTAATTCTTTTTTTTTTTACTACTGCTTTTTTATGAGTGAGATATTGTATTTGTATATATTTAGACTTTGAGAATCTGAACCATTTTTTTTTCTCTTTCTGCATGTGTATGAGGATCAACTGATGTTTTAATGGATTGAAAGGTTGGGATCTTTATTGATTTTTTAAAATGTAAGAAGATTAATAATTGTTAGACCTGGTTTTTATTAATAAGAGGATTATATAAATTTTTGTTCAGTGATTTTTTTCATGTTCCTTCCTTTTGTTGATTATATCCTGGGAACTTTGGATGTTATGTTTTATGTTATGGTCTAAACAATCTTGAGGAAATGCCAAATTATTTTTTACATTTCTGGGCAGAATTTAGCAATTTACAGAATCTACAGAAGAAAAAAATGGATAAATTCATAAAGCAGCTATTATCACAGAAATCTGAGGTGAGTCCCAAGGAAGCTGATGAGAGAGGTGCCTAAAAAAACCACAAATGGAGGTTGTGATAATTTGTCTACAGAAAGTATATGAGGATGCAGCAAAGCAGATGATTTTGGACATGGAGATTATGTTGGTACAAGAAGATGCAAGCCACAAGCAGACAACATAGGTCATTCATATACTTGAGATAGAAGATGAGAGAAATACAGGAGAAGTGACTGCACAATCTTCAGTTTTCAAGTTAAAAGGCCAAATTCTTGTTTTGGAGAAGACATTACATAAGCTGTATTTCAAATTTACAAGAAGTTTCTTCAAGAAAGAAGGAAAATGACAAGACTAGGATATATATGTTGTTTGATAGGTCTCCAGATGTAAATGGTTTCTCTCACTGGTCTTGCTTTGTGATTTGGAATTTTAGTTATAAAGGTGCAAGGCATTACATATTTCTGGTTGTGATAAAAAGAGGTTTTCTTAGTTTGCTTAAACAGGATCTAACTAGTGAAAAAAGAAGTGAAAAATAGCAACAAGACAATATGTTTATCAAATAAAATGGGATGTTTGACTTAATGGTTCAGGAGACTCATGGTATAAGTTTATCTCTGTGTATCTTATGTGTAAGAAACTCATAATTTTTTTTTAATTTATGGTTTTTGAGAAGAATAATGGAAGAGTTAAAAGACACAGATTATATTTGATGGCATTCTTTTTTTTTCAACTATAGCGTTAACTTCATTAGTGCAAGAAGAGTGAATTGGATATTAGATTATGCTTTATTTACTGCTTTTTGCTAGTGTATAAGCGTAGTTTCAATGAAAAATTAGAATTATAAATTCGAGGAAAAATAGATTATTAATGATTATTAGTTAGATTGATTAAGTATGTCTTTTAATAATTATATTAGAACTATTAAGTAGTCACTTAGTATTGTTATTTACTAATTACTATATTGGATCTCTTATCCTGCAGTTAATTTTAAATTTTATATCACTTTTGAATATAAGGATTAGTGACTACTGCTAATTGTGTATTCGCTATTTGCAATAGAGGCGGGAACCAATTTTTAGCCGTGTGTAGTTTAAGGTAGTTTTATTTTTTGTTTAGTTTAGTTTAGTTTGATTCCTTATGGTTTGCTTATTCTTTTTGTGCTATGTTGTCTTTGTGGTGTATGTTTTATGTATTTTGTTGGTATTTGTCTTTGGTTGTTATCATTTTAATAAAACTATATTAAAAAAGTAATTTTTTTGGAAGTTACCTTGGGTCCCATTTTGGGAGAAAAGGCAGCATATGTGTTCAATTAAATAAATTTTCATTCCATCATGAGTATTAGATAGAAAATGGCAGTGGAGGGGTCTGTGTGTATGTGTAAGATGCCATGTTCCTTGTGCATAGCATATTTACGTTGTTGTTGTTGCTGCTGCTGCTGTCGTCGTCGTCGTCATTGTGTGCCATCAGTTTGTTTTTCGAAGATGACCTAAGGTGAATGTATCCCATGATTTTCTAGGTAAGATTTTATAGAATCATAGAGTTGGAAGAGACCCCAGTAGCCATTGAGTCCAACCCCCTGATGTGCAGGAACACCCATCAAAGTATTCTCAAAAGATGCCCATCCAGCCTCTAGTTAAAAACCTCCAAAGAAGGAGACTCCACCACACTCCGAGGCAGCATGTTCCACTGCTGGACAGCTCTGACCGTCAGGTTCCTGAGGTTCAGTTGGAATCTCCTTTCCTGCAGCTTGAATCCATTGCTCCTTGTCCTAGTCTCTGGAGCAACAGAGAACAAGCCCGCTCCCTTCTCAACATGACATCCCTTCAAATATTTAAACATGGCTATCATGTGCCCTCTTAGCCTTCTCTTCTGCAGACTAAACATACCCAGCAACCTAAGCCATTCCTCATAGGGCATGGCTTCCAGACCCTTCGCCATTTTAGTCGCTCTCCTCTGGACACCCTCCAGCTTGTCAATATCCTTCTTGAATTGAGGTGCCCAGAACTGGACACAATATTCCAAATGAGGGCTAACCAATGCAGAATAGAGTGGTACCATTACCTCCCTTGATCTAGACACCATACTCCTTTTGATGCAACCAAGAATCATGTTGGCTTTCTTGTCCTTCTGATGCTGAGAGGGAATGTGACCTGGCCAAGTCACAGTGGATTTCCATGACAGAGCAGGGATTCAAACCCTGGTCTCCTGCAGTCCACCACACTGTCTGTCATGTTTACCTTATTGAACTGGGAGGCATAACCTGTCCTTGGGCATAAACTGATGAATTTAGAAATTGAATTCATGATGGGAATAAGCTGTGTTTGCCTGAGTTGGAGGTTAGACCAAAGCACCAGGACTCCAGGAGAAGTGTTCCAGCCACATTCTGTGAACAAGCATGCTTCAGCAGGGGTTCTTATTCTTGCATTCAAGTATTAGCTGTCCTTTGTAACAGCATGTTCTGTTTCTACATGCTGCTTACATTATTGAAAGTAATTCAGTTCTGGCCTGTTGGATGACTGAAGCATCATTAGATCACAGTGTCATTTTGAAGCTCTATCTTGTCTGTAGAGTAAGTGAAGGCAGACGCTAGGTTTGTGAGACCCACTTTGTTTCTTTACTGAAAGCTGAGACCAATCCTTAGTAGAATCATTAAGAAGAAGTGGATTGATTGACTACCAATTGTTTTTGAACAGTGAAATGTGTTACTTACCTGATGTATTTTCTCATAGCCATATTAATGAGTGATTTCCCAGCACTGCTTTCACTTTTAAAATCAATACTACACTTAATACTGGTGCATAAGAAGCTTGGTTCTAGGTGTCAGATGATTGCTTACATGAAGATACCTTTGTATTTTTGTGATGTGGCAGATAAAGCACTTGTCAGGTAAAGTTATCCTGAAAGCATAACCAGTGGGAAGAAAACCATGGGCTAAATCTGGTTGCTAGACCCAACTACACTGAGTGAATGAGACTTGTTATGCCAACATTTGTTAAAATTCATTAAGTTAATTTCTGTGAGTCTACTCTGGAACTAACAGTTCAGTCTATTCCTCAGAGTGGAAAGAATTTTTGTAAATAAACCCACAAAACTTATTAGTCTGCTTTTTTTAAAAAAACTCAGGGTTGTGGCATGGCAATGCAGGATCACTCCTTTCTGTCTTAGTTAAAAATGTTCTCAACCAAGCAGACTGGAAGAAAAGGGAGAATTTTGAATGACAGGCTCGTCTTTTTCAGCTGCTGAACTGGTTTTTTGGGGAAGGAGTGGTGAATCCCCCATTCCACTGATTGTAGAGAATTATGTACACTTGCCTGTGTGGAATTCCTCCTCAAATATTGCTGCCAGTCAGGTTGCTTTTACTCAATTTCTTCGAAGGAATTTAGCTACATGAAATTGCCAGTGGTTGATATGAAGCAGTTGTTTCAATTGTAGTCATCAGCAGTCATGCACAAAACCATCTGTAGGCATGCAGTGAGAATTTGTAGAGAAGCAGGGCTGGAGACCAAGACCACGTAAGCTTTGGTTGTCTGTGCAAAATTTGGAGGCAGAATCAGCAAGATAACATGTAGTGTTGTGGTACAGTACACATCAGAATCCCATTCATTCATGTGTTCTTTGTACATGTGGATCACAGTCTGAGCAGGGCTAGTATTGGCAAAACAGCTCTAATCAGTTATATCTAAAATTTCGTGCAAAATATAAGATAGACTTCATTTCCTGTAGTTGTGACTGACATATTTGCAAAAAATTGAGACCATACAAGTTTCAGGCTTCTTCCAGAGTTCTAATATAGGAAGTTACAGTCCTTAATATATTAACAGATATGTAACACAAAGTGATCCATTGTGCTTAAAAGCCTTTGTTGATGCATGAAATGTGTTTTGAGGTTTGTTTGTTTGTTTGTTTAAAGTACTTATGTATAGGCTCTCAGGCCAGAATAGCTCCTAAGGCCATTTAAAAACCATTTTAAAACAATAGGAAGATAAAAATATTTTAAAATACTCTTTAAAAACTCCCAAAAAGTAGTCTAAAAACAGTTCTAGAATCTAGTTTAGGTATTCACAAACAGTTACACTGAAAAAAATATGGATCTACTTTATTTTGTAGGGCATGGCTGGCTTAAATTAAAGTAATTGAAATCATAATTTAAATAATCATCAAAATACAGTGATTTAAAATCAAGTTTCCCAGTTATAATTACAGCCTCGTGAGACTGAGAAACTGCAAATGAGGCTTGTAAGTTCCTATTAAAAATGGTGTGGGGCAGCAGTAGAGGTGGCAGCGAGCCCCACCAGACACCCACTTCTGCCTTGTGAAGGAACCCTGATGCCCCAAAGGAATCAATGGTGAGTTGAACATAGTGATCATATTTTTCGGTGTGTTAAATATGGTTTGCGAGGGCCTAGAGTTATTTGCGGTTTTTCCACTTTCACAGGGGTCCTGTGCTCCTAACCCTAGCGAATATGGAGGGATGACTGTAGTGTGTTTTCTGCACAGTAAAGCATAGAGTGATGAAAACACATTAGTGTACAACTGAATAAAACCTACAAGCTTAATCCGTCGTCTCTCGTTATGGAGCCTCACCACTACCACCATTTGCGTTATAAAACTACAAGAATTTCACAAATATTATGAAATCAATGGCTTTCTTTTTGGCAAGATTGCTAAATTAAGGCTTGAGGTGGCACAACCTAATAAATAATTGTGTGCAAGACTATGTGTTTAGTGTGCAGTCTGTCTCAGAAAGAAGGCTGGTACTTAATGGGCAAAGAGACTCTTGCCACTCTCACATAGAAACACATTTTGACTGCTCTGCAATCTTGAACTCAAAAACCATAGTTTTCTCCTTTTACAAAGAGAAACAGACAGCATTTCAGTATGTCTGAAAGAAGGTGATGCATTCTGTTGGAAAGAAATGTAAACTTGATACTATTTCTCACTCACTCTTCCTTCATTTTTATTTGCTTTTTTCTTTTCAGGAACAGGACAGTTCTTAATAGCTGCTAATTGTGCTCATAGCTTCTTGTGCTAATTGTGTTCTAACCTATGGGCTTCTAAGGAATCTGATGACCCAAAGAAAGGCATTTTTAACTTTGCCTTTGAGCTTTGCTGTCCCATCCCATAAACTTTGTAAGACACTTGACAAATGGGGTTTGATACTAAGGGCTGCCATTTTGAGAAACACAAATCAGAACTCTGTAGGGTATGTGGAACCAGAGAACCAATGTGCTGTACTGGTGTAAGTATTGGACTATGACTGGAGACCAGGGTTCAAATCCCCACTTCTTCTTCATGGTCTCTGTGCCTCATACATTAGGAGCTTTCGCTCCTGCGCGGTAGCGTTCGGAAGATTCTAGAGCTCGTTAGCTTTGGCGGAAACCCCTCCCCCACGTCGGTACTGCGCATGCTCCTCCCGCCGACTAACGGTCTCTCCTCAGTTCTTTCTTGTCCGCCTCAGCATACAGAAGGTTCTGCTTGTTGGCTTGCTTTTCGATTCTGCTTTTTGGTGTTTTCGACTTTGGATTTGGCTTTTGACTACCTCTCACGGATTTCGGACTTGGCTTTGGTGATTTCTCGATCGGTTTTGACCTTTTTCTGGCTTTGACTACGTTTTGGATCTCGGACTGTGTTTGGCGTTCTCGGACTTTGTTTTTCTTGCCTTGCCCCCGGTTTATGTCGGCTCTCTTCAAACGCTGCGCCTCCTGTGGAAGGAAGGTCGCTCTCTCTGACCGACACTCTAAGTGCCTGATTTGTTTGGGTGAGGGGCACAACGTTCAGGCCTGCCCCATTTGCTGAGAGTTCACACACCAGACTCTCCGCAACAGGTCGGCAAGGCTTAAATCCCACTGTTGGGAGGAGTCTCTGCGTGCTAAAAGACCCGAGACGATGGCCGAGAAATGCCCGTCCTCTCTTCTTCTTCGGCAGCGGCGGCGGCTGCCGTGCCCTCGACCTCATCGGTATCGGTACCGGGCTCGGTACCGATAATGAAGTTGCCGAGGATACCGAAGATCTCGGCAACTCGGGCAAGTGAGGACCCTGCGGGCTCGCAGGCCTCGACCTCCTCCTCCAGGCCGCTGACCACGGCTCAGAAGAAGCGCCCAGCCACTGAGGGCCTGGGGGAGAAGGGTAAGAGAAGAAGTGCAAGGAGAAACGACGCTCTCCACCAAAGGTGGTGCGACCCCGACTCCGCCACCCACCCAGCCCGCCGAGGAACCTCTGCTGATGGAGCTCCCCGTGGAGGAGGAGCCTCCGGAAGAGGACGTAATCCTCGAGGTGTCAGACGAGGAGCAGGTCGTGCAGGCCTCGCCTCCTCAACCGCCCGAGCTGATCGCGGAGATCACTCCGCCGAGTCGCTGTCCACCCTCGGCAGAACGCCGAGAGGAGGCTGTGGTCAGACAGCGCCCAGCCTCTCGACGCGACGAGTCCCGCTCGCCGGAGCAGCGGGCCAGGCCTCCATCCCCGTGATATCGGGAGATGCGCCTGGAGAGGCATCGCTCGGGGGAGAGAGCGTATTCTCCTGCCTACCTTGGAAGGTACGCCCAGGAGCAGGTGTGGCACAAGCCGGCCGGCTCTTACTATTCATATTCGCCGTCCTACAGTGACCGGTACCACCCAGACCCTTGGTGCTGGTCGCCTCGTCGCCGGTCTCGTTCGCCACCGCGGGAGGCTCACTACCCCCGCTATGAGAGGTCACCCCTGCGTCGCTTGCCGAGTCGCCGTCGGTCCCCAGAGCCCTCATCTCGCTACAGGGCTGTTTCTCCACCGCCGCGGACGACGGCTACAGCTACCCGACCGGCGCCACAGCCCACCGTGGCCCAGCCGGCGGTAGTGGCGACTTCCACCACGCGGGCGGCACACCGTCCTAGGCCCGCGGTCATGCCCCTGCAGGTGACTCCGATACCGGTCACGACATTGGCCGTATTGGTACCAACGCAGCCTGCAGCTCCGGCTGTTACCCTGGCTATTCTGGCCCCTGGGCCGGCCGAGGAGAAGGAGGCAGACAGGTCGCCATCACCATCTGGCGGCTCCTACGACTCGGACTCCGATTCTGCTGAGTCCACCCCTTCTTCTCATGAGTCCCCACCGCTGGGGTTCGAAGAGCCAGCTCCGGAGTCTGCGCCGGAGGACGTCCGCCAGTTTTCGGCAATCCTCCTCCGGATGGCCACAGCCCTTGGCCTGAGGGTGACCGAACCTGCTCCCCAAGCCCAGGACCCTGTCTTCCAGTACTTGGAAGCCCGCCCACCGTCGACCGCACCGCTGCCGTTCCTGCTTACCCTGGTGGATGCGATGAAGCAGCCGTGGGCGAAGCCGGCGTCAGCACAGCCTATCCCTCATAGGCTGGAGCATCTGTACAGGACACAGAAAGAGAACGCGGAGTTCCTCTTTCAACACCCTGTACCTAACTCCATAGTGGTCGAGTCGGCTCAGACGAAGGGAGGCAATCGAGCACATACCACCCCTCCGGACCGTGAAGGACGGAAGCTCGATACCTTCGGCCGAAGGTTCTACTCGGCATCGTCCCTGGTGGTCAGGACGGTGAACACGATGGCATGCCTCGCGGCATACCATCGGAACCTGTTTGACCGACTCGGCCCGCTCCTCGCTGACTTGCCGGAGGAGTCACGTGCCTCAGCCATACTAAACTTCGGCGAGGCCGTTGCGGTGGCTACGCAGCAGCTCACCACCTCGAGGCATGCCACGGAGGCTACCTCGAGGGTGATGGTCGGTGCCGTAGCCCTCCGACGCCACGCGTGGCTCCGGTCCTGTGGGCTCCAGGAGGACAGCCGTCGGCACATTGAAGACCTGCCGTTCGACAGAGAAGGGCTCTTCCATTCCTCCACTGACGAGGCTATGGATCACCTCGTCAAGGCCCGGCTGACTGCGAAGAAGATGGGCATAAACCAGCCTGCCCAGACTCGCCTCTCTTTCCAGCCGAGGCCTACGTGGAGAAGGTCCTCCTCTTCATCGGCGTACCAGCCGCGGTCGACCGCGTCGAGGCCGTCGACCTCTTCGGCTTCCAGGAGGCTTCCCAGAAGACGCCCATCTTCGTCGTCCAAGAAGTCGTCCTCGGGAGCGAAGTCCAGGTTTTGACGGCCTTCTCAGGACTCCACCCGTGCCATCCTTCGCCCTTCCAGTAGAGCTGTTCCATCACCCGAGCCTGGCCAGGCACCTCGACTGCTGGCGGGAGATCACTGCGGACTCCTGGGTACTTACCATCGTCTGCCTGGGGTACGCCATCGAGTTCCAGGCTATTCCGCCTCGGGGTGTCTACTATTCCACCCCGGCCAGCTCGGCTCTACTGGAAGAGGTCCAGTCCCTCCTCGAGAAGGGAGCGATCGAGAGGCTCCCGCCTTCAGCCAAGACCACCGGCTTCTACTCGAGGTACTTCACGGTGCCGAAGGCGGACGGATCCCTGCGGCCCATCCTAGACCTCCGAGGGGTGAACGAATACATCCGCCCCAAGAGGTTCAAGATGGTCACGCTGCCGTCGATCCTCCCCTTCTTCCGCCGAGGGGACTGGTTTGCGTCCATAGACCTCAAAGACGCCTATTTCCACATCTCGATCCGCCCGCAGCACAGGGGATACCTTTGGTTTGCAATCGACGGCACCAGCTACCAGTACCGGGTGCTGCCGTTCGGGCTTTCCACCGCACCGAGGGTGTTCACCAAGTGCATGGCTCCGGTCGTGTCTTTCCTGCGGACGAAAGGCGTCTCCGTCTACCCTTACCTGGACGATTGGCTATTGGTGGCGTCCTGCAGACAGAAACTGTACAGGGACATTCATCGGACTTTGTCCCTTCTCACTCGGCTCGGACTCAGGGTCAACCCCAAGAAGTCCCATCTCGAGCCCACCCGGGTTCTCGACTTCATCGGGGTGACCTTCGACTCGGTATCGGCGAGGGCCTTCCTCCCAGACGAGAGGGCGCGGACGCTTCGTCGGGCGGCGTCCGCTGCCTTCGAGGCCTCGACGCTGTCAGCGAGGAGGATCCAACAGCTCCTCGGCTACATGGCCTCGACCGCCGCCGTAACCTACCTTTCCAGGTTACGTGCTCAGCCACTCCAGCACTGGTTCGTCAGGGCCTTCGATCCACTCTGGGACGACCAACGCCGCCAATACCGCCTGCCCCAACAGGTACACCGATCGCTCCTGTGGTGGCAGTCATACAGGAACCTCCTGTCAGGCATACCGTTCCGTGAACCCAGGCCGTCGGTCACGATAATGACGGATGCTTCGCTCTTCGGCTGGGGAGCGCACACCGGGGATCTCCGGGTCCGAGGCCGGTGGATGGACGACGAGTTGTTCCTCCACATCAACTCTCTAGAACTGCTGGCGATCCACAAGGCCCTGAGAGCGTTCCGACACCTGGTCACGGGCCGCACGGTGTTGGTCCTCATCGACAACACGACGGCGGTCTGCTACGTGAACAGGCAAGGGGGGACGCACTCCACCATGCTGCTGGGCATTGCACTCGAACTTTGGAACTGGTGCATCCCCCTCCGGATACACTCTGTGGCGGTTCACCTGGCGGGGCAAGAGAACACCACGGCGGACGCCCTCAGCAGGGACACCACCTCCCATCACGAGTGGTCCCTGTCTGACGAGGCCTTCCGGATGCTTCGGGACCGATGGGGCGAGCCGACCATCGACCTCTTCGCGACCGGCCAGAACGCGAAGTGCCGCCTGTTCTGTTCAAGGGCCGGTCACGATCGTCGCTCCATCGGCGACGCCTTCCAGTTCCCGTGGGACGAAGGGCTGATCTACGCCTTCCCTCCGTTCCCGCTCCTGGGCCGCGTGATCGTGAAGATCATCGCGGACTAGGCGGACGCGATCCTGGTGGCGCCATACTGGCCGAGGCAGCACTGGTTCGGACCCCTGATCGAGGCTGCCCGGGGCAGGACTCTCAGGTTTCCAAGAGTACCGGACCTGCTGTCTCACTCCGACGGACTGGTGTTGCACCCGGACCTACCGGTGTTGGCCCTCCATGCCTGGAGGATATCGCCATAGACAATCCAGCCATCGGGAACGTCTTGACCGCGGCCAGGAAGGAGTCCACGCGAAGGAACTACCACTACAAGTGGCAGCACTTCGTGGCCTTCGCCGAGGAACATCGAGAGCCGGTATCGCCTGTCACCCTGCGTACCGTGCTCCACTTCCTCCTCCATCTCCGGCAACAGGGCCTGGCCTTCCCGTCGCTCAAGGTCTACCTCGCCGCGATCGTGGCATACCAGCCGCCACGATCTCTGTCGGCCGCTCTCTTCAGGGACGGTACCGTCAAGCAGTTCCTGAAGGGCCTGCAGCACCTTTACCCGCTGGTATCACTGCCGCTACCACCGTGGTCGCTGTCATTGGTGCTGTCCCAGCTGACAAGGCCACCCTTCGAGCCCATGGCCACGTCGGATGACAGGCTGCTCACGATGAAGACCGCGTTCCTAGTGGCCGTCACCTCTGCCAGGCGGGCGGGAGAGTTGACGGCGCTACAGTGCGATGAACCATACTTAGTTTTTCATCGCGACAAGGTGGTCCTCCGGCCTGATATTTCCTTCCTGCCGAAGGTGGTGTCCAACTTCCACCTCAGCCAGGACATCATTCTGCCGGCCTTCTACCCGGACCCGACGACACCTCTGGAGCGTTCCCTCCACTCCCTTGATGTGCGTCGGGTGCTGGCCTTCTATAAGGACAGAACTGCAGCCTACAGACAGACACCCCACCTGTTTGTCTGTTATGGCAGGCACCGGAGAGGCCACAAAGTATCCACCCAGCGTTTCTCTAAGTGGGTGATACAGACTGTTCAACTGGCGTATGAGCTTGCCAGGAAGCTTCCGCCAGACCTGCTTCGGGCCCACTCCACCAGGGCCGTGGCGACATCTGCTGCCTTCCTGCGAGGCGTCGACCTGTCGGAACTCTGCCGTGTGGCGACCTGGTCCCAGCCGTCGACCTTCATGCGCCACTACAGGCTCGACTGCCGTTCCAGGAGAGATGCCCGGTTTGGACGTGCTGTGCTGTCTTCTGTGTTCTAGGATCTGGGACCTGACTCACCATCCTACTGGTAAGCTACACAGTCTCCTAATGTATGAGGCACAGAGACCACGGAAGAAGAAGAACAGGTTGCTTACCTGTAACTGTGGTTCTTCGAGTGGTCATCTGTGCCCTCATACATCCCCGCCCTGCCTTCCCCTCTTTTTCAGGTCCCATCTGCTTCAGCGGACCAGAACTGAGGAGAGACCGTTAGTTGGCGGGAGGAGCATGCGCAGTACCGATGTGGGGGAGGGGTTCCCGCCAAAGCTAACGAGCTCTAGAATCTTCCGAACGCTACCGCGCAGGCGCGAAAGCTTCTAATGTATGAGGGCACAGATGACCACTCGAAGAACCACAGTTACAGGTAAGCAACCTGTTCTTAGCCATGGAAACCCATTGGGTGACCTTGGGCAAGTCACATTCTCTCAGCCTTGGGGAAGGCAAAGGCAACTCCTCTCTGACCAAATCTTGTCAAGAAAACCCAGTGATAGGGTCATTTTAAGTCAAGAATGATTTGAAAGCACACAACGACAACAACAAAACAACAACAAGAACAGCAACTAGTGGCTGTGTCTTTCTTTGAATTAAGTTGTTCACTTTCATTGTAACAAGAACTGCTGCTAATCTTTGCTATAGTTCTCATAATAACCAGCCTGTTTGTACCGCCATGTAACATGTTATGCTTGTGCATCTTCCAAGTCACCTGTTGACTTTTGGTGACCTCATGAATTTTTCATAAGGTATTCTTGGGCAAGGAATAGTCAGAGGTGAGTTTACTAGTTCCCTCCTCTAAAATATAGCCTAAGCCCCTGATATTTTTTGGCAGTCTCCTCTGCAGGTATTAACCAGGCCTGTCACTGTTTAGCTTCCAAGATCAAACAAGATCTAATGAAAGTGACATCATATCTCTGCAAAGTCAATGTAACACTAGCATGTAACTGTGCAGTGTTTACTGTTGTGTATGTGACACACCTATTATTTTTTTAATAATAGGTGTGTCACATATGCCATCAAGGCATGTTTGACTTATGGCAACCCTAAGGCAACCTTGTCCCAGGGTTTTCTTGGCAAAATTCGTTTACAAGGGGTTTGCCTTTGCCTTCTTCTGAGGCTGAACTGCCGAAGGTCCCTTAATGGGTTTCTGTGGTTGACTTGGGATTCAAATCATGATCTTAGAGTCATAGTCCAACATTCAGACAACTACACCATGCTGGTTTTATATAACACATTTAGGGATGCTTACGTACGCAACAGTAAACACTGCACAGTTACATGCTTGAGTTTCACTGACTTTGCAGAGATAAAATTCACCCACAAGATAAGTTCAGCTGGTTTTTAGAAAATGGGAGCAATAAAGAGAGGAACAAAGTGAGTGGAGAAGTGATAAAATAGCTCAAATACTTTTTTTCATAGCAGCCAAATGATTAGTGCAAATATTGCTTGACGTGTTCTTGGAAAATGTACTTCCTCCTTAAATAATGATTCCCAGTGTATTTGTGACTGTCTTTTTTAGATTTAACTAACATGATGTTTCTTTTGTATTGTGTTAAAAAGATTTCCCAGAAAGAGGTGCTGTACATTTTTATTGTTGGGTCGTTTACTCATACGAACTGTGTCTGTCAGAAAACAGACTTCTGGATACAACTTCACTCATTCTTCATTTTTATTTTTATTTTTATTTTTATTTTCAAAAACAGGAACAATTGTTAATAGCCTGCTTGTTCTAATTTTAATAATTGATTGTTCCTATTTTTGCTAATTAAATAGCACAAACACCCAAAGGAGTCCTTTGGGCCTGCCTCAGTGAAGTGGATCTTAGGGAGAAATTAATTGAAGCAACTCATCAGTTGTTCCTAGAGGTCAGGTCCCAGAAAATCATAGAATCATAGAAATGTAGAGTTGGAAGAGACTACACGGGCCATTCAGTTCAACCCACTGCCATGCAGGAACACCCTCAAAGCACTCCCAACAGATGGCCATCCAACCTCTGCTTGAAAACCTCCAAGCAAGGAGACTCCACTACACTCCGAGGCAGCATATTCCACTGCCGGACAGCCCTGACCGTCAGGAAGTTCTTCCTGAGGTTCAGGTGGACTCTCCTTTTCTGCAGCTTGAATCCATTGCTCCTTGTCCTGGTCTCTGGAGCAGCAGAAAACAAGCCCTCTCCTTCCTCTACATGGCATCCCTTCAGATATTTAAACATGGCTATCATGTCCCCTCTTAACCTTCTCTTCTGCAGACTAAACATCCCCAGCTCTCTTAAGTCTGTCCTCATAGGGCATGGCTTCCAGGCCTCTCACCATTTTGGTCACTCTCCTCTGGACTTGCTCCAGCTTGACCATGTCCTTCTTGAATTGAGGTGCCCAGAACTGGACATAGTATTCAAGATGAGGTCTAACCAAGGCAGAGTAGAGTGGTACCACTACCTCCCTTGATCTAGACACCATACTCCTATTGATGCAACCGAGAATTGCATTGGCTTTCTTGGCTGCTGCATCACACTGCTGACTCATGTTCAGCTTGTGGTCTATGAAGACTCCTAGATCCCTTTCACACGTACTGCTATCCAGCCACGTGTCCCCCACCCTATATTTCTGTATTCCATTTTTTCTACCTAAGTGTAGGACCTTACACTTCTCTCTGTTGAATTTCATTTTGTTAGTCTTGTTCATTTGTTAGCCTTGGCCCAGCTCTCCAATCTATCCAGGTCATTGTGAATTTTGATCCTGTCCTCTGCCGTATTAGCAACCCTTCCCAATTTGGTGTCATCTGCAAATTTGATGAGCCTGCCCTCTATTCCTTCATCCAAATCGTTGATAAAAATATTGAACAGCACTGGGCCAGGACAGAACCCTGTGGCACCCCGCTAGACACTTCTCTCCAGGATGAAAAGTAGCCATTGGTGATCACCCCTTGGGTCCGGTCGGTCAACCAATTACAAATCCAACTAACAGTAGCCCTGTCCAGCCTGCATTTTACTAGCTTCTTTGCAAGGATGTCATGGGGAACTTTGTCAAAGCCCTTACTGAAATCGAGATATGCTACATCCACAGTATTCCCCTCATCTATCAAGCTAGCAACTCTATCATAAAAAGAGTTAAGATTAGTCTAGCATGTCTTATTTTTGAGAAATCCATGTTGACTTCTCGTGATTACTGCCTTGCTTTCTAAGTGATTAGAAACTGACTGTTTAATGATCTGCTCCAGGATCTTTCCGGGTACTGATGTCAGGCTGACTGGGCGATAATGATGCTGTGCCCTGGGGCCACACCTTACCAGGCATTTTTTCCAAAATTTTAATTGGGAAAATGGGGGTAGGTGGAACATATGAACTATTTGTCTTTTAGAGTGAAAAGGGAAATGCTTATCTGAGGCAGGGTTTTAAAATATCATTTCAGTACAGCTTAGTTTATTTATTCAGAGTGCTTCCTAAGAAACTCAGCCCAACTGTGCAAGATAATCTACAACATCATCACCATCATTGCTCACTGTATATACTCGTGTATAAGTCAACATTATGTGTTAAGTCAAGGTGTAATGACCCTGCAAGACCATTGGGACCAGGCTATAGAAAAGTTTAACTCAGGGAATCTGAGCAGAGGATTATGAGAGAGAGACTGGATTGGCCCTGACACCCTTTAGCCAATGAGAGGTGAGAAAGGGGAAAACTGAAGGCGATTGTGATTTTTGGTGCTTTCCAAAGGGTTTGGAGGGCTGGAGAAGGCAACCTGGAATTGGAGAATAATCTTTTCGTCATGCCTGTTCCTATAATTTTGGTTCTTCCTCTTGCAACCAAAGGGGAGGCATGTAGAGAGCCAGTGTTCTAAGCTAGTTGAGTTTCTTGGTATATTTTCAGTTAATTCTTATTATGCTTTTCTCCTATTTTTCATTATTATTAGAATGTTGCACTTATAACAAGCCTGTGTTGTTCCTTAAGGAAGCGTGGGAAGCTGCGGTCATGTATCTCCATAGCAAGGTCTACCACAGGGGTGGGCAATTATTTTTTCCATGGGGCCACATGAGAAACTACAAATATTGTGGAGGGCCAGGCATATTGCCCACACTAGAGCGACCTCTCCTGGAGGTCTTCTTCACCGGGGGTTGCGCTAGAGCAGTTAAAAAAAGTGAGGTTCTAGACCTGAAACTGCTCTAGCGCAGGCACGGGGTGGCGCTGTGAGTTTTATAAAAACCACCTTCGCAAATGGTTTTTATAAAACTCACCCGCGCTGCCCCGTAGCAGCCCCCGGTGAAGAACTGCAGAGACGCGGTAGCGCGTCCCTGCAGATCTGCCCGGGGGCAGGCTTCCGGCTGGCGCGCTGTCCTGATTGGCGGAGCGCCACCGGAAGCTGCCGGCTGCCATTTTGGGCGCTGCCGAGTGCCGCCAAACGCCGCCGAGCACCGCCAAAATTCGGTGGCGTTTGGAACGGCGGATCCGCGCTCTCCGCAGGGACGGAGCAACCCGCTCGCAGGTAAGTTCTGCCCCTGCGTGTGCAGCCCCGTTCGGCCCCCCCGCGTGAGGAAAGGGCCTTAGAAAGTATGTTTATTTTGTAATTTCCAATTAGCCTTACAAGGGCCAATTAGCCTTACAAGGGCCGGTCAGAGCCAATCAGTGTGGTCCGGGGGCCATACAATGCCCAGGTCTAGTCTACCAGGAACTTGTAAAATACTGTCCCCCCCCATTTCTCCTAAAAAGCATAAGGGAGAGGGGGAGAGTATTGAGCTCTTATATTCTCCAGAACCCAGGGAAGGAAAGGGAGATTGGATCTCCAAGAAAGGGCTTGGTGGCAAAAAGGGCTTCCACTGCACTGGGGAGAGTGGGGCGGTCTGGCCAAAACACAGTCATGGCCCAAGCCCCCCTCTTTTTGCCACATATAAGGGGAAGATTTTGGCGCCAAAATTATGGATTTTGATATGACTCGTGGATAAGTCGAGGGTCATTCTGCAGAGAGAGGAAAGCACGAGCACCCCCTTGGGGGCTACCACCACTGCCATTTTCCCACCCAAGCATCAAAAAGACTAAAAGTGGCTCCAGAGCAAAGAGAGTAGAGGAGGTCAATGCTTTTTTTAGGTTCTCCCAGGGCACACTAAGCTCTTGCTTTTCACCACTCTACTCAGAGAAGTAGATGACTCCTTTTTTTGATAAGAGGTAAGGTACAGTACCTTACATTGACCTATGGATAAGTTGAGCCAGGTTTTTTGGGTCAGTTTTTTTGACTAAAATTTTTAGATTTATACGTTAGTATATACGGTAAATACTGTTATATGGTTTCCATGTACCTGACTTTGTTAACAGCTTCTGCAATGTGGTTATTGTGTGCTCTTGGTAATATTAATAAAAAATTTCAGTGCTTTTACACATTTCAACTCAGTTCCCAAATTGACTGTTGTAATTTTTTGGCTGGACTCAGGCACCAAATTTTTCCTATCCCTGAGCACTGGAAACTGTTTGAAGTGGCGACTGTTTATAGTATGTACATTTTCACCTCTACTAAATGACTGCTGTAGTTTTTGCTTTGTTTCTGAAAATAATGCTTACAATAAGAAGGAAAGACTTTAAAAAAAAGTTGGTGGCTATTGTTTTGAGCTTATTTCTCTTTCTCCTAGCTAGTGCAAACTAAGGCTGAAATCTTTTGTGGAATTACCAGAGGATAAATCCTATTGAATACAGATAAATGTACTTCTGAGTGGATGTGTGTAGGATTGAGCAGTAAGATGTTTCAGTATGGAAATATGCAGTATCTTTCTGCTTCCTTTCTAGTACTAAATATTTGAATAAAACTATGGTAGTTCTTCACAAAGATCCGAATGAGTACAATTTGTGTGCTTACATAACATGTTCTTAAACTAGAATAGTAGGTTTAGATTTAAGAAAAATATATATATTCTTTCTGGTTTTGGGAGGAGGGGGACTGGAACCAGGGGAAGCTTTTATTCATGGCTTCAAAATCTCTAGAAGTATTTTAGTTTCTCAATAAGTTGATCCAGGGATAGGTGGGCTTGCATGGGCTTGGCCTCCTCCTTAAGAAACAGAAGTACAACTTGAGATTCTCTTTCTTGGCTTCACTTCTGGCCTAAATTAGAGGCAGCGATAGGGGAATTAGTGAGAAGGGTATCTTTTATATTCTCTACCACTTTACCTGGAATTAAGCTCTACTGAATTCAGGGGAGTTTACTGTTGAATAGAAATGAGGAGTATTAAACTGGTGATGATTTGCGTCTTCTCTTAGAAAGGGTCCAGTCCTCTGTTTGTTTCGCTTAACATCTAGTCTGATTAAAAATTCTGAGAATACATAAGTTTGCTTGCTACTTTGTGATAGTGTGGTAGTCCTAATAAATAATAAATGCAGTTGTTGCCCAGGTCAGGTTTCTGATCTCCCATCCCCTGCACTTCCATCCCTTCTTCCTGTGCTTTTTCTTTTTACTTAGTTTCTTTTAATGTTGAATCAGAAAGTGCTGTGTATTATGGAGGAAGAGTAAATCCAGTCTCTTTTTATGTCTGTGGTGTTTAGAAATACATGTCCACAAACATACTAGCAGCATTTTAAATTCTAATTGCATCAAGACAAGTGCAGAGTTCCCTACCCAATATAGTTTGCAAAGGAGTGGAGCAGAATAAGCTGGAACTCTTTGTGAGTGTATTATAACTGATATAGAATCAAGATAACAATTCTAAATCAGTAAGTACTAAATCATCCTCCAATATTCCTATCAATCTCATTTATTATCAACAAGCTCCAAAAAAAGGAGACACCGGAATAGCTGTTTCTGGTGCATTACCTGCTAAAATAATTTCAAGAAGGCAGCCCTTGATGTTTTCCAGGTATGAAAAAGATAAACAGAACTATAAGCCTGTAAGCCAGTGGTTCTCAACCTGTGGGTCCCCAGATGTTTGTGGACTTCAGCTCCCAGAAGCCCCAGCCACTATGGTCAATGCTCAGGGCTTCTGGGAGCTGAAGTCCAAAAACATCTGGGGATCCACAGGTTGAGAACCACTGCTGTAAGCACTGATGCTAATGAAACGTATGCCTCATGTATCTTGTTGTCCTAAGTTATTAGAAATGAGTCCTTAGTATTTAAAAGACTAGAGTTGGAGTATCTAACAGACTTAAATTGGTGATGGGTTCTTCATTGCCTCTAGAGGTGCTTGTTCTTTCCATCTGTAAATAAAAATCAGGCAGCTCTCTGTGTGATGGATCCTGATGTCAACAGACTGTCCACACACTTTTTGTTTTTCTCAAAATCACTGTGGTATGTTGATTGTGTTTCACTTCTCATTTTCTCAGAGTTACAAATTAAGATCATGTAGCCATGTAACGAGCAGAATTGCTTAGTAAGAATAAGATGAAGATACCCTTTCTTATGATGATAGTTGATAATGTTTTCTTGCCTCTTGTAGTGGAGATAGTTACTTTTAAATCAAAAGGTCTTCATATGTATTTCAGTTTTTTCTGAAATATTTACATGTGTTCAGAAAAGGAGAAATCACTCAGTTATTAGAATATTTTAGGAAACTCTCCAGTTTCCTAAACTGGTGGTGAGAGGCTTTGTCCCTTAGCTCTGCTAAAGGGCGAGTCGCTGGATGTGGCCAAGGCTGGTTTGTGTCATTGGAAACTGTCTGAAATTCTCTCCTGGTTGTGTGAGAGGACTCCCATGCCAGATCCCTGATTCTACCACCTGGGAGACGCAGAACATGTCACGGGAAGTGCGCGTGGATCAGATGGAACCAGGACAATGCTGAACCCCTCCATATCACAGCCACTTCTATGCAGACCTAACACTGAACATCCAACTTTCTTAACCTCATTGCAAAAAGATTCGGCAGTAAAGGAAGTTCCGCAGAAGATGGGCATAACTAACTTTATCATCTACTCTTCTACAGACCTTGTGTGAATGAGAGGTTTCTTTTTTGGGTTACCAAAAATAAATAATTACTGAGCTCATTGTGTCAGAACTGAGTAAAAAAGGAGAATGAATGGAAGAAAGAAAGAAAAGAAAGAAAAGAAAAAACTGCATAGGCAATTTTAAGGACTCTTATCTCCTTAATTATATTGAATAAATTATGTTGAAATTAATTTTTAAGTAGTTTGTATGCTGGGAATTGGGAAAGAGTTTACCTCTGGAATAGTGAGTGCTGCCTGCTGAAACATATTGACATCTATTGGTGAAGAGGATAACTACAGCAAAAGTGTTATTTTAGTTTGACAGCTGTCAAAATGCAGTTAAGAAAGCAGGTGCAGACAGCATATGCACAAAGAAGACTATCAGTTGATCAAGCTGAATCAAATCAGGCAGTTTTAGAAGAAATAAGATGGTTGGGGGAAGAAATGAGAGAAAGGTGTGAGTCAGCTGAGAACTGACATGAATCAAATGAGGAAAGATTTCGAACAGGATTTGGAAAAAACTTAAGGACATAAGAATGTCATTGACCCAGATAAATGCTAAGATGAGGCATATGAATGAAAAATGGACACAGAAACTGGAAGAGGTGGTTGAGAAACTAACCATGGGTCAAGTGCAAAAGTTGGAAGCGGTGGCTTTGCTTGACCTGAAGGAAAGGGAAAGGTGTATGAGAATTAGAGGTATACCAGAGACTCAAAATTAAGATCTGTATGCAAGGATGATTGAAGCCCTGAATGACTGTTTGGAAAGACAGAGAAAAGATTTTTTTTGGGAATTGGATATAACGTACAAACTGGATTTGACTGCCAGAAAAAAGAAACTTGCCCAGAGATGTGATTGTTTATTTTATAAGAAGGTAAATAAGATACTAAGTATTTTAACAATGTTACACAAACAAGCTGCAAACTGAAGGGAAGGATGTTATAATTTTCAAAGATATTCCTGCTAAAATTCTGAAAGGGAGAAGGGAATGTGCTTTTTTGACTAACAGGTTTGGACCAAATATAAGATCAGGCTATGTGCTAAAATGCCACTGTGGTTTTCACTGCACAAAGCTTTGTTTAAGGGAGAAATAACTTTTAAAGATAGTTGGTTGACTTACACAGATTTGTTAGTGATGGAAACAGGGCAATTTAAAATAAAATCAAATGAGTGCGCCTGATGCAAGGAGATTATAATTATGATTATGCACATGCATTGGTTTTCCTAGAGACAATTGACTGAACGGTTTAAAATGAATAAAAATCTGTTTAGTTTTGAAATGTCTACATCAGAATTTGAGGAACAGTTGTGTAAGTATGATGAACATTTGATAGCTAAAATTTATACATTATTGTTGGAAATAGAGATGGAAGATGAAGTAAAAGACGGCATGGTTAAATGGGCACAAAATGTGGGTTATAACATTCAGATGGAACAATGGGAAAATATGTGCACAAAAGTTTAAAATTTACAATAAGTTGCAATCTTACAGAAACCTCTTTAAAGTGATGTATAGGTGGTATTTAGAAAGACTGTTTAAAATATATAGTGGCTTTACTGCCATCTGTTGAAAACATAAACAGAAGGAACTTATTTCAGCCATGGTAGATATGTGAGAAGGCAAAGAAATTTTGTGTGCTGATACATCAATTGATAAAAGGTACATTGAAGGTAAAGATTCAACTGAAATCTGAGTTGTTCTTATTGGGACAGATGATCAAATAAGAAGTTTGGAAGAATCCTACAGAACATGATCACAGTGGCCAGAATACTCTTTGCTCAGAGGTGGGAAAATTCAACTACTGGATGATAAAACTGCTTGATTTGGCAAAATGGAACAAATGGGCTATTTTTGATTAAAGAAGGAGGATTTCAATTTTGGGATTTGTATATTAGTAGCTTGATTTAATTTAGCAGAAGTATATACAAATTTTATAATATTAGGTAAGTATATTTAGCATTTTACCATGATTTCTGCAGAGCTGGAAATCATGTGTATACTCCTTTAACCTCTTCTTTTTAAAGGTTAATTTAGTTTTATCTTTGTCTTTTTTAGAATAGGTAGTTTAGTTTGTTAGGATAGGTTCTGGGTTTTGTTGTTGTTGTTTTGGTCTTTAGGTAGCCGTGGAGTGTTTTTTTCTTTATGTCTTGTTTTATGAATCCAGATCTGATGTTTAATAAAAATATTTATTAATATTAATTAAAAAAGGAAACTTTTCAGTGTTTTAGGAACTAATAATTGGAATCCAGTATTGATGTTTTCTGCAGGGATGTCTCTTTAATTCAGAGTCAGGCAGCTGCATGAGCGTTATTTTTAAATGCAGCTTTATGGATACTTCTCCACAAGCAAATGTTTATGAGATGGGTCTGTGAATTATTGCTCTAGGCATCTACTTGCATGCCCCTTTTGCTCAGAACTTTGTGAAGACTACTGGATTCATGTGGGCATGAGAATCTGTTGACGTTTATTATGTGAACTGTGCTTTGGTTAGATGAGTTCTATGACCTTTTTTAATTACCAGTTGTTCTGAAAACAGCATAACCAAGAAAGAGAACTAAGGACAGACCTTTCATTGACTTTGGAAAAATAGAACATTTGCTTATAGGAAAAAAAATAGAAAATGTTTTTATCAGATCTGAAATGGAAATCTATTTAAGTTTTTTATACACATAGCTATTCCGAACAAGTTTTCTGTGGTCAATTTTGTTTGCTGTTCACTTTTCCTAATGTCTAGGAAGGTAGATAAAGAAATTTCAGTTAGGGAGGGAAATGTCACATTTATATGATGCACACAGAAATCATGGACATATTTCTTAAATGTTTTTAAATATATGTTTGCCAAATGAAGAAACTTTAAAAAAGGTAGTGGAAGTGACAAAGTAATTCTATGGAGAAACAGAATGACTACAGTTTGTTTGGAGCTATTACCATTTATTCTTTGTTAAGAATTGTCCCAGAATACCTACAGTTTGCTTGGAGCTATTACCATTTATTCTTTGTTAAGAATTGTCCCTGAGTAAAATATGGGTACTTCATTGCTTCCAAACCACCAATAATGTACAGTGGCATTCATTCCTGCTCTGAAAAGCTTATCACTGTCAAAATAGTTTGAGGCATGTAAGCGCCATATATTTTTGAAGTTCTGTTTATAATGATTTATATCTTATGAGTCAAGATTATATCTCCAGTATGTTTATTTATTTAAATAGAGGGGAAGTGAACATTTCCTGTTTAAGACAGAGGTAGAAGTCAAAAGATCTGAATGTTCAGTCTGGTCCAGTAGTACCTGCTGGCAATGCAAGCTGATGTATTTTTGTGAATCAGCCCTGCCCCAAACTCTGAATTTAGGGAAGATGGTTAGATATTGGGGGAGGATCTCACATGGTTTAAGTCCAGATGTAACTCTAACTCTAGATTTAAACAATACAGTTGCCCATCCACATTTGCAGTCTTTCACAGATTTAATAAAAATTTATGAGTTTCTCGAATCCCTGCAACCCCTACCTCAAGTGCTTCTTTTCCAAGGGAACCTTCTCTCTTGACAGCTCTGATCAGGCCATGTAACCCTTTAAAAACCCACCTCAGGTCCTGTTCTTCTACCAACCACTGCCTGACCAGCTAAGGGCAGATCACAGCCCAGTTTCTCAGCACCACAAACCCTCTCCCAATGCCCCCAGATACCCAAGGAAGGAGATAGGCAAGAGAGGCCACCGTGCTGACCTACCCATATGTGTATATTCAACAGCTAATGGAGTCAGTCCCCTTGTATGAATTGCAGAGACAATAAACCAGTTTGGAAATGTTCACTCTGGATTCACTCTATATAGAATGGCTTGAAACAGATGTAAGAGTTAAATCTAAATTTTAGTCCACATTAGTCAATGATATGTGTGTCGGAAGGAAACTTTTGCTTTTTTTATCATAGTCACCAAATAAGGTATAATCTCTGTTTTTGAGCTGGATTTTTAATCCCATGCTGGACATAGTGACCAGGTAACTGAAACATTGACATGCATTTGAGAGGAGACATAACTCGAATATAAAATGTATTTATTGTTGTTGTTGTGTGCCTTCAAGTCATTCCTGACTTATGGTGACCATAGAGCAAACTTATTAGGAGGTTTGATGGGGCTGAGAGTGTGTTGACACATCTGAGGTCACCCAGTGGGTTTCTGTCATGGAGCAGAGAACTGAACCAGGGTTGTAGTCCAACACTCAAACCACTACACTATGCTGGCTCTCAAGATGTATGTATTGTATCACTAATACTGTGTAATTACAGCCATGTTTTCTCTTAAACTGCTATTCTGTTTTTTGGCCCACTCATTATGAAACCAAACTCCTCTGTTTGGTTTATGCCTGCCTTCTCACCAAGATCTTCAGTAGAAGCTCCAGTGTATGCTTGGACCATCTGTGTTGGGGAAAGGACCTTCTTAGTGATAACTCTTCACTGTAGAATGATTTTGCCAGGAAGGCTGATCTGGCGTGACAGTGCTTCAACACTTAAATGAAGTGATTCAACACTTCTTATTCCCCAGGTGTGTAAAGTCACCCTGATGTATCTTTATTGTTCATCTTTATGCCCAGCATTTGTTTTAGCTTTGTATACAAGTCCACAGAATTTAGTAGCCTGCAGAGTACTTTGCTACCCTGTGGGGAACCAGGGGAGTCATGAAGCTCTATTCCTCCTCCAGCATCCCGCTTCTGTTATAGCTGTGGTGTAGAGATGGAGCATTCTTATCTTTCTCCACTTCTTCTCTTATTCATCTCTTCTTGGTCTTCCCTTGATAACATTCCTTGACAATGGTTTGTGCTATGCAAGTGCTTGAACACTAAACCGAATCTATTATATCTCTTCTAATTTGCTTTTAGGCTTCTTTTTAAAACTTCTATTATTTGTTTTTCTGACTCATGGGTGGGCAACAAGTGGTATTCACACATCTTTGCCACCACTGTAGATTTTGGCTGCTAAGAGATCAGAACAGCACCACACCAAACTTGTGTTTCCTTCTTTTCCTCCAGAAAGGGAAAGAGATGCTCTGTCCAGCAGGTCAACAGGGCTCTGTGGTGCAGAAGGGTGTCCTGGAGTCTCTGTGCTGTGGGCAGGTTTCAGTCATTTAAGCTGAATTTGTTGGGATTCTGTGGTTGCTGAATTATCTTTCATTACTAGCTTAATACTCAGAGAAGTTATCCATACTGTTCTAGACACTTTTAATCTTTCCCCCCGTAATTTTTCTTTGTTCTTCTCTGCTTCCACTTTTCATGAAGAAAAGACAGGGAAGTCAGTTAGTTTTGGGGAGAGAAGACATTTTACTGGAACAGTGATACAATGATTGGGTGGAACTGTTTTTCTGCATATCTATATTGATGTATTTATTTAATCAAATGGATGTGTCAGCTTCCGACACTGCACATTCAAGATTCTTAAAACAGTAACATAAAACAGCTTTCTCAAAAAAATATACAGTGAGTATATGTGGAAGTGCCTTCAAGTCACCTGTTAACTTACGGTGATTCCATGAATTTCATAGGGTTTTCTTAGTGAGGTAAATTTCTTCTTCCTATTTGGCTAGGTAATCCCATAATAGAGCAGTAGAGCACATATTTTACATGACAAAAAGTCTCTGGCATCTTCAATGTATGTTGCTGGGTGCTTTCAAATCATTTCCAACCTGCTGTGACCCTAAGGCAACCCTGTCATGGTGATTTCTTGGCAAGATTTGTTCAGAGGCAATTTGCCATTGCCTTCTTCTGAGGGTGGGAAAAGGTGAATTGTCCAAGTTCATTGTATCCGCAGTACTAGAGAGCTCAGTTATTGGAGACAGTACCAAGCTAGATGGACTATTGGTCTGATGGATGGACTTCTTTGTTCCTATGTATCCCTGGCCACCGTATTTGGTAAATACATGGCCCACTTCAGTAAGTTATCTCTCTGTAAATGTTTGAATCCACCTCCTTTTCTTTGCTGTGCAAGGAAGTACTGTGGACTCTTTACAGGAATGCCTGTGGCTTTTTAATTACAGAAAGCTTTGTACTTCTACTGCTTGTAAAGAACTGTAATATGTTCAGATGGAATGGTAGATTAGTGTGAGGTGGGGAGTTGTTTTAAGCAGTAATTCTGAAATGTAGTCTCCCCCACATTCTAACCGACTAATGTGGTGTTATTCCACTGGAAACATTGCTGCCACAAATAGCAGGTTTAGCCAGCGGGGAGATGAATCACAGTGAAAGCATTACTAAAACGAAAAAAAGAAGTTAATGTCTCAAGAAAAGAAAAATGCATCTCCCTCAGATTAGATAAATCAACCCTGAGAAGTGTTCTGAATATGCCATTTAGAATCAGATATACAAAACAGAACTGGAACGCTCAGCTTCTTGCTTTTTGCAGAGCTAAGAAAAGTTGAACAAGGTAAAAATAATGTTGTTCATGAAGTGAATGTGCAAGTTTTGATGCAGGTGCTGCTGGTTGTGCTCAGGCCAGTGGACTCCATTCCATTTGTCAGCTTTCCTCTCCATGTACAGTTGTGGAAGCTCAGGCTGTCTCATCCCTCTGTGCAGCTATGAGTGTATCTGCATCTGTGGAAACCTTTTCCAGTGGCAGGAATCCCACCCATATTTGAAATAGCTGGTGGATACAATATTATTCAGAAAAGATACAATAGGCTTTATTTTAGTGTTATGGATAATTTCAAAACACTATAGAAGTACATTCCCCAATCTGGTTCTAAAACTTGTGCTGTTTCTACTAGAACAGAAGAAAATATACCAAAATAACTGCTTGAATTGATGAGGTGTGAGAGTTTGGCAGCCCAGCCCCGTATTTATTTAATTTACCCCTCGTTTCTCTCCCAGTGAAAGAACAAAAGCAATTTACAACAATTTCAAACAGACAAACAAAAAATCAGCTAAAATATTATTATAAAAAAAATAAAAAAGTAACAATTTTGTTTCAAGAGTACATATCTAAAAACAATTTGTTGTTGCATTTTGTTGTTCTTGCCAATGTTTTTCAATAAAATTCCTGTTATGATATATGCTTTCCACCAGTTGGAGCAGTCATTGTTCCTGTGTGCATTCAAGTATTTTCCAACTTATGAGCACCTGTAGGCAACTATCATAGAATTTCCTTGGCAAGATTTGTTCAGAGAGTGTTTCCTTTGCCTTTTTCTGAGACTGAGAGAGTGTGACTTGCCCAAAATCACCCAGTAGGTTTTCATGTTTGAGGATGGATTTGAACCCTGGTCTCTAAAGTCTTAGTCCAGCACTACACCATGCTAGCTCTCTAGTTCCACGTACCAGCCGTGTTCTGATTGGTTTTTCTCAAAATGGCAGCCCTTGATAGCAAACCCCATTTCTACTTTCTTTTGCAGTTTATAATGGTATTTGTGTACAGGTAATTTTTCTCACTTGTGGGGATTTGCTCCACAAAAATAGGTATCTGTGGTGAAGCCTACTGAGCACTAAGCAGAGAATGTTAGTATAGGATGTTGTGTAAATGTATGCTCCTGATGTTGGCATTGTACTTAAGACTCACTTGCACATCCACTTAATATACAGGAAAATATGTCAGTTGACAGAATAAACCAGCAACCATAATGGTAAATTTCCAATTTCTATATATAGTTGTTAGGAGAGTTATTGTCTAGAGCATTTTAAGAGAATACCGTAGATTAGAATAAGAAATTCCCCAAGTTGTTACTGTTAAAGAACCTCCCAGATCTGTTAAGCAGTAAATGAGAAATGAATGACAAACAGGCAGTTTGGAAGAAATTGTGATGGAGGGCATTACTTGGACAAAATCCAGAGATAACAGTGGAAATATTTACAAGACCTACCTGAGTATTCTGCTTACATCTGGTTCTGTTTATTTATAAATGTTTGAGTACATTATGCTAAGTATAAAAGCATTATGTTAAGTATAAAACCATTTGGATTAATTGCATCTTAATCCAGTGTGGTATAGTGGGTTGAGAACTGGACTACAATCCTGGAGACCAGAGTACGATTGCCTGCTCAGCTGTGGAAACCCACTGGGTGACCTTGGGTGCATCACACACACTCAGCCTCAGAAAACCCCGATAGGTTCACCCTAGTGTTGCCATAAGTTGGAAACTACTTGAAGGCACATAACAACAACATGAAAGTTTTTGTAAAAAAAGGGCAGTGGAACTTTGTTATGGGTAATTATCTTAAATTCTTGTGCAGAACAACTTTTTTCCAGACGTGTGACAAATTACCTTTTATAGTATTATCTCTCCATTTCATACTCTTGCTGGCATGTGGTTTATAGGGTTACTCATGAGTGTGTGCTTTTTTGGCATTCGTATATTTTTCAGAAAAAGGAGAATTCGAGCATTTGTTTTGAGGAAAAAAAGAAAAAATAAAGAATTACATGGACTTTGCAAACAGATGTTAGAAAATGAAAGGTAGGTCAAATGTTGGGCCTACAACATTGTGGACTTATAGAGGAATGCATTGAGAAATTCGTTTATAATGATCTATAGAGAGTAGCATGCACATTATTTTCAGTTCTATTTTTAAATTGTGTATTTGAGTCTATCCAGATGTGTGTTGAAGTGTTATGGGCCAAATACAGAGAAAGTTAGTTGTGTCCAAATTTCATTGAAACCAATAAATGACTTAGTTGTGACTAAATTACACCCACATTGATATTGGTAATGTAGTATAACTACGTTTCTCTGGATTTGGGCCTTGATTTAAAAGATTTGAAGTATATGATAGAGGCCTTTTTTTTTTTTACCGTTCTTTATGCTTAAAAAAAATAATAAGATGGTGCCTGTAACACCTTTGTCTTTCTTAAAAGAACTCTGAGTAATTTTTACCATAATTTGTTACATTAAGCAGAAACACTGTGCAAAAGCAATGTACATCAAGTCATATCAAGATTTAGTGGGTATTTTGTTTGTGTATTGAAGGTTTTATTTCAGAAATCTGATGATTTAACTCTTCTGTAGCTTACCAAACAATACAGTCATTGTTAGGTGTTCACACCCTGGGGATTGATGATTTGTAATGCTATGACTGCAGAGGAGAATGAGAGTGGGACATGTCCTATCTTGTACTCTAATCTTTTCTTAAATAAGGTAATAAACTGGTCTCATGTTTTTAACACTTGGATCAGTTGCTTCAGATAAGAAGACAAGATTTTCATTATGTCACAGATATTCTTAATTGGACTGATTGAAAAGACTTTTACAGCTACAAGACAATGCATATTTCTATAAAATGATGACTAGATGCAATCAAAACAGGTTAACATTTTGAGGTTTTAATCAAATACCTTTCTCCATCTATAAATTCAGAAAACATTTAGGTGTACTTTGAAATCATTTGCATATTGAAGGGTAGCTTTTTTCATATAGTATCTGTCTGACAGAAATATTTGAAAACTGTAAACTTAATGCTTAAAGGTAGAACAGGTTGCTAAATTTCTTATATGGGTAGCAAGCATCCTTAAATACCCCAGCATAGATTAATACAAAGAAATGTGGTATTGGTGGCTCATATGTTTATGTGGGAGAGAGTGCTGGTTATTGTTCTGTTAGTGGCAGTCTGTATAGTAAAAGTTGTTGAATTATTGAATTGTTAAATGGATTTTAAAAGATTTTTTTTTAAATTGGAAAACATTTAAGAGTTTAATCCTACGAATTCAAAACAAAGGCTTCTCAGTGGATCTTTAGTTTATACAGCTGCAGTAATCTTTCTTATCCTATTTGTACTAGGCCTTGTCTTGGGTGTCTTTTACAAATATGGAAAGGGCATACTTCCCAATTCTTGAGGCACATTTCAGGGCGTTTGCAATATCTGTAGTGACTGCTACTGAATTTAATAAATGTTTTTGTGCACCATTTTTTTCACTGTTAAAAATCTCACTATTCTCCAAAATATGTTGCAGAGACTTTACAGAGAATGTATTTTACAGATAATGTATAATTAATGTCACTGTCAGTTATCACCATAGCCTACTCCTCTTAGTGAACTTGTTCTTGACTAGCCTATCCAGCAGTTCCTGTTTTGCCTCACCTCGCTTTCTGCTTTCCTTCTAGAAGAGGCAATCAAATGCAGCAGAAAAGTTCTTCAACAAAACAAGTAATTTTGCAGGAGAAAGTAGTTGCTTGGCCCTCCAAACCTTTTCTACCACATACCTGCAGGGTAGATGTTAACCTGCCCTGAGGCAGCAGGGGCAAAATGGTGATATGTTTGATTGCATCAGTAATTATTTCTGTTCGTGTTCTGTTGATTCCAGTAGAATGCTAATGGATTGTGGCAACCTCCAGTTGGACAGATTCAGTGAGAGCTTTTAAGTTTGAACCTTCAGGCTTTTGCAATTGTCGGACTTTTAATGCTGTCTTACTGTATTGTTTGTGTTTTCTAATTTTTAGTAAAAAATTGAACTCGACCCAAGATACAGAGATTGCAGTGACTAAGAAGTTTAAAAGCTTTGGTTCAAGATTGCAGGAGACTGAACGAAAAGTTAAAGACATGAGGAGGAGGATCAAATGACAGGTTGCTGTATTGCCTTCCAAGCTGAAGATTGTAAATAGCTGAGAAGTTGAATTAATGACACAGAAACTGAAACTCAATTTAAAAAATGTCAGGTTGGTAGGGGTTCCTGGAACTCTGGAATTAGCATATAACTATTTCTAATCAACTTTGAGTTTGTATTCAAGGAAATACGTGTCAAAACACTGAACATTGAACTTTTATTTGTGTTGGTGAGTAAAGGTATATATTTTATGTTGGAGTTTTGAGGGTTTGATTTGAAGACCAGATGTTTGGCCTTTTTAGTGTCTGGGTCTTTTTACATGGAATGTGGAACAACTAGCATCTCCTGTTAAGCCTGAGCATATGGCAGTGGTGGTTAGCTTAAACTATAATATGATTAGCCAGGACCAAATTTTGGTTTATCAGTTCCTTGTGCTGAAATGTAAAGAGGAGCTATGGCTATTTTAAAACTGAAACAGATGCTTAAGTTTTCTTCACATACATGCTACAAGGCTAGGGGGACCAAATGTGTGCAGAATTTGTGCAGTTCATTCACTTAATGCTGAAACATATTTAGGATTATATGTGAACTGGCTCTATGAATGGGCTTTTCTAGATAATGAAAGAAAGAACAAGGTGTATCTAATTAGTTTAGTATTTGCCAGAAGCCCCATCTTTTTAGGAAAGAAACAATTGAGCTTATTATGCTGAATTTTTCACTCCTTTACTAATTCTGCATCATGCTTTGTATTTGCATAAAATTGCAAACTATACCCGACCTAGGCTGAGAAATGTACTGCCAGAGTCACTAGATATCTAGAGTGGAAAACATCGTTCTCACTTTCCCTCTCTGTCTGTGGGAAGTCAGTTAGTGAGACAGAGAGAGAGAGAGAGACAGAGACACATGGGGGCCTAAATTTACCAGAGAAGAGAAGATAGCCAGTTCTCTTTGATTGCCCTATCACGGTACACTATTATAGCACTATATTCCATTTTAACTGCCATGATAACGTCCTATGGAATCCTGGGATTTGCAGTTTGGGGCAGGGCATTTAGAATCCTCAACCAGAGAGCTCTTGGGCCTCATTAAACTACAAAAAAAAGGAAGGGGGAAGAAAAGAAAACAAACATTGGAAAGAAAGAATGATGCTTCAGGAGGGAGGAGAGACTAGACTGTGGAGCATCATGCAGAAAAATGGTAATCAACAAAGTTGTATTAAAAATCCCCCCTTTCCCCCTAGGTTTACTTGTACTACTACCTTATGGCATGGTGGCAATCCGAGGGGGGAACCCAACTTTTCCAGTTTTCCGAAATCTCTGTGTAGTATCTCTGAGATGGTTGGCTGTTCACAAGCCAGATAAAAGAGAAAGTGGAAACCTGTTCCTACATGCAGAACCAATACAGAGAGGGTAGACACGTCTTTACTGCTCTCTTGAGCAATTGAAGCACTAGCCTACCTTTTAAATCATCAGCAGTGACTGGGGATCTGGGTATTTTCCTCATTCCCCACTTCTGTGTGAGAACTAATCTCTGTAGACAAATGGAGGGAGAAAAAACCCTGAGAGTATAAGGATGGGCTAAGACATACTGATATATACAAAACCACTCAATGAGCTTCATATTTTAATTGAGATTTTGATTTTGATTTTCCTTATTATGGAAACCTTATCAGCAACCTGCTGTATGATTGGTGTTAAGTTGGTGGGACACCCATCAGACCACAATCTGTTCTTTGCCCAGGCAGTGGGAAAGAAAGATTAGGTAGCATTAATTGGAGAAAGGAGACTGATTGTATGTTGATATAAGGCTGAAATAAGTTTAAATGGAGTGTACTAAGAGAGGCTCCCATTTTTCAAGTTGAGTTTAGAGGTGGGCTATGGATCTGAAGATACTGAAGCTCTCTCTATGCTCCATACTATGTCTGAGGTGGGTGCTGTCTGGCCATCTCAGTTGTGATCCTGATTATGGAATTACAAATGTGTTAGCAATTTATAGTTGCAAAGTCAAACCCAAAATTGTTTTGTTCCCATTAATAGGAAAGAAAACTTCTTGGTTGTCAAGAAAACTGTTCCCCCTCCATCTGAATAAGCTTCCTGTGCTTTTGCAGCTTCTAAACACTTCAGGAAGTCAAGATGCAAATTAAAGTGTAATTAGAAATATGGTTTTGTTTTGTTTTGTTTTTTATTTGTTTGTTAGCCACTGGTCTGGGCTTTAATTTTAAATGTTGTGACTATTGCCTAGACCCTTCGGTTAATAAATCTCTCTTCATTGTGATATCTGAGCTCTTCCTATTCCTGACCAATAACACTGTGTAAATGCTTCAGCAAGCAACTATCCATATGCCAGCCCTGCCTCTGGAAGAGAGGTTTGTAGAGTTCAGTTGTATTATATCTTCAGTATGGGTTAGGAAAAAAAATGTGTTCATTTTCATTAATTCCATGAGCTTGGACAGTGCCAGCTGAGAGCTTGTGGCTGTGCTTCACTTTTTTGATGCTGCCTATTGCACGAAATCTTTGTGGGACCTCCTTTTAATTTCACCAGAGTAATTGTGAACAACATTCAGATGTAATGATATATAGGAGCCATGTAATTGAAAGGGACATTAGGTGTGAGGATTTGGGACTGGTGGAATTGTGGCTTCTGTTTATGCAAACAGTGCTGATGAATTATAAATGACAGTTAACCAAGTCTTCCAAAGAGGAAGGGGGACACAAAGCCTCAGAGCTGCAGTGCTTTTTTCCCACCTTCAGAGTTTGTCCCATCTCCTTGGCAATCAGGGACATTGGTATGTGTGGCATTTGTTGGTCTCTGAAGTTTAGGTTGGGTGTGAAAAAAATCCCCAAACTTGGTCTGACCCTTTCTTGTAGCAACAACAGTAGGACAGAAGAATAATGGAATAATGGGGAGGTAGAGAGAACTGTCCTCCAGTCCTCCATTCCAAAACTGGAGTCACTTTCATTGTTGCTGTGGTCATCAGTAGAAAAAAGATTCAGTGTCAGGCCTAGTAGTGAAGCCTATGGCTTCTGATGGGATTTCAGTGACCTGGTGGTGAAAAAAAAGAGGCAAGAGCTTTTGCCCAGTGGATCTTATATCCTTCATAAGTCAAGCATAACTTTAGAAGACATGGAGGCACAGGTTTTCTCATCCAACAGCATTGTCCATTGCACCTAGCTACAATGGGTGAGGTGTGAGTATATCTCAGCACCCTGCAAGGTTGAGCACAGGCTAAAAGAACTTGGAGCAAAAAATGTTAATGAGCAGTGATTCTTCAGAGGAACTCTCTGTCCTCTAGTTCGCCTGTTGATTTTGTAATGAATTAACCTACATAGGTTCAGAGACACTTTAAAAAAAGGGAAAGAAAAAAAAAGAAACTGGGATCTTTGAGAATCTCTATTCAAAAAAAAGTTCTTCATCTCTGAGTAGAGACCATGGACATACTCTGTTTTGCATCATGAATTTTAATTCTGATATACAGCAGAATATGAATAATTTTTAAAAAGCAAATATTACATCAAGATACTTTAGCCAAATCTATTTTGGCCAAATAGATTCTGAAACCATGGTAAAAGGCAGGTTAAGAAATCATGGTTAGTATTATTGTGTGCCTTCAAGTCATTTTTGACTTACGGTGATCTTAAGTCGAACCTGTTATGGATTTTCTGGGTCTGAGTGTGTGACATGCCCAAGCCGAGTGTGGAATTGAGCCCTGCTCTCCAGAGATGTAAGCCAAAGCAGAATCCATTATACCAAACTGGCTCTATACGGTTAGTACTACTCGGGGGTAATTAAATCCAGAGTTGCTTGTTCACAGTCCGTTAAAGTGAAGCTTTATTTTTAGTAAAAGTAAAAATAAAAATGGTATATTTGAAGGACAAAAGGCTTGAACAGATTGTATGCAGTTCTGCTGAACCAAACTTAGTGTATGTGGTGGTACTGATCTCTCCCCCCCGCGCCCTTTCTGTGCTATAGACTTCACAAACCATATTCAACCCCCACCCAATGTCAAGTGTGACCATATGTCATTAAAAATATTTTCCACCTGGAAGTATATATATCACAATAGGAAGTCTGTGTTCCTTTTTTACTGTAAAAAAGGATCAACTCTCCCCCATAAAAATGGATAACTGTAATTTTTACTTACTTTCAGACATAAAAATTTGAAATGAAGCTGCCATCATCATCATCACTATTATTGCATGGTTATTCACTTTTTTTCTTCTCTTGTGTGACTACTTATTACCACTTTTCCAACTTCTTCAAGAATTGCTCTTGTGTGCATAAAGGTGCTCAGCAGTAAGGCAGTTCCCATTTATTTATGAATTTATATGTTTTTATATTGTTCTATATCACAGGATCTCAAGGTGATATACAAATAAAATCAACTTAAATAGGTTAAAACAATTTAAAATTTAAAAGTATCAAATTATACTTCAAACAGGCTAAAATCATATTAACTAATTTGGCAGGTTGAAACCTTTTACATGTACGTTTTGGAGGCAGTCAATGAAACAACAACGGCCTTGGGGCCAGAAGGAAGCTACTATGGCCAATGAGCAGGCTTCCAAGGAGAGGGTATTCCCCAGCTGGGGCATCACACCAGAGAAGGCTTTTTTTCCCATGGCTTCCCAGTGTGTGTTGCTCCGACTAGAGCTAATATGGTGTAACGGTTTGAGCACTGGACAAGGATTCTGGAGACAAGGGTTTGAATCTCTGCATACCCATGGAAGCTCACTAGGAGCCCTTAGACAAGTCACACTCTCTGCCTCAGAGGAAGGCAAAGGCAAACCCCCTCTAAACAAACCTTGCCAAGAAAACCCTATGGTAAGTGTGCCTTAGGGTCAATATAAGTTGGAAACGACTTGAAGGTACACAGCAACAACAGTTGCTCCAACTGGTGGGACATTATGACAAGCAAGCATTATGGCATGAATTTTACTGAAGAAAATTGATGAGAACTGCAGTGTCCTTTGCTTGCAGTTCTGTAAATCAATCTACAAAAATTACAAACTTGTCTCTTTACTTCTTCATTAGTCACATGTGAATTAAAGGGGAAGCTTGTGGATATAGTTTTCTGCCAGATCACTTGCAAGTAACTTTTACTTGCCACAGGTGTCCAGCTGAATGGCTTTTTATAAACTGTGGAGAGAAAATATTTTCAGGGGAATCCTGGTGACATTTCATTTTTTTTGGCCCTGGGGGAGGTATTGTACAGTATTTCTGTACAAATTGACCGGCTTTTAAGACAACCTTTTCTTTGCTTCTACCAATCATATTCCCATTGCTTTTCCTTTACCATTACGTCTACTAGTGTTGTTTCTGCCAGCGTAGAAGAATTATCTTATCTGCATTATCCCAGATTATCATGAAATTTAGTGTGCGTACATAAAACATGATTTCCATTTTTGTTTTAGGCATTCGACCACCAATCATGAATGGGCCTATGCACCCACGCCCTTTGGTAGCGCTGCTGGATGGCAGGGATTGTACAGTAGAAATGCCAATCCTGAAGGATGTAGCTACAGTGGCGTTTTGTGATGCACAGTCCACACAAGAAATTCATGAAAAGGTAATGCTGAAAGTTTCTTTAAATATTTAGTAATGCATAGTAAGTGTTGCATTCTTACTAACATAGTAGAGCATTGTGAGTCCTGCATTATCTAAGTTGTATCTTGAAAGACACTTCAATTGGCAAGCCTTTCTGCTCTCTTAAATGTACAGGTCAGAAAAAAAATATTTGTATAAGGGAAGAGTTAAGAACTGTAATGTGCAGCATTGTTGCACTTTGTGCTGCTGCAGTGTCCAATCTGTTTGGTATTTGGAGCCCACAGATGATTCTTTGTTCTGCTGATGACTTCTTTCTGGCTTGAAAGACAGCTAATGCTAGTCCCAAGTGCCTTCCTCCTCAGCCTGGTTCTTTGTGATTGCTCCAGCTGGTTGCAACAATAAGTGAAGAAGTGTAGGCGGCCTGGGTGAATGAGGTTCCAGACTGGTTTGGTAGTTAGGAGTATGAAGCCAGAAATTCTGGCTGGTTTAATGCAGATCTTGCTGCTGGTGTATATACAAAAAGTATTTACCTTTTAGAAGAACACAACAGTGCTTTGGATCATAGTGAAGAAATCAGAAGTTAGCTGCAGAGTGCTACCATAATGATAGTGGCTTGAAAAGGAACTACCCATGTTAACTAGTAACCCATTAAGATTGCACATGTCTACATGGAAAAGATAATCTGGTCCTGAGCTGTAATATAATTGGCAGTCTGTCTGATGTGCAGTCTCGTCCTCACTGAAGAAATTAGAGTAATTTCTTTGAACTGTTAGTGAATGACCTTTACAGAGAAATGTCAGATTTATTTCCTCTAATAAATGGAAGTGTGTTTCAGAAGTGTTGACAGTGTTGTATAGCATCACTTGCTTCAGCTTGTCACTTTTCAAAGGTACTCAGATATTTCCATTCTGATACAGGCAACTCACATTTGAACTAGATGTTACCAGAATTCAACCAAAGACCTGCTATATCTTAAAGATCAACACACTCAGATTTTATCATTCAGTAGAAGGGAACGCATTATGGATAAGTGGTGAAATTGCTGTGCATAGTATAAAACTGTGGTCACATTTCCTACCAAAGACTTCTGAGCATGTGGGGTAATGGTGATGGCGGCAAATAAGTTCTCTTTCTTCCCTGTTTATGAAGTGCCATTTATTCATTCCAAGGAAGCAGGAGATGGGGATGGCCAAGGGTGGCAGAGTTAAAAGAACAAAGGCCACAAAACAGAAACATAAATATCAAATATTTTATTAGATCCTTGAAATTCTTATAGGTGACACTCTGTACTGTGAGATGCTGTGGGTACAGCAGGGATAGATTCACTGTCCAGTTTATAATCTGTGTCTGTATGAACTTTTTGAATAAGATCATACATTGCCAAAGGGTACAGGTTTTTTCCTGATGCTGATGACAACCAGCTTTGATCTTTGCCAACTGAGGATGGGTCATCTCATTTGTAAATGGTGTGCTAAGTCAGAAGGTGATCAAACTGCATTTGAATCCATATAAGACAGAGGTGATGATGCAGAGGGAGTGCACTTGATTTCAATCCATCTGTCTGTCTGGAAGCAGAGGTCACATTATTTCCTGTGAGGTTCATAGCTTGGAGATTCTCCTTTCTCCTCCTCCTCCTTTTTGCTAGATAATGAGATCACATTGTGGGTGGGAATATTTTCTAATATTCTATTACCTAATAATATGAATTCTGCCCCTTTTATAGGGAATGTTGATTTTTTTGCTCCACAGTTATGCCTGCAGTTATGTGTGCTCTAATATTGTTAATCCCTAATTTATGAAGGGGAATCTTTGGCCCCAGCCTGTGGGTGTGCTTACTCTCCCAAGCACTTACCTTTTGTCTTAGCCAGCACCTGCAAGCATCAGCTGAGAGCACTGAGCTGGTCCTCCCTCTTCTTTGTGCTGACAGCAATAATGTTGTGGAGCCAGACTGGGACTCTGGAGGACAGACTGGAACCAGACAGGCAGAGACGGTGACATCATTTGCCACTCCCTTGGACTCTCCTGTTACCTCTGAGTTTGGTTACAACCCCCACATTAACTGGAGGATTCATTAATTTTCCCAACAATTCCCCTCCATTAGCTCAAAATGTGAGCTACTTACTTCCATTTTGTCCAACTGTTTCTGGGCTATTTTTAAATATTAAAAGTGTGTTTAAGGATTGCAGGTGTTGGGGATATTTGGAATTATGCTGCTCTAGGTAATATTTGGGGGTATTTTCTGGGCTTTTTTTTGCCATTTAAAAAAATAGGGGTGTGGGAGATCTGGGGCCTTGGGACACATATAGAGCTGTAAAATAATTGGGGCACACTTTCCCCACCTTAGTTCTAAATAGTTGGGGAGCACAACCCCAGAAACCTTCCCCTCGAGAGGCCAAGATTCAGAACTGGGAAGTGGCCTACAGCAGGTATCTGGGATAAGAATTTGGCCCGCTGTCCTGGCATAATCACTATGCCTTGCTTTAGGAAAAAAACAGAGTATAAATAGAATAAAATAAATATTTATGAGATATTCTCTTCATGTATGATGAGTGGTCTCCTGTTCAAAAGTAATGGCTCCAGAACTCCAGTGCTCTAGAAACTGATGCAGATAGACGTTCTGGACTAATGCCTAAGAAGTGACATCAGACCTGAGGAGAGAATATGGAATGGGGCACTGTAAGACATATCAACGTTCATGGGCCTATGCTTTTGTTCCACTGGGTACAGGGGTGGATACATGTAGCAGAGGAGTGCACAGTGGCCTGCCAAAGATGAGTGTGATCAGGTAGATTTGCTTCAGCATCTCATGGTGGGTGGAGGTGTAAGTGAATCAGAAGAAGAGGCAAAGGAGGATATCTGCCTGAAAATGGAGGGCAGGCGGTCTAGAGGGAAAGGGAGTGGCTAAAGATGGGCAACAGTCACAGTTCTTATGCATTTGAAGAGCACAGTGGCTGCCGAAAGCATTTGATGGAAACAAAGTAGATGGCATCTGGCAAACCTCAATTGGAACCATTCGTGCAATGTCATGTTTTCATGGCATCTTTGCTCATTATAGAGATATATTTTCCTTTCTAGAAAAAGAGAATTTAATGTCAACAAGAGGTTATGTTATGCTGCCTCTTATTGGAGTTGACAAGAAAATCTCAACTGACCTTAAATATCTGTTATGTAAATTGGCACTACATAGTATTTTTGGAATTACAAAAAATACGTCTTGATGCATATTGTTGCCTATGTTTAGTTAGCTTCTGTGTTTGCTTAGTTTCCTGTGAAGGATTTGTGGAATATGCAGAATGTCAAATGATGAAGTTTCATGCTTAGCTTTTTTGTAAAGATAATTGCGTTGAACAGGAATACCCATATCTCATGAAACTGTTAGTACCTAAAGAAAACATAATTAATTACATAGTAAAAGTACTGCACAAAAGATGGCTTTGTTTTCTGTAGGCTATTATTGTGTTAAACCTTTAATGAAAATAAAATTTTAAAAAAAAGGTGTGTGTGTGTGTGTCTCCCCCCTCGTTAATAGTTATTTCCTGTTCTGCTTTTCATTTTTGTTAGGCCTAAGGTCATAGGTACATCCTTTACCCAATTTTTAAAAAAGTCAGAGCCTCTTTTAGGCAAATCTTTTCTTTTCTTTTTCGTTTGAAAAAAAGACAGTGTTTGAAGATAATTTTTATTTACTCTTCATTTTCATAAAAGTTCTGTGTTCAGTTGTTTAGCCAAAATGTTACTTTGGAGATGTTTAGGTGAGATGCGAAGTGTGTTTGATAAATGAATATAGATAACGCATGGTCTGCTTCAAGAGTATGGAGCATAAAATTAACATTGACAGGCGAAAAGGTTAGTGTCACGCAGGCACACGTATCATTCTTATGGCATGGTTTTGCTGTGTTCCATACATTTGGTCTTATGTTCAGCAAAACAAATGGCATAAGATTTTCCCCAGTGTTCTAATATGTAATGTAATGTGTTCATAGGTGGGATAATTCAGTCAGGTTGCACTAGCAGCCTTCTTTTTCTGGCTGCAAAAGGAGATGGGGGTCTGCGTGTGTAGTGCCACATATGAATAGACGAGACTCCTTCTTCCCAAGAGAAGCAGGATTTTGATTACTGTTGTACTGGATTTATTCAAAACTTTTGAAGAACATGGTTTTTATCTACAGAAATGTTTAATGTCAGCAACATTATTCCATGCCTCTAGTTGTCTTTAGTAATCTAGCTACTGTGTTTTCAACTAATCTTCAGAGATAGTGTTACGTGCAGTGTGTCATTAATCTGGATAGCACAAGGCAGTTGATAGTTGTGGCTCAGCTACTTCTGTTCAGAACAGCCCGCACAAGGCGTGCCAGTGTAAGTTGGAGAATAGTAGAGTCCAGTAGACCTCTTTACCCCAAATACATGGCTGTAAAATGTGGAAATGGTCCAACACCATTTTATGGAACTGGTTTGCCAAATAGGAATAAAATAATTGAAATCATTCTTAATTTTGACAGTTGTTCCAGAAAGAACAGGACACAATATCTCAGTTGCTTCCTTCCCATTTGAGAGATTAGCTCCAGAAAGTTGTGGCACTATCATCAAGATCCTACGAGTACATCTCCTGGAATGGCTACGTGACTGCCTCCTTCAGGATAGCCAGAGCTCAAGGAGGCATGAATGAACTCCTCAGTCTTGCTCTTCAGCCCCTTGCTTCCTCATTGACAGAGGCTGGATGAGGAGCAAAGAGGTGAATGCTGAACAAACAGATGATATACTGAGTTTGTTCATCTGCCTTGTCCACTCTCATAGTGTATAACTTTACCACTGATGGGACTCAGATTTTATATCTGAGTTTACTAGGGAACAACAACAAAAGATTAGAATTACTGGCACTGAGAATGAAGATAACCATAGAATGTATTTCTATGAAAGCAAAAAGCTTAATAAGTGATGGTAAAAAAAAACTTTGTGGGGTATTCCCTTCAGAAACAAAGTTCTGAAAGGTAAGAGGAAAGTTTGGCAAAAGAAATGACAAGACGATAAAGAGAACCTCACTTTTTAGATGCCTGAAAGAGGTAATATCTGGAAAGAACTGGAGGCTGTCCTAGAAATATCTACTTGAAGCTGAAATTCTACCCAAGGACCCACTGTTCTCTCAACTACATTTTTTCTCCTGCTGCCTGGTGCTGCTTCTGGTTTCTGCACAGGCAGATGTGGAGGTGCTCCTCTTCCTTTTGTTACAGTGGTCTTCCACCTCCACCTGTTGCTGTGTGAACAAATGAGGCTGTATTGTCTTAACTGAGGGAAGGAGAGGTTCCATATATATGCATCTTACTGACATTCGGCTGATGCCAGCAGATGAAATACTGCTGAGAATATATAGTCTTTCCTGTGGAGGAATGAAGCAGGAATCACCTGCTGCTGCCCATTGCATCATCCAGTAGTTGATTTGCTGCTTGAATTTGGTGTATTTTAGACACTCCATAAAGGTGTTGGTGAAATATTTGATTCTGTAGTTGAAATGACTGATCTAAAAACAAACCTATAAGCTGCTAGGTTAGTGATCAGCAGGAGGAGCTGCTTTTTCCTGAGAATCAAACAGGCAGATGTCACTTGTGATTAGTAATGAAGGATAAAAGCAAGAGAAAATAAAACAAGAGGCAATATTTTGAACAACAGGTTGCAGCATAGTTTGAGTTGCAGTAGTCTGCAAGCCCATTTTTATGCTACTGACACTTGGAGTCTGTTTATAAGATAGGCAGCCTGATCCTCAGAATATAGAAGTGGATCTTTTCAGTATAGTCTGAGCAAGTGGTAAGCTGCTTTTGGAAATTAATTCAAGTGGCATGCCGTTGGGATGCCTGATACCCAGCAAATTGCTTGATGTTCTTTGAGGTTGTAGATACAGATGTTACCATAAGAATAGTTCTTCCAGTTTGGTTAACATATGCAGTTTCACAGTGTTCTGCTGCAATTCTGTTCTTTAAAGTCAGTGGAAGTAGAAGGACCACTGTGTCACAGGAAGAATCAGCTAACTGTAGGATGTGCACATAGCTTCCTTTAAAAGCAAGTGCACCATTACATGAACTTCGACCTAAGAGAAGGTATATTCTGGTAATAATTTATCCTACATGCTGTAACAAATATATCTTGAAATGTGTTCAGTTCTTCCTTCTGACTTGGCAGATGGCCAAACTATCACGTAGTGGAGCTCACATCAGGGATCCCGGCCATCTAAATTGGCTACCATTTGTCAGATGGATAGCATTTTCTATACACACAGATTTTTCTCAGTCCTCAAACTAGTGCCCCCCCCCCCACAGCTCTTTCTCTCTGACTAGGCTGCTACACAAGCCTAAGTGGTTTTATCTGTATATCTTTTTATAGGAGAAAGCAGCTGAATTATGTTTGTCTTTGTTTTCCAGGTACTGAATGAAGCAGTGGGTGCTCTGATGTATCACACCATCACTTTAACTCGTGAAGATCTGGAGAAGTTTAAAGCACTTCGAATAATTGTTCGAATTGGCAGTGGCTTTGATAACATTGATATTAAATCTGCTGGTGATTTAGGTATTACATCCATATTTGAAACTACAGATTTTTCCTTTTACTGCCTCAATTATTGTTGAACATTTTGCTTATCAAGATTCACTGTTAACTCTGAATGAAAAGCAGTATAGCTTTTCTTAAATCCCTTAGTTTATGAATTAATCATGATCATAAAATTGTTAGTTTGTCTGGTAGTGCCTACAGTTATTTCACACCAAATTCTGTGCAGTTTTCTGAAAAAAGCTGAAGTTTGCCAGTGAGTCTCAGAATTGCAGGAAAATGTTTGAAATACCAGCTTCTATCAGAGTTGGTTCATAAATGTGCATTTTAGCCCAAAAATTTACATAAATCCAAATTGTGTGCTCAGGAGGTACCAAAAGTAGTTATTAGGCTAGGTCCAAAAGTTTTCTGTGATTTTTGTTTTAGAACCATTAGATAGTACATCCTGTAATCAAACATTGGGTTTTTATAGCATAACAGGCAAATATTTTGAATTAAAGTATAGATTGGATATGGATGTTTGGTAACCATGATTTGGTGCTAAAAATTCTAAGTGTTGCTTCAGTTTATTATGTAAGATATCCTTTCTATCTAGACATAAATTCAGTTCTTCTTCATGGTCTCTGTGCCTCATACATTAGGAGCTTTCGCGCCTGCGCGGTAGCGTTTGAAAGATTCTAGAGCTTGTTGGCTTGGCGGGAACCCCTCCCCCACGTCAGTACTGTGCATGCTCCTCCCGCCGAGCAACGGTCTCTCCTCAGTTCTTTCTTGTCTGCTGTCGCGAACAGATGGTTCTGCTTGTTGGCTTGTGCTTTTGGATATTTTTCTTGGCTTTTGACTTTGGATTATGGATTTTGACTACTCCTCTCAGATTTTGGACTGGTTTCTGGTATTGTTACGATCGCCTTTTGACTATTTTTCTCGCTGTTTACAATTTCGGATTCTGGACTGTGTTTTGGCGTTCTCGGACTTCTCTCTTTTTTCCGCACCTCGCTCTGTCGCTGTTTTATGTCAGCCTTGTTCAAACATTGCACCTCCTGCGGAAGGAAGGTCGCTCTTTCTGACCGACATTCAAAGTGTTTGTTCTGTTTGGGTGAAGGACATAACATCCAAGCTTTCCCAGTCTGCCGGGAATTCACCCACCACACCCTTCAAAACAGAGCTGCTAGGTTGAAATCCCATTGCTGGGAAGAGTCTTTGCGGGCTCAAAAGTCTGAAAGAGAATCGATGGCTGAGAAACGCTCGGTCTCCTCTTCTTCTTCTTCGGCAGCAGCGGCGACTGCCGCACCCTCCATCTCATCGGTACCGGGCTCGGTACCGTTCATGAAGTTGCCGAGAATCCCCAAGATCTCGGCAACTCGGGTGCGTGAGGATCCTGCGGGCTCGCAGGCTTCAACCTCCTCCTCCAGACCGCTTACCCTGGCCCAGGAGAAGCGTCCTGTCACCGAAGACGCTGGGAAGGAGAAGAAGAAGAAGGAGAAAAGGCGCTCTCCACCAAAAGTGGCTCGACCAACAACTCCGCCACCCACTCAGCCCATCGAGGAACCTGAATCTGCGGAGCTCCCTGAAGAACAGGAGCCTCCTGAGGAGCAGGAAATCCTCGAGGTGTCGGACGTAGAGCAGGCCGTGGAGGCCTCACCCTCTGAGCCACCTGAGCTCATCACGGAGGCTACCCCGCCAGTTTGCCGTCCTTCGGCAGACCGTCGGGAGGAGGCTGTGGTCTGGCAGTGACCAGTCTCTCAACGTGGTGAGTCTCGCTCTCCGGAGTGGAGAGCCAGGCCTCCATCCCCGCTTTACTGGGAGATGCGCCTGGAGAGGCCATACTCAGGTGACTGCACCTACTCCCTGGCCACCCACTTTGGGAGGTATGGCCAGGAGCATGTGTGGCACGAGCCGGCGGGATCATACCACTCCTATTCCCCGTCATATAGGGACCGGTACCATCCCGATGTACGGTACTGGTCACCACGACACCAGTCTTGGTCGCCACTGCGGGAAGCCCGCTACTCCCGCTATGATCGGGCGCCGCGTCGATCACCGAGTCACCAAAGGTCCTGGGAGCCCTCACCCCGCTATAGGGCTGTTTCACCACCCCTGAGGACGACTGCCAAGCTACTCGTCCAGTGCCACAGTCCACCGTGGCCCAAGCAACGACAGTGGGTACGTCTACAAAGCAGGCGGCACACCACCCTTGGCCCTCAGTGGTGCCCCTGCAGGTGACTCCGGTACTGGCCACAATACCGGCCGCATCAACATCAGTGCAGCCTGCAGCTCCAGCGGTCACCCTGGCTCCCCCGGCAGGAGAGAAGGCGGTGGAGAGGTTGCCAACTCCGTCAGGCAACTCCTACGAGTTGGACTCCGATTCCGCGGAGTTGTCCCTCGTTGCACGAGTCCCCTCTGCTGGCTTTTGGGGAACCAGGTCCGGAGTCTGCACTGGAGGATGTGCACCACTTCTCCGCGATCCTCCTCCGCATGGTCACAGCCCTCAGCCTGAAGGTGACCGAACCCACTCCGCAAGCCCAGGACCCGGTCTTCCAATACCTGGAGACCTGCCCACCGTCGACTGCACCGCTGCCTTTCTTGCTGACGCTGGCTGAGGCAATGAAGCAGCCGTGGGCGAAGTCGGTGTCAGTGCAGTCTATTCCGCATAGGCTGGAGCATTTGTACAGGACACAGAAGGAGAACGCGGAGTTCCTCTTCAGCCATCCTGTACCGAATTCCATCATCGTGGAGTCGGCCCAGACAAAGGGAGGCAATCGAGCTCATACCACCCCGCCGGACCGTGAAGGTCGGAAGCTCGATGCCTTTGGTCGCCGCTTCTATTCGGTGTCATCCTTGGTGGCCAGGACGATCAATACGATGGCATGCCTCGCAGCGTACCATTGGAATTTGCTGGATCCACTCACGCCGCTCCTCGGTGAACTGCCAGAAGACGGCGTCAGCTACCAGTACTGGGTGGTGCCGTTCAGCCTCTCCACCGCGCCGCGGGTCTTCACCAAGTGCATGGCCCCCGTCGTGTTGTTCCTGTGGGCAAAAGACGTCTCTGTCTACCCCTATCTGGACGATTGGCTATTGGTGCCATCCTGCAGACAGAAACTCTACAAAGACATTCACCGGACTTTGATATTGCTCACTCGGCTTGGACTCAGGGTCAACCCCAAGAAGTCTCATCTCGAGCCCACCCGGGTTCTTGATTTCACCGGGGCGACCCTCGACGCGGTATCGGCGAGAGCCTACCTACCAGATGAGAGGACGCGGACGCTTTGTTGGGCAGCGTCCGCTGCCTTCCACACTCCGACGATATCAACCAGGACGATACAACAGCTCCTCAGCTACATGGCCGCGACCACTGCCATGACCTTCCTCCCCAGGTTACGCACGTGAACGCTCCAACACTGGTTCATCAGGGCCTTTGATCTGCTCTGGGACGACCAGTCTCGCCGCTACCGGCTGCCCCTACAGGTATGTCGATCTCTCCTGTGGTGGCAGTCATACAGGAACCTCCTGTCAGGCATGCTGTTCTGCGAGCCCAAGCCATTGGTCACAGTAACGATGGATACCTCGCTCTTTGGCTGGGGAGCGCACCTCCGAGTCTGAGACCGCTGGATGGAAGACGAGATGTCCCTCCATATCAATGCTCTCGAACTGCTGGCGATCCACAAGGCTCTGAGAGCGTTTCGTCACCTAGTCGCAGGCCACACGGTGTTGATCCTCACCAACAACACAACGGTAGTCTGCTACGTGAACAGGCAAGGAGGGACCCACTCCACTCCACTTCTGGACATTGCGCTCGATCTCTGGAATTGGTGCATCTCGCTTCAGATACATCCAGTGGCGGTTCACCTGGCAGGGCAGGAGAACACCACAACGGACGCCCTCAGCAGGGACACCACTTCCCACCACGAGTGGTCACTGTCGGACAAGGCCTTCCAGATGGTTCGGGACCGATGGGGCGAGCCGACTGTCGACTGAAGATCATCGCAGACCGAGCAGACGCGATCTTTTTGGCACCGTACTGGCCGAGGCAGCACTGGTTTGGGCCCCTGATCGAGGCCGCCCAGGGGAGGATGCTCCGGTTCCTGATAGTACCGGACCTGCTGTCCCACTCTGATGGTCTCGTGCTGCACCTGGACCTGCCGGTATTGGCCCTCCATACCCGGAGGATATCACCATAGACGACCCGGTCATTGGTAACGTCTTGACCACGGCCAGGAAGGACTCCACTCGTAGGAACTTATCATGACAAGTGGCAGCGCTTTGTGACCTTCGCTGAGGAACGTCGAGAGCCGGTATCGCCTGTCAATCTGCGTACCGTGCCCCACTTCCTTCTCCACCTCCAACAACAGGGCCTGGCCTTCCCATCGCTCAAGGTGTACCTTGCCGCGATCATGGCATACCAGCCGCCACGATCCCCGTCGGCTGCTCTGTTCAGGGATGGTGCCGTTAAGCAGTTCCTAAAGGGCCTACAGCACCTCTACCCACCGGTATCGCCACCGCTACCACCGTGGTCGCTGTCATTGGTGCTGTCACAGCTAACAAGGCTGCCCTTCGAGCCAATGGCAATGACAGACGACAGGCTGCTTGCGATGAAGACCGCGTTCCTAGTGGCTGTCACCTCTGCCAGGCGGGCGGGAGAGTTGGCGGTGCTGCGGTGCAATGAGCCATATCTGGTCTTCCATCGTGACATGGTGGTCCTCCGGCCTGACATTTCCTTGCGGCCGAAGGTGGTGTCCAGCTTCCATCTGAACCAGGACATCATCCTGCCAGCCTTCTGTCCTGACCTGACTACACCTCTGGAGCGGTCCCTCCACTCCCTGGATGTTCGGCGGGCCCTGGCGTTTTACAAGGACAGGACTGCGGCCTATAGGCAGGCACCACATCTTTTTGTCTGCTATGGCAGGTGCCGGAGGGGCCACAAAGTGTCCACCCAGCACTTCTCCAAGTGGGTGGTACAGACTATACACCTGGCGTACGAGCTTGCCAAGAAGCCTCCGTCAGACCTTCTTCGGGCTCACTCCACCAGAGCCGTGGTGACATCTGCTGCCCTCCTGTGAGGGTCGACCTGCAGGAGCTGTGCCGTGTGGCGACCTGGTCCCAACCGTCAACCTTCGCACGCCACTACAGGCTCGACTGCTGGTCCAGGAGAGATGCTCGATTTGGCCGTACTGTGCTGTCTTCTGTTCTCTAGGGCCTAGGACCTGACCCACCATCCTGTCGGTAAGCCACACAGTCTCCTAATGTATGAGGCACAGAGACCACAAAGAAGAACAGGTTGCTTACCTGTAACTGTGGTTCTTCGAGTGGTCCTCTGTGCCCTTATACATCCCCACCCTGCCTTCCCCTCTTTTTCAGGTCCCATCTTGTTTGGCGGACCAGAACTGAGGAGAGACTGTTGCTTGGCGGAAGGAGCATGCGCAGTACCGACGTGGGGGAGGGGTTCCCGCCAAGCCAACGAGCTCTAGAATCTTCCGAACGCTACCGCGCAGGCGCGAAAGCTCCTAATGTATGAGGGCACAGATGACCACTTGAAGAACCACAGTTACAGGTAAGCAACCTGTTCTTGCTAATCCAAATCATAGTAGACTCATTGACTCAATGGGGTTTACATAAGTGTTGACCTACTATAGAGCAATTGGTTTCTTTCTTTAGTAATATTATAATATTACTTCAGTGTAAATACATAAGATTACTTGGATTTAGTTGTCTCTTGCTTTGAGGTTATCTGTGCATTTTTGCCAGTTGCACCCTTGCTCTCTCACAGTCCAAAATAGATATGGGGGAAAATTGAATGTAGACCTGAATTAAAGACTGTAAAATGCTTCATAAGTGAAAAAGTAGCTTATATATGACATAACATCCAAATTTCTGTCAGGGATGCATTAAAAGATTGTGATGTTCCCTCTGCTGCACTACAAATAGAAATTGTGCCTTTTCAGATTACATCCTCTGACAGATGAAAGAGAAGGCTTTTCCCTCTCTGTACAGCTCTGTTTTCCCCCGCCCCAACATTTCTTCCTATACCCAACCATTTCTTTGACATTGTTGTTGCAATTGGGCATTTATGCCCCTTGACGGTGGGTCAACCAAGACAGTACAAAGAAGCACAACAGAGATTAGTTATAAATAATGTTGCTGTTTTTGTTGTTGTTATGTGCCTTCAAGTCATTTCTGACATATTGTGACATTCAAGTGATCCTGTCTCTGGGTTTTCTGGGGCTGAGAATACGTGCTGCAGGCAAGGTCACTCAGTGGGATTCCATGACTGAGTGAGGAATTGAACCTTGGTTGCCAGAATTATAGTTCAACACTCAAACCGCTACACAATCTTGGCTCTCAGTTATAGATATACAGAGTCCTTAAATATTTAATTTATTGAAATGCCCATGCTGGAAATAATAAAACAGTTTGAATTTATGAAACTCTTATTTTCAAAATGAGGAAATCACCAAAGAGGAATTCAGACAAATAGCCAGGATATATAGGGAAAAGGTAAGAAAAGCTAAAGCACAAAATGAACTCAGCCTTGCCAAAAAATAAAAGGGGCTTTTGTAGATGTCTGCAGCAAAAGAAAAAACAAGGAAATGATAGAGTCACTTCTTGGAGAAGATGGCCAAGTACTAACGGGGGAAGAGAAAAGAACTACTCAACACCTTCTTTGCCTCAGTTTTCTCCCAAAAGGAGAGAAGTACTCAACCTGGCGGGTGGAGAGCAGGTGGGGAAGTGTGGGAAATGCAGCACAGAATAGGTATAGACGTAGTACAGGAATACCTGGCTACACTAGATGAATTCAAGTCTCCAGGACCGGATGAATTACATCCAAGGATATTAAAAGAACTGGCAGAAATAATTTCTGAACCACTTGCAATAATCTTTGAGAACTCTTGGAGAACAGGAGAAGTCCCAGCGGACTGGAGGAGGGCAAGTGTTGTCCCCATCTTCAAAAAGGGAAAAAAAGAGGGCCCAAATATTGCCTGTTCAGCCTGACATCAATACCAGGGAAGATCGTAGAGCAGATAATTAAACAGTCAGTTTGTAATAACCTAGAAAGCAATGCTGTGATCATTAAAAGTCAACATGGGTTTCTCAAAAACAAGTCATGCCAGACTAATCTTATCTCTTTTTGTGATAGAGTTACAAGCTTGATAGATGATGGAAATGCTGTGGATGTAGTATATCTTGATTTCAGTAAGGCCTTTGATGAAGTTCCCCATGACATTCTTGCAAAGAAGCTAGTAAAGTGTGGGCAGGACATTGCTACTGTTAGGTGGATTGTAGTTGGTTGACTGACCGAAACCAAAGGGTGCTCATCAGTGGCTTCTCTTCATCCTGGAGAGAAGTGACTAGTGGGGTGCCACAGGGTTCTGTCCTGGGCCCAGTGCTATTCAACATCTTTATCAATGACTTGGATGAAGGAGTAGAGGGCATGGTGATCAAATTTGCGGATGACATCAAATTCAGAAGGGTTGCTAATACATCAGAGGACAGGATCAAAATTCAAAATAAACTTAACAGATTGGAGAGCAAGGCCAAAGCTAACAAAATGAATTTTAACAGAGAGAAATGTAAGGTCCTATATGTAAACAGAAAAAAATGGAATGCACAAATATGGGATGGGGGGCACATGGCTGGATAATAGTACATGTGAAAGGGATCTAGGAGTCTTGTTGGACCACAAGCTGAACATGAGTCAGTAGTGTGGCAGCTAAGAAAGCCAATGTGATTCTTGGTTTCATCAATAGGAGTATAATGTCTAGATCAAGGAAAGTAATGGTACCACTCTATTCTGCTTTGGTTAGACCTCATCTGGAATACTGTGTCCAGTTCTGGGCACCTCAGTTCAAGAAGGATATTGACAAGCTAGAATATGTCCAGAGGAGGGTGCCCAAAATAGTGAAGGGTCTGGAAGCCATACCCAATAAGGAGTGGCTTAGGGAGCTGGGTATGTTTAGTCTGCAGAAGAAAAGGTTAAGAGGGCACATGATAGCCGTGTTTAAATATTTAAAGGGATGTCATGTCAAGGAGGGACCAGGCTTGTTTTCCATTGCTCCAGAGACTAGGACGAGCTCGGAGCAATGGATTCGAGCTACAAGAAAGAGATTCCACCTAAACCTCAGGAAGAACTTCCTGACTGTCAGAGCTGTTTGGCAGTGGAATATGTGCCTGGGAGTGTGGTGGAGTCTCCTTCTTTGGAGGTTTTTAAGCAGAGGCTGGATAGCCATCTGTTGAGAGTGCTTTGATGTGTGTTCCTGTATGGCAGGGGGTTGGATGGCCCCTGTGGCCTCTTCCAACTCTAGGATTCTATGAAAATGTGATCTCATTCTACTGTACAGATCTGTTGTTGTTTTTTACCTGGCCTTTGTTATCTGCTTATGTAGATAAGTCATTTCAAAGGAAAAGCTAAAACATTAACATTTGCTGTCACTTTCCAACCAAAAATTTAACATTTGTGTTAGGATTTGTGAACTCATACAAAATGTTTCTGGTTGCTTTGGTCACAAAATTTTAATCTTATTTGGCAGTAACCTTTAAGAACAATTAATAGTTTTTCAAGTATAGCTAGTTGTCCTTGACTATCATTGACTTTCAAATGGTTTACTTCTCAGAGTTGCTTTGGGCTAGAGTACAGCAGAGAGAGAGCTTTTACTAAGGCATGGTAAAGTCTAACTCATTGTGTTTTATCATTTAAGGGATTGCAGTGTGTAATGTTCCAGCTGCCTCAGTGGAAGAGACAGCAGACTCTACAATGTGCCACATCTTGAACCTATACAGAAGAACCACCTGGCTTCATCAGGCCTTGCGAGAAGGAACAAGGGTGCAGAGCGTGGAACAGATCCGGGAAGTCGCTTCTGGAGCTGCAAGAATCAGAGGAGAGACCCTGGGCATTATTGGTTTAGGTATGCCAATGTAGAATAACTAAGCAGTGGTGGTACTAGTAGTAGTAGTAGTAGCTGTAGCAGTAGTAGTAGTAGTTGCTAGAATTGAATTATGGATACTAGAGAGTGCCATGCTGCCTGTTCTTTGCATGGAAAGTTGATTTTAAGTTAAGCCTACTGGACTGTGTATTCCCCCCAAAATAATATATTTATAATATAGTTGTAAAAACAATGATAATCGTGTTTCATATCATTTGGTTTTCCAGTGTTTAAAATTACTCCATTGTTTGTCCTTCAAGAACTTTCAAGCTGGGAACCTCTGTGTGTATCCTTAGTGGTCTCAGTTCAGACATAATGTTACTCTGGTTTAGCATTATATGAGTGATAATTGGCCCTGGGAGCTCCCCACTCTTCTCTCCCTGTGACAGGGCCATGAAAAGATTAGAAGGTTTTCTTCTGTTTTCAACAAATTTTGATTACTCAATGTGTTGGTTTGGGCAATCATACCAGCAACCTTGCATCAGTAAGCTGAAATGTGAATGAGACCTCGTATCGCCTGCTTTTGCAGTTAGTGCAAAGAAACCAGCAACTCCCCAGTTTACCATCACTGGCCAGCTTTGGGACAAGCCAGAATATTAATTTAATTTTGAGCTGTAGAGTTGTGTCTTGGCACGTTTTGAAACCATTCACCATAGCTTCCTGGTTCATACAGAATGAGAGACTAATAGAAGATCTCCTGATTTCTTTGCGCATTTAATAAATGGAAGTGCAAATGAGTTTTATGCAAGGGCAGAAGTTCTGTTCATTGCTTGACTTGTTAAATTAAACTATGATTAGGTTGAAACCCGGATCAACTGTGATAAATAATTGTGGTTTGTTTTCATAAACTGTATTTAAAATTAAGCATACCTCCACTTTTGTCTACAATGATAAATGATAGTTCACTGAAAAAGAAAGTGAAGGCTTCTGCTCACAGAGACACTGGAGGAAGAGAGGAAGACAAATACACAAGCATATAATCTGAAATTATAGTTTAGCACTGCATTTGTGAACTATATATGTGGTTGCTTTACACCTGCCTAACATTTTTTGTAAAATATATTTCCTTCAGGACGGGTTGGGCAAGCAGTTGCACTGCGTGCAAAGGCCTTTGGATTCAACGTAATTTTCTATGACCCATACCTCTCAGATGGCATTGAACGTGCTCTTGGACTTCAGCGGGTGAACACTTTGCAAGATCTGCTCTTTCACAGTGACTGTGTCACCCTCCATTGCAGCCTGAATGAACACAATCATCATCTTATTAATGACTTCACCATTAAACAGGTATACATCAGATTAAATTATGAGATGAGCGTGTTAATCTGTTGCAGCAAAACCAACACAGTCCTGTGGAACCTTAAGACTAGCACACTGCACGTGGCCTAAGATTTGTGGACTTCAGCCCACTTTATCCTTTGCTGGAGTCCACAAAAGCTTAAGCCACATAAAACTTGTTAAACTGCCTTTTAAATGGTTCTGTATTGAATTGCAATAGATAAAGTAAGCATCATTTTTGTAGCAATTATGAGCATTCAAAATACATGGACATTACCAAAGAAATTGTTAAAACAGTCCTACAAATCAGGGCAATATCTTTAACACCATACTACAAAGTTATTGTAGTACTTGCTTGCTTGCTACACAAATATGCGTATTTGTGGGAATAACTCTTATTTTCTGTTTTGTATGACCCACAGCTTCTATATGTGGAAGAATAAATATATCCTGTCATTGTGATTTATAACTTTGATCTTTATTTACTTAGGCATTTAAAGCTGATAAATGGCGCTCTGTGAGGAAACTTCTGCATGTCACAATTCGACTAAGTGTAATGAGTGACTAGTGCCCCCTTGTGTTCAGTGCCAAAGCCTCCCTTCCCAGTTAATTTATTTGGAAGACTACTTGTGAAAGATAATAGAAAAAGGTCATTTGGGCTTTCAGATATTTGCAAATTGCCCACAGTTCTTACAGGCATAACTTTATGTGTGTTTTATTTATCTCAAGTAATAATGAGACCCGCATCACCTCTGTAAAGGACTGTGCTCCACATTTAAGCTACAGGTGAAGGATTGCGTGAGAAGTGGTACTTTCGAATATTCAGTGACTTCTCTGAGGTCTGATGACTGCATATATCTGATGAAATCAGGTCTTGACCTTGGATACTGATTTATAACATAGGTTCTTAAGGATGGCCTCCTCTCTTAAGCTCCTTTGGAGAATAGTATTCTCCAAAAGCCACTCATTGCGTTACTGGTTAGGGATTGGCAACCTGTGCTTCACTGCATTATTCATTCTGCCAGTCTCCAAAGTAATTTGTACCATTCCTCATTTGATTCTTGTTACTTTCCCCAGCATTGTATATGAACTAGAATCTCAACAAGAAATAAATTTCAGTGTTAAAGTCTGTTCATTTGTGGAATAATGTTAATTTATGGGATGAATAAATCGAGAATGTGTTTTCAGAATGTTTATTCAGAGAACCAAAGGAAATACAAGGTTAAATTTATACATTTTCTTGCAGATTTGTAAAGTCTGAATAGTTCTAGATGAAACAAACACAAGTTAACCATGTTACTGAAAGTTACAGTTCTCAGTTTCCTGAAAGGTTTTTATTTTACTAAAGGAAATTGGAATATAAAGGTGTTTTGATCCGTTGTTAATATGTTACATGTTTTTCATTATGTTTACACTTTTGCTGTAACACTTGTTATGACTTAAGATATATTATTCTGTTTTTGATAAGGGAAGGGATAGTAAGCAAATATGAATGAGCAAACATATTTTATTACTGTACTTTTAGTAATTTCTGTGAGCTTTGCTTTTAAAACTTGCAGAAAAGTGGCCTGGGGCTTGTTTTTGTGTTTATAGATGCTAGGAAAAACAATATATGCTTTTTCTCCAATTATATCCTAAATAAGGCCAAGGCATTTCCATTCAATAATTAATCCTTGAATTTCCTTAATTGTGGCTTGACTTCATGCAGTATACCCTATTTGCTAGCGTACAAAATTCACTTTTCTTCCCAAAAAATACTGTTTGAAAACAGGGTACATCATATACGCCAATGTGTCGTCTACACTGGTAAATAGTATTTGCTGACATATAAAAGAAGTGCATCTTATACGCTGGTGCGTCTTATATGCCGGCAAATACAGTATAGAGCACAAGTTTAGGGCCATTTTAACTGTATGGAATGTGTTTTAACCATTTTCTGAAAGATTTTCCTCAGAATTTCCTAAATTTGCAATACAGCTAACATGCAAAATGTGCTTTTTTGCTTCAACTTTGTTCACCTAGTCATGATAAAGGTGCATTTTTATTTGTTTGACTTAGATATTTGCACCCATAAAACCCAAGTGGTGAGAAACACATTTATAAAAAAATACTTCTTAATCGTATTTTTCCAAGCTGGTTCAACCAGTTAGTGGTCCACTTTCTGTTGACCTTCCTCATCACAGTTGTTTCTTTTCATCATAGAGATCTGTCTCAAGAATTTTATTACACATTTTAAATTATGCTTCATCTTTTTAACTTTCTGCAGATGAGACAAGGGGCCTTCCTTGTGAACACAGCTCGAGGAGGGCTAGTAGATGAAAAAGCACTTGCACAAGCCCTGAAGGAAGGCAGAATACGAGGGGCAGCCTTGGATGTGCATGAGTCAGAACCATTCAGGTGACTGTGCTTCCTGTCTGTGTGTTTTTAAATTAGTGCCTCGTCCATCAGGAGAAGAAAGAGATCCCTGTTTATGGAGACATTTATATGGTCCTTTCAAAAAAATTGAATATTCCAAGTACCTCATGTACTTGCTGAGCCCTCCTTGTTAAAAATATACTTCTGAGGAGCTCTGGACTAGCCAGACTGAACAGTAGCCTAGAGAAGAAAATAAAATGTACCCCACATTTGTTTATTTAAAAAAAACAACAACCAAGTCCAGATCCATATCATCGATGACGAGACCTTTGTATACCTTTATGTCTTTGCAGAAGGAAGAAGTCAGTTTGTCCAGTTTTTTATGTGGCCTTTTGTTTCTTTTAATATAAGTAATTTCTCCCTGGCAAAGTAGCATGTTCAGTTCACTCCTGCTTCCAGATAGTAGGAAATTAACATATTCCCAACTCCCTTCCCTCAAATCTTGAGGCAACAGGCACATTTCTTCATAGAGTCTGTACCTGCAGTTTATAAAAGTCTGCAGTTTATTTGCATAACATGATTTCCATCTACCTTTTCTTGCTATGAATTTACTGAGATACAGGTAGCATATTTTGGTGAATTTGCTGAGATACTTGTAGTAGGTTTTGATATCTGTGGGACCTAACAGGTTCTGTTAATTGAAATTGATTCAGACAGTAGAAAGTGATTGTTCTCATGGATGCAAACACTAGAGATGTTGTGAAGGACAGATCCCTCAAAGACCTCTGATCTTTTTTCATTGCCCTCAAGATACCATAGTACTATGAAATGATTTTGTTAAGTTTCCTCATCCCATTTTATCCCAGTTTTACAGAACCAGTTTGAGCCATTAGGGTACTATTTAGGCTGGGTGTAATATAAGAAGAAGCTTAGATTATTGAATTGTGTACATGCTTATATAATCTTGTTGAATTGGTAGAATTGGTAACTTCATATATAGTGCCACCACAACTTAATTTAAGTCCCCCCATTTTCTCTAGAGGCTGTCTTAACTATTTGTATTTATTACATTTGTATCTGGCCTCCATGCAGAAAATTCTATGAAAACGTCTATAGCCTTGGCTTTGAAATCATCTTCATCCAAAACTGTTCCCTAAGGAAGTGTTGTTCACCTTGCTGTTTTGTCAATATTATTATTGCTGTTTATGGTATCGAAATCTAAAATGGGAGTTCAGCTAAAGGTTTTAAGCTTTTGACTGCTCAGTTAGCAGAACATGGACAGAACTAAATACCCAGAAAACACGATTACTTTTCAGTGTAGCTGTTCATTTTTAACACATACCCAGAACTTTCCATGAAAGAAGAACCAAATGCCTCCCTTGTGTTTTTCTATGCAGTTTTAGTCAGGGCCCTCTGAAGGATGCACCAAATCTGATTTGTACTCCACATGCTGCTTGGTACAGTGAACAGGCATCGATAGAGATGCGGGAGGAAGCTGCACGGGAGATCCGGAGAGCCATCACAGGTGCCAACCATAATTGTCCTCTATGTTGTTTCCCTGGTTGTTTCCTTGGCCCAATGAACTTTTTTTCATGGAGGCTTCCATTTGTACAACACCAGTAGCACAAGGAGCACCAAATTGGCTTACGATAGCGCTTACTAAAGGGCAATATTGCTAATCTGTTATATGTTGACATTTGAGTACCATATAATGAGCAGTATTATATACAGTCTGTATCTGTTTTATCATCTCCTTTCCTCTCTTCAGTCATGCTGTTTCTCACTTGGAAAATGAGGATGGAAATTGAACTTGCCATCCTTGACTCCATGGTTGAATAGATTTGGGAACGTAGGACTCCCACATCCAAGGCTCAAAATAGAGGACCACTTACTATTCACAGAAGAAAGGAGGAAACTTGTCCAGAGTTGATGTGTGTCCTTCTGCCCCTTACTTGTTGTAAGGACTTTCTCCATAGTGAAGCTGACATAGTAGCTTTTATTAAATGACCTTTAACAGTTAACTTCCCAGTCAGTTTTAAGAAATAAAATAAGAACCAATTTAAGATTATTGAACAAATTTTCTGCATTTCTGCACCAATGGTAATTTTAACATGTGTGCACACTTATCCTCCTTGGGCATGGTTCCTTCTGCAAATGGAAAGGACTTACCATCCTGCAGACGCTTTCTTGGTATAACCCTCCCACACCACCTACCATCTGGTTTCAGAGAGCAGGGAGCAAAATTTCAGCCATCTGAATATGGAAGAGGTAAATAATGAAAGTTTCCTCTCCTCCTTGTAAGAGCAGGACTGTTATATGAGTAGCATATTTTGTTGATAGCGTCTCTGAATCCAACCCACTTTGTAGCAAAGGAAGATTCAGTTGAGAAGTAGAGCCTTGGGGCTCTACTTTGGGGATATATGTGAGATATAAATCATAAATCATTTTCCATTTGCAGTCACAACATCTATTCCTTGAGATCTCGGTCTGTTCCTGTTCTAGGGTAACAGAGTCCAGTGATCATCTCAAGAATCCTCCATGCTCTCCAGTCTGGAGATAAATGTAGGTGTTCTGAGGGGCAAATCATGCCAGTAGAAAGCAAATTACGTTACTTTACCTTGTGCTGGAAAATCAAGTGAAAATGCTGTTTTGTTTCTTACAATCTTTACCTGATGAAGAAGCCAGAGGGCTTTGAAAGCTAACTTAATATTTTGGTTTTTTTTTGTTTTTTCACTTTCTGTTTGGCCTAATAAGGAGACCAGCTATGTGTAATATGGATTTTGAATTTTGTTTTATGGTCAACGTGACTACCCCTGCAACGTTACGGTATCTACTATAACTGGAAAGAATTGGCCATGCTAAGGTCATCCATTGTTTTATATATATGTGTGTGTGTGTTTTGTTTGAAAATTTTTGAATTTACTTATACTGTAATATTTGCCTGATTATTAGGTCGTATTCCAGATAGCCTGAAAAATTGTGTTAACAAAGAACACTTGACTGCAGCTACACATTGGGCCAGCATGGATCCAGGAGTTGTTCACCCTGAGCTTAATGGTGCTGCCTACAGGTAAGAATGCAGGGAGAGAAGTTTTTGTTATCTCTCATTTAATCAGGTAGTTCTCAAGACAGTTTCCAGAGTGGCAGTGCTTTCTTTTGCCCTCTGTAAACTGTTCTGCCCTGTACTGACAGTATATATACTGACAGCTAGTTTCAGTATGTTTTGATGCAATCAGTGAATGTCAAAAAAGTTAATGTAACTTCTTCTCTTTGTCTCTCAGCAGGTATCCCCCTGGAGTTGTAAGTGTGGCTCCACCTGGCATACCTACGGCAGTAGAAGGAATAGTCCCCAATGCCATGTCCTTATCACATGGGCTCCCACCTGTTGCTCACCCTCCCCATGCTCCTTCTCCTGGCCAAACAGTCAAACCAGAAGCTGATAGAGACCACCCAAGTGACCAATTGTAGCCTAAGAGAACATCATTCCCAATGTTGGTGGTTGCCACTTTGGAAAGTGTTGGGAAATCATATGGACTTTCAATAGATGCAAAACCACACACATACAGAGGAGGCCATATATGTTTTAGAAACTGGTCCAATATGCAGTATAAAGAAAAACAATGGTGGGGAAAAGGAAAGAAGATTCAAAAACGTTTATTCCTCCATATAAAATGTAGTTTGTCCCTGTCCAGTGACCTGATTCACTGTTTCTGTGTCCTGTTGGGTTCTTTGTTAAACCAGAGAAGTTAGTAGTTAATTATATCATGAATGTACTTGTCTGTGTACAGTTTTTAGAACATTAATAAGGGTTTGTTTGCTTAGTGGTCAACAAGAAAAAAAAACATAAGGGAGGCATTCGACAAACCAGTTTTGAGATTTTGAGATCTTTTGTTTTTATATGTTTAAAAATGCCCAAAAATGAGGCAGTTGGTGAACTTCTCAGGACAACAGTTTTATCCCATTTTTCTTTCTAAGCCACACAGTGCATTGTTTTTTCTACCTTCTTGTCTTATTTTTTAGAATAATTTAATAAAATAAAAACAAGTTTCTCTTAATTTTGGCACAAATTTCCCTTATTTCAGAATGAAGACATTTCAAAGAGGTTTTTGAGGTGGAAATAAAGGTTTTGTATAAACAAGCATCATGTTTTTTGTCACCATTAAAGTATATATTATTGGTGGGGTGCAGCGACAGAAAGAGATTGAAAGAGGCACTAGACTACTGAAAAGTAGCAGGATTTCATTGCCTACATGGATTCTTTCCTGGTAATGTGGTAGGCTAGCAATATTTTGGGTTGAAATCATGTTTGTGACTGTATCCATTTGTATGAATTATTTTAAAGAAATAAAAATTCCAAACAAGTATCACGTGTGGCTTTTTTAAATTCTTGGTAACTATTCACCTTTTATTGGAAGCCGTAGATTGTCCATCTCCAGATGCATTTTGCTCTGTGTCATTGTATTGCTCTCTTAGAAGAAAAGCAATGTATTATTTTCCCAGTCTTTAACAGTCTTGAACATAAAGATAATTTAGCTTTGCTTCTGAAAGAACATCAGCCAGTTATGGAACTTTTTTTTATAATCCCCACATCAGGTTTGTACAAATATACAACAATAATAGTAATAAATAGTATTCTACACATTTTGCAAAACTAATTTGACTAAGAATAAACTGGCAGCACAATCCTAACCTCATGGCATAAGAAGTGGACACTGTTAAACTGACTTCACTGATTCTACAAATGAACTTTCTATTCTACCTGCCTACCTATTACATGCTTTAATAGTACATATGAGTATCTAGGTGAAATGCTTGGTAGTTGCTAATTTGGAATCTCAATAAACTGTTATTTCTGTTCCCGTCTTTATGTCATTCAGCCACTGAAGAAATTTGATGAAATACATTACTGATTAAGGACTCTGTCATCTTAACTTTATAACCTTTTTTTTTCTTTTTTGCCAAACTGTTCTGTTAGGAGTATCTACATTTAATGACACGAGTCTTCACTTTTCTTTCTGGTTCATAGACTTTGTTACCTTGAGATAAAAAGGTAACCACTCCATCTCACAATTGTCTGCCATCCTCGAGCAGATTACAGATTGCATTTCAGACAAGTCTTTTCTTCTTCTTTTGTTTTACACAATTTGTATTGATTTAAATAACTATAAGACCCTGATTGGAGCAGAATAAAGGTCTGCAGTCCTGTATCCCCAGCAGCTATCCACCAGATATCTTTAGAAAGCCTGTAAGTAGGGGATGAAGGAAATAGTCTTTTCCTGCTGTTAATCCCCAGGAAATAGTACAGAAGGGCTTGTTGTTGCTGTTGTTGTTGCTGCTGCTGCTGTGTGCCTCCAAATCATTTCCAACTTATGGCAACCCTAAGGCATAAGTTGGGAATAACTTGAAGGCACACAACATAGGGTTTTCAGAGGGCTGTGAAGGTGTGACAAGCCCAAGGTCACCTAGCGGATTTCCATGGCTGAGTGGGGAATTGAACTCTGGTCACCAGGGTTGTAGCCCAGCACTCAAACCATGCTGGCTCCCACAGAACGGCTTACTGCTTCTGAAACAGAGGCTGCATTTAACCATGACTACAAGCCATGGAAGAGATTTGCCTCCACAAATTTGCCAAACCCCTTTTAGAGCCATCCGAGCTAGCCTAGTAGCCATTGTCACATCTTGTGACAATGTATTCCATCAGCTGCCCATTTCATGCATGAAGAAGTCTTTCCTGTTGTTTGTCCTTAGTCTCCTGCTTTTTAGTGTCATTAGCTGATCCCAGGAGATCACTATGAGAGAGGAACAAATTCTCAATGCACTTTCTCCATACCATGTCCATTTTCCTAAAACTTGTGCTTATTTTTCTAAGCAACCATGTTCCAGTCACTATATCCTATTTTTGGGTGTGAGTTCCTCCAGCCAAGTGTGTGCTGCACCACAGATGTTTGTGAAGATACCAGTTGTTTTCACAATAATGCCTAATTTGGAATTCACCTTTTCAGTCATTTAAATCTGGACATTCAGGATTTTGTGGCATTTTGAAAAATTCCAAGTCATCACTAAAATGGAGGTGGTAATCATGATGATGGTAGCCCACACATATGAGAGTCTGTTTAACCACTATCTTGTGAATTGCTTTGACGGGGGTGGAAGGTAAGGTTCAGAAAGCTGAAAGGTATCTTCGTCAAGATACCGGGACTGAGTCCCAAGACTGGGACTCACAGCAGCTGACAAAATAATAACAGTAAAATTAAAAACATACTAAAAAAAACCCATTAAGACAGAATTGAACTATCAAGAAGGTTGAAACAGTTTAAAATGTACTCTTACAAAAACAGTTTAAAATACATTTTAAAACAATGCAGCCTTCAGTATTAAAAGCCTGTAAAAAGGGTTTTTGCCTGCTGACATGACAGCAAGAGGGGACACTCTGGCCTCCCTAGTGGGGGAATTCTAAAATCTAGCAGCAGCCACTAAGAAGGTCCTTTCTCATGTTCCCACCCACCGAACCCACAGATGATTTGGGACTGAGAGGTGGTCCTCTCCTGTGGACCTCAGGGTCCGAGGAGGCTCATAGAGGTAGATACAGTCTTTTTGTCTGGATACAAGTTGTATAGTCCCTTATAGGTATTAGCCAACACTTTGAATTGTGCCTGGAAACAAGTCATACGCTGTTTGGAAGGCCTTCCTTTCACTTGCAAGAGAGCCTCCTCAATACTTTCTTCCTGGGAAAGAGAATAGTTACTCCTTACTTTGGGCCTATTTTGAGAGCCAGTGTGGTATAGTGGTTTGAACGTTGGACAGAGATTCTAGGGGTCCAAGGTCTGAATCCCTGGTTGGCCATGGAAACCCACTCGGTGACCTTGGGCAAATCACACACTCTTAGCTTCAGAGGAATGCAACGGCACATCTCTGAACAAATCTTGCCATGAGAACTGCATGATAGGTTTTCCTTATGGTTGCCATAAGCCATAAATGATGGGAAGGCATACAACAACAATCTTTAGGCTACCAGTGCCTTTGTCATAGCAGCCTTTATGCTGCTGGCACTCAAGTTCTGTTGGCATGTGCCAATATATTTGGCCAACAATACGTTTACATGTGTCAAAATATCCAGTTTGGCTGCTCAGTTCTGCCCTAGGTCCAAATTGGATACATTATACTGGACTAGGTGCACACCTTCTAATTTACAGACGAAACCTTGCTACACATTGATGGGTGACATTTCTGAAATCCACAGATTTAATGCACAGATTTTCAATTAAGAAATAAATAATTTGCAAGCTATGAATGGTCATAAAAAGTCACTAAATTAAATGCATTCAATTTTATTTTTTTGTGTAAGATTCCAGTCTCCACTACACATGGAAGTTTACTCCCTGATCTCTGTAGTATCAGTTTTACCCATTTTGAAATAATTGTTCTGTAACAATTCATTAGCTTGACTGCAGGGCCAGAAGTGAATGGAGGCTGGCCAAAGAAAATCTGTAAATGAAGCAGCTGACAGGCAAGGGCCTCAAGAGGCTGGGAGAGGAGGAAAACATCAAAGCCTAATCTCTTGCCTTTTGAATCTAATTTCCTTTGAGAAGATCTGACAAAAGTGTATTTTAAGAATATTATTTCAAATGCTATAAGATCAAACAGCTAATGATGATCAATGATCTCAGGCTGAGCTCCACTTTGCATGTTGCTCCATTCAGGTAGAGCTCTGCTAAAAAAGGCTTCTCCACAGTTAAGACTCCTATGCCATTTTGGTACAGTTTAAACATCTTTACCTGTCATCAAATTGTCAGGTTCTTTCCACATAATGACAAATGACAATCACAATGACCTAAAGAAAAGTGGAACAAAAGTATGCTCAGGTTGTTACAGACATACTAAATTGGAAGCAATGAAGTTTAGAGTGACACCACCATTGTGGCATAACTTCTCAGATATCAAAAGCAATACACATAGAAATAGGCCTTATGCAAGACAATGAAATGTTGAGGGTCGTATGTATCATTTGTCTATACCTACATGTAAGTATATAAATAGCATCTTGTTCAAGAAGTGTTTGCTAAGTCAATACTGTTTGAAAGAACATCACTGGTATAAAGTCAATCATGTCACAATTTTGGCTTGATGTTTTTATCTGATTTTGACCTGTTGACTTGTATCAGTAACTTCACATTAAAAATATTTTAGACTTGTTCTGTTCTGTTTTGTTTTTTAAAAGATGCCTGTGATATAGTTCTGTGAAGAAAGTCAGGACATGTTCACAACCAAGTATGTGCCAGTTCTTCTTCGTGGTCTCTGTGCCTTACACATTAGGAGCTTTCGTACATGCGCGGTACCGTTCGGAAAATTCTAGAGCTTAGTAGCTTGGCGGGAACCCCTCCCCCATGTATCCACTGAGCATGCTCAGCCCGCTGAGCAACGGTCTCTCCTCAGTTCTTTCTCGTCCGCCATCGCGTACAGAGGTTCTGAGCTTAGAGCGTTTCTTCTTTGGCCTTTTCTTGCAAGTCTTTCTGGTTTTTTGACTCGGTTTCTTGGCATTTAGACTACTCTTACGGATTATGGACTGGCTTGTCGCTTTCGGTGCTTTGTCCCCCCTTTTTCTGGGACTTTTGACCCCGACTTGCCAACCCCCCCCCTCGTCTTCGTCGTTCGTCGCATCTCTTAGTTTGTCTTCAACCTTTCTTTTGGACTTCTATGTCGACCCTTTTCAAACCCTGCAAGAAGTGTGGTTGCAAGGTCGCTACTTCCAACGGGCACAGCGAGTGTCTTCTTTGTTTGGGCGAGGCTCATAACATCAGAGCCTGCCCCATTTGCAAGGACTTCACCTCGCAGACTCTGAGGAACCGGCTGGCACGCCTCAAGTCTTTCTGTTGGGAGTAGTCTTTGTCTCCTCAGGACCCTGCCCCAGTAAGGAGCCCGTTGAAGATGGCAAAGACCCGACTGACGACCGCACTCCCGGTGTCTTCTGTGTCTTCCGATCCCGCCGCGCCGATGGTACCAGCCTCGGTACCGGTGCATAAGCTACCGAGGATACCAAAGATCTCGGCGGCTTCCTCATCGGTGACTCCTGGAGAGGCCCCTGCGGGCTCGTAGGGTGCCAAGCCCTCTAAGACGCTTACTGCCGCCCAGCGTAAGCGCCTGGCGACTTCGGAGTCTGAAAAAGAAAGGGAGAAGAAAAAGAAGAAGACGAAGGACAAGCGTGGGTCTCCAGCTAGACCGGCTGTCCTTACTCCACCTTCCACCTCGACCCAGCGAACGGTTGACCCCGGTGAAGTCCCAGAACCCCAAGTGATCTTTGAGGTTTCTGATGTGGACGACCCGGTGGCCTCCCCGACTCCCTCGGAGCCACCACTTTTGGAGGAAGAGACCTCTCCGACCGAACGCCCTGTTCTGGCGGCCCGCTCGGAGGATAGTCCACCTGCTCCCCAGACCTCACTAACATCTCAAGGTTCTGTCGGTAGAAGCATTTTGCCTGAACGGCGTTCTTCCTCACACCACCGGTAGCTCTTCCCCGAGTATCGGGACCGCCCGGTCTATTCAGAGCATGGGACTGTGCATCTCTCCCCATGTCGTCGGGATCTTGAGCACCGCGCCCGTGACGACCGAGGGGACCGTCCCGAATATAGACGATCCCCCCAAAGGGATCGGGAGGATTATCCAGGATGGCCACAGCCACCTCGGGACTCACCTTACTCATCGGCGTCCTACGCCCTGAGATACGGCCAGGAGCATGTCTGGAGGGAGTATCCTGGTTCCTACAGGTCATATTCTCCCTCTTACCGAGACCACCCTGATGTCGGCCGCTGGTCCCCTTATCGCCGCTCCAGATCGCCTTCCAGGGGAGCTGAGCATCGCCCTCGCTGTGAGCGTACTCCATCACGCTCCCCGAGATGAGTGCCTCAACATCGTCGGTCCTGAGAGCCTTCCCCTCATCACCAGCCGATTTCTCCACCTCCACGGGTGACATCTATGGTGTCCCGCCCGACATCTGAGGCTGTCTCCACCCAGCCTGCTCCTTCTGCGGTCGCCAGTCACTCAGGCGCTTCCACATCCAGTGTCTTCACTGGTTCCTCCGGCGACGACTGCGCAACCACTTGCGGCTCCGAAGACGGTCTCGCTGCCGGTACCGTCTCACGCCCAATCACCTGCGCACCGGTCGGACCGTTCTCCTGACAGGTCCTCCACGGCGTCCTCCCAGGATTACGACTCTGAGTCGGACTCTAAGGACTCTACACCCGTCTCACACGAGTCTCTTCCCTTGGCATTCGGGGATCCAGCTCCTGAGTCGGCTCCTGGGGATGTGCGACAGTTCTCAGACATCCTCCTTCGGATGTCGAAAGCCCTGGGTCTGAAGGTGGCGGATCCGGCTCCGGCGGTGCAGGACACGGTTTTCCACTACGTGGATACCCACCCTCCTGCGGCAGCCCCGCTACCGTTCCTGCCCGCCTTGATGGAGGCCCTCAAACACCCGTGGCCTCAGCCGTCTTCAGCCCAGCCCATACCACACAGGCTGGAACACCTCTATCGGGCCCAGAAGGAGGATGCTGAGTTCTTATTCAATCATCCTCAGCCCAACTCAGTGGTGGTGGAATCGGCGCAGACCAAGGGTGGTTCCAGGCCCCACACGACACCACCAGACAAGGAAGGGCGTTGTTTGGACACTTTTGGAAGGAGGTTCTATTCTGCCTCCTCCTTGGTGGCGAGGGTGTCCAACACCCAAGCTTGCATGGCAGCCTACCTGCGCAGCCTTCTCGACAAGTTCGCCCCTATTCTCTCCACTGTTCCAGAGGAGAGTAGGGCGAGCGCTAACCAATTTTACAACGAAGCGGTAGCACTCGCGAACCAACAGATCATCTCATCAAGACATTCTGTGGAGGTAGTGTCCCAAGTCATGGTCGGCTCTGTCGCCCTCCGAAGGTATGCCTGGCTGTGATCCTCAGGCCTCCAGGAGGACACCCGGAAATGCATTGAGGACCTCCCATTTGACGGCAAGGGTCTCTTCAATGCGTCAACGGACAAGGCGATGGACCACATCGTCAAGGCCCGTCTAATGGCCAAAAAGATGGGGATCCATTAAGCTCCGCAACCTGCCGTGGCCCGCGGCCTGCGTGGCGCTGTTCGTCCTCTGCGAGCTTCCGACCTCGCTCGCCCAGGTCCGGATCCTCTTGGACTCCCACCACATCTTCCTCCAGACGTCCTGCACGGGGCCGACAGACGGCTTCCAAGAAGTCTTCATCAGGATCCAAATCCCGCTTTTGATGGGATCTGCAGGACTCTACCTCAGCCAACCTTCCGTCTGCCATCAGCCCTAACGAACCATCCCACGCTGGCCAAACACCTCGACTCGTGGCGATCGATCACGTTCGACTCTTGGGTGCTCACCATTGTTCGGCTTGGTTATGCCATCGAGTTTGCAAGTATTCCACCTCGAGGCGTTTTCTACTCCACCCGGGCCAGCCCAGCTCTGCTGGAAGAGATCCAGTCCCTCCTCCAGAAGGGAGCGATCGAGCCGGTCCCGCCCTCGGCCACTACCACCAGCTTCTACTCCCGGTACTTTATAGTACCGAGTCGGACGGGACCCTACGACCTATTTTGGACCTCCGAGGGGTAAACGAATACATCCGCCCCAGGAGGTTCAAGATGGTCACCTTGTCGACGATCCTACCCTTCCTCCGCCGGGGAGACTGGTTCGCTTCAATCGACCTGCGGGATGCTTATTTCCACATTTCCATCCGTCAGCAGCACAGACGATACCTTCGGTTCGCGATCCACGGCACCTCCTACCAGTATCGGGTGCTGCTGTTCGGCCTCTCCACTGCACCGAGGGTGTTCACGAAGTGCATGGCCCCTGTGGTCTCCCACCTGTGGACGAAGGGCATCACCGTCTTCCCCTACCTAGACGATTGGCTGCTGGTAGCGTCCTGCAAGAGCAAACTGTACTCAGACATCCATCTAACGCTGTCCCTCCTGACCCGCCTGGGTCTTTGGGTCAACCCAAAGAAGTCACATCTCGAGCTGGCGAGATTGTTGGACTTCATCGGAGCCACCCTGGACTCGGTCTCAGCCAGGGCCTACCTGCCTCTGGAGCGGGCTCGTACCCTCCGTCGATCTGCTGCGGCCGTCCTCGATGCCCCAACGATATCGGCCAGGAAGATACAACAGCTCCTGGGCTACATGGCCTCCACCATGGCTGTCACGTACCTGTCAAGGCTGCGAGCGTGCCCCCTGCAACACTGGTTTGTCAGAGCCTTCAATCCGCTCCGAGACGACCAGCACCTGCAACTTCGACTGCCGACACCAGTACGTCGCTCTCCGCTGTGGTGGCTCTCGACCGTCATCTCCTGTCTGGGATGCTGTTCACATGACGGACCCCTCGGCTCACAATCACGACCGACGCCTCCCACTTCGGATGGGGAGCGCATTGCGACGACCTCAGAGTCCGAGGTCGATGGACTGGAGATGAGACCGCTCTCCACATAAATGCCCTCGAGCTCCTAGCCATCGGGAAAGCTCTGAGAGCGTTCCACAATCTGGTTGCTGGACAGGCGGTACTGATCCTGACCGACAACACCACGGCGGTTTGTTATGTCAACAGACAAGGAGGGACCCATTCTACCACGCTCCTGACCATCGCTCTCCAGCAATGGGACTGGTGCGTGTCCCTCCAAGTTCACCCTGTTGCCGTCCACCTGGCAGGACAGGAGAATACAACAGCAGATGCCCTGAGCAAGGACACTTCTACCAACCGCAAGTGGTCCCTCTCAGAGGACGCGTTCCGCTTGATACGGTGCCGCTGGGGCGATCCGCATCAATCTCTTCGCCACGGTGTCGAACGCCAAGTGTCGCCAGTACTGTTCGAGAGCCGGCCAGGGACTGAACTCCCTCGGCGACACGTTCCAGTACCGATGGACAGAGGGTCTCCTGTACATCTTCCACCATTCCCCCTGCTGGGCAGGGTGGTCGCCAAGATCCTGGCGGACCGAGCCGACACCATCCTAGTCGCCCCGTACTGGCCGAGGCAGCATTGGTTCACTCCGCTGCTCGAGGCCTCTCGGGGACTGCCCCTCAGGCTTCCGGCAGCACCCAACCTGCTGTCTCACTCCGACGGTCGCGTTCTCCATCCCGACCTGCCTCTCCTGGACCTCCACGTGTGGAGGATAAAGCCCTAGACGATCCCACTATCCAGGACGTCCTTACCGCGGCTAGAAAGGATCGACCCGCCGCAACTATGCCTACAAGTGGCGGCGGTTCGTGGCTTTTGCGGAGGAGCGTGGAGACACAGTATCGCCAGTTGCTCTCGGTACCGTGCTCCACTTCTTGCTTCACTTGAAACAAGAGGGTCTCTCGTTTTCTTCGTTGAAGGTGTACCTGTCTGCCATTGTGGCCTACCAACCCTGAGGCTCTCCTTTGGTAGCGCTCTTCCGGGATGCCACGATGAAACAGTTCCTGAAGGGACTCCACCATCTATACCCGCCGGTATCACCGCCGTTGCCTCCATGGTCCCTATCTTTGGTACTCTCTCAACTTACGAGACCACCCTTTGAGCCTATGGCCACTGCTGATGATAGGCTCCTGACTCGCAAGACCGCTTTCCTGGTGGCTGTCACCTCTGCTAGGCATACCAGCGAATTGACGGCGCTATGTGTCGACAACCCCTTCCTGGTTTTTCACCGGGATAAGGTGGTTCTCCGCCCGGCCTTTTCTTTCCTCCCAAAGGTCGTCTCTCATTTCCACCTTAACCAGGACATCATCCTTCCGACCTTCTATCCTAATCCAATGACCCCTCTTGAGAGGTCTTTGCACACCCTGGACGTTCGAAGGGCCCTGGCCTTTTGCACTCAGAGGACTGCAGCCTACAGGCAGACCCCTCACCTGTTTGTCTGTCACAGTCAGCGTCGCAGGGGCCGCAAGGTGTCCACCCAGAGATTCTCCAAGTGGGTGGCCCAGACAATCCTGCTTGCTTATGACATGGCCAAGCAGCCTCCTCCTGACTTGCTTCGGCCACACTCCACCAGAGCTGTGGCATCCTCAGCAGCCCTCTTGCGAGGTGTGGACCTTCAGGAACTTTGTTGAGTGGTGGCCTGGTCCAGGTCCTCGACTTTCATCTGCCACTATCGGCTGGACTGTCGGTCCAGGAGGGATGCCCGGTTTGGACGAGCGGTGCTGGCCTCCGTACTCTAGGGACCTGACCCACCGTCCTTCTGGTAAGCTACAAAGTCTCCTAGTGTGTAAGGCACAGAGACCACGAAGAAGAACAGGTTGCTTACCTGTAACTGTGGTTCTTCGAGTGGTCATCTGTGCCCTTACACACACACACCCAACCGTCCCCTCACTCTCAGGTCCCCTTTTTTGCGGCGGCCTTGTAGAACTGAGGAGAGACCGTTGTTCGGCGGGCTGAGCATGCTCAGTGGATACATGGGGGGAGGGGTTCCCGCCAAGCTACTAAGCTCTAGAATTTTCCGAACGGTACCACGCATGCACGAAAGCTCCTAGTGTGTAAGGGCACAGATGACCACTCGAAGAACCACAGTTACAGGTAAGCAACCTGTTCTTTTAGGCTGAGGAGAAGAAGACTTGAAGGGAAGGAAACACACACTGATATACTGGGCCAGCCAACAAGGCAGTAGGAAATCTAGCAGCAGTATGGGACTGGGTTTTTTTTGGTGTGCCTTGCCTCATCATATGCATCTTAAAAAGTACAAAAGGAAGAGATAACTGATGTCCTGGGGCATGTGTTGTCTGAAATTTGACACAGAGGAAATGACAGGAGAAAGATAAACAATCAAATGACAAGAGGAATTATGTTTTGCAAGATCCACTGCACCTTAGAGAGTTCACAAAAAGGCACCTCACAGAGGAAAGCTTAGTCTCAGCAAGGCCCATTAATTGTCTCTGTAAGGAACAGAAGTGCAAGAATCTTGCCTTTCTATCTTCAGGCACAAAACCACCAACCCCTGAAGACAATGATGGGATGTCAAGGGAGCACTGGTGGGTAAGGTGCTTGTAGTGTGGGCCTGTGCATACTTAAATATTTGCATGTCTGCTGACTTCTCCTTGTTTGCTTTTCTATACTCTTTTTCAATATCGGTGTAACCTGCAGCCATTTTCTCTTCTTTCTCTTCCATTAGGCCATGTATTTGATTATGGACAAACACTGTAAGTAAATCTTTTATATGCTTTACAAACAAACAACCTAAACTTGCCAGTACTTGTGCTAGTACCTGTGTGTGCATCAAGTGGGGGACTGGGCTGGTTGTTGTTTAGCTTCTGCCTTGCCTATTGATTACTCTGCTTGAGGGATGTACCCAGCAGGGCCTGGTACAGACATCTGTTCATAAGAGTAGCTTCGTGCTGCTGTAGACTAACTCTCATGTCCCATCTTCTTTTGTCTGAAAGTCGCATTTTTTGTCTGAGTATATTGCTTTGGAAATGGCAATTTAATAATTTTACCTTTAAACAGACTTTTGCTAATAATATACAGCAAATACTGTTCTTATGTGAAAGTGTTAACCCCCGAAAGAACATCTGTCTGTCAACTGAGAGACATAGCAGCAATTCTGAGTTAATTTGTATGCTTCATTTTTTAACTGATTAAGCAGAAAGAGGCTTGTTTTTAATCAAGCTGAAAAAAAGAACAGACTTTATTTGAGAGCAAAGGTTAGTATTCATAATTATGCCTTTCCAGGCTAAATGTAGATTCAAATGATGTATACAGAAGGATAACAGAAATCTAATAGTTCAGAAGGTTTTTATTTTTTTTAATAATTGTGCTAACATTTAATTTCACTCATTGGCAATAACTATTGTGGGTATGATTCAACCAAGATTAGTCATTTCTAGTCATTCCTAAGTCTCATTATCTTGTGAATGAAAGAGAATGTATGCACATGTTTAATTCTTCCATAGAAATATATGAATTTTTTAAGTCCACAAATTGGCCGGATCATGACACGTTTCTTTTCTGAGGCATAAAGACAGTGCTCCTTAAAAATATTTAAACAGACTTTCTGCAATGGCCACTAGGTGGCAAAATACTGCATTATATTGATGCTGATATAGATATGAAAACAAAACCACACATTTGGCCATGGAACACAGAAAAACTGTGATTATAGTAACTTATTAGCAGTATGCATTTTACATGTTAGGATAATATAACAAGATAGTAGAATTACTGTTGCAAAATTTGGCAATCCTTAATAGGCTTTCTTTTGTCCTGATACAATTATATCTATCAGAAACTACTTAATTAACGTAGACCATGTAGCATACAAACAGCATACAGGGAAGCATAGTGGCAGGGTTTCCATTCAAAAGGGTAAAACACGTTTCTTCAGGTGGCCCTATGATGGAAGTAGTTGGTGCTGACACAGCAAGGCTTTTAACATACTGTACCTGTGGAAGTAAGGGGTGGGGGAGAGTGCCAGGAGATGCCACTTTCCATACTTGTTATACTGGCAAATCTCTAGATATTAATATTGATCCATGTTGCCAGATTCCTTGGTACTCTATTGGTTGTCTCCATGAGTCCACATACAGGAAAAGACTCATAACCTCAATCACAGAATTAGTTATTTCATGGTAAACCATACAAAACCTGGTTTCCTTCTTCCTCATTCCTAGTAGTGTTCTACATTCAGGATTTCCAGATTAGAACCTGCCCCCACTCCTTTTTTTTTTCTTTTTTTTTTGAGGGAGGGGAGAATACTGATGAGATTTGGTTCAACTATTGTAATTAAAATTTGTTAAAACATTTTGGAAAATTCATTGACTAAGAAAATGTTTTCAATAGTATGTAGATATAAAAAGTAATTTTATTCAATTTGCCTGCGAAGATGAAATGTATCAGCTTTCCCAAACTTGATGGGCAAATGTGTTGGATTCTCCATCCTCTCCAACCAGCATGGCCAGTGCAGCCAGCAAGGATAGAGATTGTTGTCCAGTGTCTAGAAAACTACAGTTGAGAGCCATTGTAACTTTCTAGATTGTTGTTCCTAGAAAGCCAATAGTACTTCTAATGTTGTATGGGTTTTAGACAAGCCATTTGCCTGCTGAAAGGAAGAAATGTTTGTGGAGAAATATAATGAATAAAAGTAGCAAATTAATGTGTACATCTGCTGAACATATTGAAGTATTACAAGGAGTTCAAGTTATATCTTGTTAGAATTGAATAACAGATCTCCCATTTATCTGAGAACTTATAGATTTCACCCATTACCTAGACTTTCCTTCAAAAACTTTTCAAAAATTAGAAAAGATCCTCTTGTCAAGTTCTTTGAAATTTCAAACTTTTGCTGAGCATTGCAAATTTGTTCTAAGTAAGCTATGGAATTTCTGCTGTTAGATCTCACCATTCATCTATAAAAATAAGAAAAATATAATCAGGCTTGCAATTGGAAAGAAGAATGGAAAGCTATTTTCTTGGAGTATGCTTCAAACTTCAGAGGGGTAGCAGTAAAATATTGTTTTGGTCTGATGTTGGAACTGTTGTGTTACAGGGAATTGCTTGTGACTAAACTTCACTATCTCTTCCATTAGTAAAAAGCAATTTGAAGAGACAGAGTTTTAAATGATATGTGACATGAGGATAAACTGAGCAGGACTTCCACTGCTTCTCTGTTCCTAATTGCTACACCCCAAACTGCTTTGCCGGAAAAGCAGCAACAGTAGGGTAGTTCCACCTTAAATTACTGGCACTGCTCTATTCTTTCAGTTGAAGAAGGGAGAGCAATCAGTAAGTCGAAAATTGAGAAACAAACTATAGTGTACAAATAATGTCATATTAATATTTACCATTATTTGATTTTGAAATATGGAATCTTTAAACCTGCGTATCAGTCCAGAGGGTAAAACAAATTAGAATAGCTACATTTTTATCTAGCATCATAGATTCCCCCCTGCAAGTCATAAACCCCAAGCTTATAGTATGTGCTATTTCTTGCAATAAAATATCTTGCAAGTTGGATTGCTAGATTTTGTTTCTTGCTATGACTTGGAAACTCTTTAACTGGGTTTCTCTCTCCCTAGAGCTAAGCCATTTTCCTGTTCAAAGTATTTTGAAAAATATCCACCTTGGCTTTCCTGTATGTTTTTCATGGCATGAAAAAGTGCATTTCGAGGTGAAACCTCACCAGTAGTGCTCTCAATGTCATTTGCATCTGGAGAGCACACTCTGGGGCCTCTGGGGCAATCAGCCTTGACTACAGAAATAATTGCAAGATGAATCTTGCTCTGGAAACTTACTCATGATGTAAGTGAGAGCCAGTTGGCCTTACACTGTTTAGAGTCTTACAAGGTCTCCTCCTTAATACATGATTAGAAAAACATTTCAGTCACAACATTTCAAACAAGGCTACAGAGAGAGTAAAGTTTACCAGCTTGACTGAGATGGTTAATAGTACTTTGAATGGTTCATTAATCTGTAGCCTTACCTAAATGTTCATAGCGAAATGACAAAAGAAAGGAATTTGTTTGAACCCAATCTTTATTCCCTGTTCTCACTATTCAATGTTCCCTGAAAAGGGTTCAAGCTAGTTTTTCATGTATTTTTTTTGCCCACTTTCTTTAGCCAAACAAACAAACAAACAAGCTTGCTGGACTACATGCTTAAGCTCAACTCCTCTTCCACAATATCAGAGGCTTCAGTACTGAAGCCATATAAGCCATATAAATGTGGTCATATAAATGTGGTCTTGCAGACACATCTGTCTAGTATGGGAACCTCATGGGAAGGTATCCATACTAGTGGGCAGTAGTAGATGCCCTGGGCATCCATGTGTTGATACAAGGCCTGTCACTGTGGCATAGTGAAAACTTCCAGGACAATCTGCATGATTATAGCTTTGCTACATGATACTTCCTCCATGCACTTCAGTCTTCAAGCAATTGTCATCCCAGTGATTGTGTTTGAGAGTTCCAATGGGTCACGTTTTCTGTATTTGTGACATCCTGTTTTATGAGACATGCGAGGACATGCTAAGATACTTTGGCTTTGACTGGAGGGCTCCAGCATCCCCTTGTTCTTTCTTGGTTCACCTGAAATGTCCCATCAGTAATGCTTTGTCTTTTCTCCCACTAAATTTCTGACTTTACATGTTTGAGAAGATGCAAGAGCATATTGTTAGTCATACTCCTGGCTATTATAGTTACTGCAGGAGGCTTTTTAAAAATATTTATATATATGTGTGTGTGTGTGTGTATACACACACACACACACACACACACACACACACATTACAGAGGAGTTAGAGCCAAAGCAAATAATAATCATAATAGAGATTCTGGATATTCTTCACATATGCCTCTATAAATTCTTACAGATGACAAGATGACGCAATTAGTCAGTGCCTCAGTAAATGGGTCAGCACATAATATATTAAACCAACTCAGGGGCTCCTTCCACTTAAAAAGAAATGGAGTTGCTTTCCAGTAATGTCTCTTTCTGTTTTTATATGACAGTCATAACAAAAAACATATATATAAAACTCAATTCTACCATTAGCTTCTGTAGAAAAGGACTAGAAGGAAGCTATTGCTGCAATTCTTCAAAAGTGCCTCTAAAATGTCACCTGTTATTTTGCAACAAATTAAAATAGTCACAGTTTTAGTAACAGGAAAAATTAATTTGCATAAACTAAAGGATTTTGAAGGGATTTCAATGTTTCAGTCACAATCTAATCTAATCTAATCAGTCACAATCAAAGGTTCAGCTTCTATAATATATAGTATCTTATCAGACATTATGATTGGCATCCTGTTCAATATTTATAAGATTTTAAACTGGACTTTTGGGATTCATGTCTACAGCCATTTATGATTGAATGTGACTCCTAAAACTTACCTATTAAGTCAGTGTTCTGCTAAAAGGTTTTCTGAGGATCTACAGATTATAACACTGGGAAATGATGATTCCAGTGTTCTCCTGTTTCTGGGGGACCTTCAGACAAGCAACTGCAGCAGGATTCCAAGAGGTTTCTCCAACTGGTCATTTCAATGTGTCCTGTGACCAGGTGAGCACTAGAGTTATCACTTCCGAGTTCCATGATCTTCAGTGCCTCAGAAACCCTTTGGCTGGGGTGCTGCCTGGCTTCAGAAGCGGGTTTTGGATGGTTAGCATCATCAGAAGTACCTACAGTGATGGAGCTCTGTCATTACTATGTTTCATGATTCAGAGTTTTGGCCTTAGTATGATAATGGAGAAGGAATTCAGAATACTTGGGATAAAGATCTTAGTATTGTTATAGATCAAATAACTTTGAACTCCATATGGAACAATGAATCCATGAAGTTGGTATCTTTGAATTCTGCCACTAGTGGTGTTTATCTGCTCTGGAGTTGAATTTTATAAATGATCCTATCAACCCAGTTGGGCACTGAGAACTCACATGCATATGTGGTGCCAGTCTTATGCGGTATGACAGTTGCGGTTAGAAATCTTTTGAAAAGCAGAATGTATCACCAAAAAGACATGCAAATTGCTCTTGATCTGGGAAAAGTATCTTAAAAGTTCAATTAACAGTGGAGAAACGGGCTCTATAGTCTTGCATCAATGCAAAAACTGATAAAAAGAGCTACAGTGGTGAGAAATGCTCCAAGCCATTATATGTTCAATAAAAAAATGCATCTTTTTTTGCATTATAAAATAAGAATGGTCCAATATATATTCCTCACAACATGGATCTCTATGGAAAAACATCACAGGCTGGTTGTGACAATGGTTGTATGGTTTGGAGATTTACATGATAACTTCTCTGTTACAATTGTTGTTATCAACTATTTATTATGAAACAAACTAAAAAAGACTACAGTTAAATGCAAATGGATGAGAAGAATCATATTCTGCTTCAGGCAATAAACTTTGCTTCTCAATACTCTCTAAATCACATGCTCCTCCTTCTGAGTGTCATAACAATATAGAGAGAAAGGACCCATAAATCTATCTCAGTCCTGGCAGCACAGCTGATAATTCAAACAAAACAAACTGAATATCTCTCAGCTCATTACTTACTTTCATTCAGTAAGCATAAGATCAAAATAAAATCCAACAAAGTTCAAAGGCAGCAAATCCAAAGTCAGTCAAGGTAATCCAGAGTCCAGCACAGAGTCAGCAAGGCATCCAGCAAATAGAGAGGTCAGATAAGCTCTGAAAACTTCTGGAGGGGAAGGGAGGCAGCTATATAGATCAGCTACCTAAAGCAGCTGTTGCCTCATTAATTGTTGCTAGTTATATATTCTCTGGGATCAGTGTAGGCTCTCTCTTTGTTGTCTGTGCTCAGCAAAGGTAGGTACTGTTAAGTTATCTTCTGTGTCTGAAGGGGCAGGACGCTCTGCTGGAGCTGGCACTTTCCCCTATTCTGTTTGCAGCACTCTAACCTCTTCCTGTTCAGCAGGTCCTGACACACACCCTGTTTCAGCCTCTGGCAGGTCACCTGTTTCAGACTCTGCGTCAGAGTTCATGTTCTGAACTCTGAAGCAAGGCATGACATTTGTCCTGACAGAAGTAGAAATAGTTTGAAAGGGATAGAGCCAAAAGGCTGTTGGAGATGAAGGCCATTTTCACACAATGTCACTATCCTGCAATAGCAGGTCCAGGAGACGTGCCACCTCATGATGTCATTGCTTTCCAGCTGCTATCTCATCCCTAAGCATTGCAAAACCGCCTTATGTCACTTCCAGAAAAAGTCCATTAAAAGCTTCCTTTAGCATTTCAGTCCTGTCAGCCAGCTCAATGCAGTAAGGTAATAGCATTTGACAGTACTTCCTGTCCTTCTAGATCCAGGAGTGGGTAGGGTGTGGATGTGTCCAGCTTGTCCCTCCCTCAGCTACTCCCATGGCATGGTAACTTTGAAATCTATCACCTCACCATGTTTAACTTAAATTTCTCCTTTTAATTAAAACTTTCTATTTTTTAAAATATTTTTTCAGCTTCACAGCACAGAAGTGCAATAGTGTAGTGGTGTGTCATGCCATTATAATAATGCTGTGCTAGTATGGCTTCCAAAAAAAATCCCCCAACCAATCAGGGGCAGTGGAGTAGGGTGAAGTCAGGGCAAGGAATGGCCAAGGATGCTGCAGTGCAGAAGGAACACTGGTGGCAATAATGTTACTCATTTGCTTAAGGTGGAAGGTTGTGGAAGAGAGCGTTTCTAACCTGCTACCATCGGACAAATAGCAATGCTGGGATTGTAATGGGGTATGGTGTGGAAAGGGCCTTAATGACTCTTTACTGCAAGAAGAAGTGATAGTAAAGGACTGTAAGAAAAAATTGAGTAATTTTTTCGAAGACAAGCTATAAGAGGGTACAGAAATTGAAATTGTATTGGGTGCCAGTAAGGCATTCATGGAGGGATTGTTTAATACAATAGACTGGAGGAATTAATAGGAATCACCATGAGAAACTACAACTGCTTTTAGATGAGATCAAGAGAAAAGAAGAGGAGCTTAAAAAGTCACCTATGGGCAAGACTCAATCAAATGAGATTTTACAGAAACAGGCAGCAATGATGACAGGGGGAGAAATTGAGAGAAAATTATGATTTATGAAACAGAAGAATTTTAAATTTTCCTATAAACCAGGAATTTGCCTATAAATTTGCCTATAGTTAGCATATAAAAAGAAATATAAGAAAGAGAGAAGAAACTGATATTAAGGATACAAAGCAGGAAAGAGATTATATGTGATGGAAACAACATAAGAAAAGAATTTTAACAATAGTATACAAAACTATACGATAAACAACATATTTTTGAAGAAGATTAAGGATTATTTAGATAAAGAGATTTTTAGATTTAGATACCAGAGATTTTCAATCTTCAAACAGAATGTATGAATGTGCCAATAAAAGTAAGTGAAATTACTGAGGCTATTAAGAAAATTGAGTTGGCAAAGTATTGGGACTGGATGGACTAACAAATTTCTACTATAAATTTTTTGAAGAACAATTATATTTATCTTTACAGAAATTAATGAACTCAATTTTGGATTAAAAAAAATCCCAGAGTCCTGGAAAGAAGCAATGATGGTCTTAATTCTGAAAGAGGGACAGGATTTGACTGAGACTATGGACTATATGCCAATTTATTTGTTGAATAATAGCTATAAAATATTTGCAACTATTTTGGCTGAGAGATTAAAAAAGATTTTGTGATATTTTATACATCGAGACTAAGCTTGATTTTTACCAAAAAATCAACTATGGGAGAACACAAGGTGTGTTTTGGATATTTTAGAATATTTAGACTATCATAATAACAAACAGACAAACTTAATTTTTCTAGATGAGGAGAAAGCATTTGAACTGGGAATTTTTTTATTCCAAGTTTTGGAATAATTTCATCATGTGGATAAAGACAATTTATGGCTATGATTGCTGTGTTGTGCCAGATCATAACACAAGCCAGGGTGAGGTTTGTGTTATTTTATGCTAGTTGCTTGTGTTCTTCTGGAACCTTCACTTGCCTGCACTCAGTCTCCTACTGATTTGCTTGGTTTTGTATTGTGGGGCAGTCCTTGTTGGGTTGTGTGTGTGGGAGTATGTGTCATTTTATAGTGGACATGCAGTTTCGGGTCAGTCTAGATGACCTCAGGGTGTCGGGAAAAGCGGTTAATTTTCTCTGCAATTGAACTGACTCTGTGTTTGAAAGGAATACAAAGGAACTCTGTAAGATAGAATGTTAGGGAGGATGGAATGTGCCTCGCTATGCTTTGCAACATTTGTAAGATTACACAGGAGGATGGTGAGAACTATTGTTTGTGTCAATTTCCTTTCTTGAACATGTGATGAATTTGCACTGGAGATGTATAAATTGCTTTGAATGTAAAGAGGCATGGCCCAGACTTTTGAGAAAGGATCTCACTGGGACATTGTGCACAATAATTTTTTTTTCTAAAACTGTGGGTCTCTATCTCAGTTCCGCTACAATTTGTTTGTAGGTTTTCTTCCCCTGGTGGGGGAGGTGTCAGTGTGATCTGAAGTAACGAAAGACACCAAAATATCTTCCGGAGCATGGAGAATGCTCCCGTTTATTTGCAACAGCTATCTTTTATATCCTAGCAGCTTTACACTGCTATATTAGCAATCATTGTGTAAGGGCAATCAAGCAAAAAGAAAAATGGCTAATACATCATTATATACTTTTGCTAATACAAGGATAGCTCATATATCATAGAAGAATAGCTCATATATCACTACTAATAGAAGAATAGTTCATGTATCATTATATGTACTTTACTAATCACGAAATGTACTATGTATTAGATGCCTCGGTAGTTTGCAGTCATGCAAAGCAGGGTCAGAGAACACTCAAGCTTCTGGGCCTGAGGGTGTGCACAGCCAGGCTGATAGCTCTTAATTCTCCTCATCCCACCCTTTTTGACTTTGCACATATGAATTTAACTGTTTTCTTAATAAAGGTATAGCTTCCCATTGAATAACGTGAATTCATGGAGGTGGATGAAACATCTGAATCAAAGAGGGTATACACTGCGTGCAACAGCAAATGGCAATTAAGCAAGCCACGCTCATGAGTACATAGAAGATTATTTGCTGTAACCAGGAAAAATTTCGGAAACCATGATAGCAGCCAATCCCATAACCCTTTTGGGTCTTGGGTGATACCAGTCACTAAAGTATGTAGTGCTTCTTATACGTGCATCTACGGCTTTGCTATTATCTGTTAGATTGAAGCAACAAAGTCATTGATGAGTTTCACAACCAAGATGATGTCGTAAGAACAAATAATCAATGGCTGCTCGATTCTCCAAAACTGCATCTCTCAATTCATTTTGCTCTTGATTAAGAAGAGAAAGAGCTTGCGAAGTTACATTAATATTCTTTATAAGTGCACAAGCTAGCTTATTAACGCTACGACTATTATAGATAGTTAATCCAGAAACCCCAAATTTAAAGGGACGCACCTAAAGCAACAATCTCCCCTTTAGACAGTAAAGTCAATGAGCTATCACAGTCTTCATCCAAGGAACGGGTGTCATGAATTCATAAGAAGAGGGTTTAGAAGGCAAAGCAGAAACCAACCGACTCAAACAGCATGGCTGGTTATCAGTTAAATTACCTGGTATGTAAGACCAAATGTGAGACCCACAGGTCCAGAACCATCCAGGTGGTAATATCACATGAGCATAATTAAAGGAAATATTTTGAATATTAGAACAATTAAAAGAGGGTCTGGGAGCTGTGAGACAACCCTGATGAACCTTGGAGGAAGAACAATTAACCATACAAGCACAAGAAGAGTTATCTCCACTAGGTACAATTGGCGTATGAAGGCTGAGAGCAGACAAAGGTAATGAATAGGTAGCAGCGCTCCAATTGGCATTATGAGAGTAATCTAAAGTAACATTAAAATTATAAAATTGTGTATCATTAAGGACTTCTTGTGGATTTCTACAAACAGGTACCAAGCATGAACTCAATAAATCCCCAATAGCCAACTGTTCAGAAAGACAGAAATGATCCCCCCCAGAAATATTAGCTAGATGTAATCATATATTAGTAGAAAGGCGGCCTAGCAAAGAAGCAGCAGCAACATGAGGAATAAAAAATAACCAAAGACAGAGCATTACAAGGGTTACAGAGTTGGCAGTAATAGCAGCACAAACAGCAGCAACCAAATTTTCTGGAGACTGGTCTTTTCCCGATTCTTCTAAAAATTTTTGAGCTGAAATGGTTAGGGCCTTGATGTCACCCCAGGAGATAGGGTGACTACGACTTCTGCGAGGATGACGGGGAGCTGTTTGATGAAGTTGAAGACTGAAGTTTGGAATGGGATTGGGATTGATCTGATGCCACACCATGAGCAGGACGAACTGCTTTAGCCGGAAGCCACAATGGACCAGAGGGAGTATCTACTGCAGCATAACCACAACCCCACGTGGTCAAAGGTGCTGGGCCTAACCACGTTGGATCTGGCAACTTGCAATAGAACACCGGCAGGCGAGCAGCAGGGACTGGATCACCAAAATGTTTCTGGATAGGGGAAAGGGCATAAGAATCTAATAACAAATGATTAAAGGTGAATAGGTGAATAATGCAATATGTAAAGCTTCTTGAATTTTTCGAGTGTGAGGAAATCCAGCAGGGGGACCTGCAAACTGCTTCTGCAGCAATTCTTTAATAGATCTATTAGCCCACTCTACAATTGCTTGACTTGTTGAATTGTATGGAATACCATGCGACAACTGAATATCCCAGTGTGTGCAAAATTCAAGAGAAGCAGATGAGGTATATGCTGGGCCATTATCTGTTTTTAGACGCCTGCGTTTCCCCAGGACAGCCATAGCAGCCAACATATGTCGATGACCGCAGAAGAGGTTTCCCACAGGGGTCCAGAATAAGTATCAATGGTGACATGGAGTACAGAATATGGGCGAAATGGAGGGAAATGTGTGACATCCATTTGCCATAACTGATTGACAGAAACACCCTGGGGTTAACCCCAAAAGAGGGGGCAGCCTGACGAGTGGAACAGTGAGGACAGGTGCGAACTATAGCCTGTGCCAGATCCAATGTAAGATGAAATTCTCTGGCAAGAGTTTTAGCTGATTGATGAAAATAGGAGTGACTTTGGAAAGGATCTGAAAAAAGGGAAAAATTCCTTAAAGCAGCATCTGCACAATTATTGCCTTCTCTCAGAGGGCCAGGAAGTGGAGTATGACCGCGGATGTGAGCTATAAAAAAGGGGAGTCGCCGGTCCTGTAGCAGTCGCTAAAGAGTCAGAAATAATGCTAATAAGTTAACTTCTATCTGAGATGTAATCATGGCGTTTGGGATATAAGCCAACAGGTTATAAACATACATAGAGTCAACAATCAAATTGAAAGAAATATATGGAAAAGCATGAAATGCTAATATAACAGCAGCAATCTCCAACGCTGAGCAGAGATTTGAGGCAGAGTATACAGAGTCTTCCAGCTGTTGTTTTCCTTGTAAGCCACAACTCCTCGAGTTGGAGAGCCATCAGTGAACAGCGTTAAAGCATCAGGAATAAGTTGACTAACTGCAACAGACTGTATTACTGTTTCTAGTGACCCAACAAGTGTAAATCGGGGATCTAAGGGTAGATTAAAGCTAATTTTCCCTTGATAATCTGCAAAAGCAATGTGATATGAGTCTGAAAATTGCATCAAATGCTCATTCTCTGAGGATTGACCAGGAAGGTGTATAGTATGCACATCTCAGACAATCATCTGAGTTAACCGCTTACGTCCTCGACTAACCAGGTCAGCACGTGCCTGGATAATTGGATATATATTTCTAGGTGGGGTTGCTGACAAATGAAGCCATTCAACAATAGCCACCTTTTTGGAACTAACAGGTGAAAATAGAACTCCTGTGGGAAGGACTGGAGTGGGAAGTATAGCTAAAGACAATCCAGATGAACCTGCAGGTAAACGGTCAACATATTGAGCACGGAAAATTTGTAATACCTCTACCAGTCGGCAAAAGTATCCAGTTGAATGAGATCAGAAGGAGATTACTTTCCTTTCAATAGAGCAAATAAGGGTAACATGACTCCAGTTGAAACCTTAAAGAATGGTCTAGCCCAATTAATTATTCCTAACAGTTGTTGAAACTCCACTAAAGTATATGATTGTTTTATACGGATTTCTGGGAGGCAGGGGATAGAACTAGCTTGTAATATTTTATGACCCAAATAAATGTACGGAATGGATCATTGGATTTTTTCAGGGGCTAGAATCAAGCCAAATTGTGCCAAATCATGACGAAGCTCCTCCAAATGAATGGGCATGAGCTGCAGAGCAGCTACTAAAATGTCATCCATGTAATGATACACCAAAAAAGTTGGATGTCTCAGTCTATATGGCTGTAAAGCTGCATCAACGAAGATATGACACAATGTTGGCGAATTTAACATGCCTTGCGGGAGGACACACCACTGAAAAAGTGATGTTGGGCATTCATGATTAAGAACTGGAACCGTGAATGCAAATCGCTCATGATCTGGGCAAGCTAGCAGTATTGTAAAAAAAAATCTTTTAAATCAATAACAATATCATAGTCTTGAGGTATCAAATTTGGGTTGGGTAATCCACATTGTAACGGGCCCATGGGCTGTATACAAGCATTGACAGCTCGAAGATCGTGAAGTAATCTCCATTTCCCATTTTTCTTTTTTATAACAAAAACTGGAGTATTCCATGGGCTGGTGCTTGGTTCTATGTGACCAGGAGCTAATCGTTCTTGTACCAATAAGTGAAGGGCATCTAATTTGTCTTTTGGTAAGGGCCATTGCTCGACCCAGACAAGGTCATGTGTCAACCACTTTAGGAGTAGAGCAGTAGGGGTAGAACCACAATTAGACATCAAGGGAAATAACAGCACCCAATCGGTTCAACAAATCACGACCCCAAATATTAATGGGAATGGACAAATGAAAAGGGCGCACCAATGCATGTGCTGAGGAAGAAGGAGAAGTAACAGTTAACCACTTTTTAGATTGTACCGCCTTCTGATGACCACCGACACCCCACAGTTGTTGGACAGGCTCCACAGGCCAGTATGGTGGCCAGGATTTGGCGCAAATGACAGAGACGTCAGCTCCTGTGTCAGTTAATCCTGAAAAAGATAAGCCTTCAATAATTAATGTACAGGAGGGCTGCTGGGGCCCAATAACATGTTCCATCCAGCAAACAGAGGAAATTGACCCCTCAGAGGTTGGATTAGAGGTTGTGGATCCAAATCCCTGATCACCTCTGGGCTGAGATAATACCCCTGGCACAGTGTACTGAAGTAAGAGGAGTTGAGCAAAGGCAGTACCTTGATGCACTGTCTGAGGAGTGTGTGTCCACAACTGAACCTTAAGTTCACCAGTGTAATCAGAATCAATTACTCCATGGACAACAAATATACCTTGGCGGCTGGCAGGTGATTGTGGTAAAATCAGTCCCACTGTATGAGGGGGGGTAGGGCCGTGCACTCCGGTTGGAGCAATCCAAATTTCTCCAGGAAAAATAAATTCATGATCCTCTGTTATTGACAAGCCAAGTCCGGTACTCCCAAGCGTTTTTGCTTGGAGGTCTGAAATTCGCCCTCTCTGGGAGCAGTTGTGACTTGATACACCCCCCTTTTTCCTGGGCTGGAGGGTTGCCCATCTGGCGGGTTCCTGCCGACGGCATTGATTAGCCCAGTGAAAACCTTTTTGACAGATGGGACACTTCTTACTAGGGCGAGGCTGAACAGTTGCAGATGGTTTAGAACGACATTCCTTTTGAAAATGACCATCTTTCCCACACTTAAAACATTTGCCTTGTTTTTTATTACCAGATTGAATAGCCGCCGCCAGTAAATTCATGCGATGACTTTCTGTTCCCACATCTTGACACACTCTCAGATAATCTGCCAAGTTTGCACCCAACCCCGTGAGTGGCTGGAAAGCCGCTCGACAATCTTTGTTTGTGTTTTCTTTTGCCAACCTCATTAATAACTCTGAGGCAGCATCAGGATTCTCTATTTGTTGTTGCAAAGCAGTTTGCAGCCAATTAATGAATTCTGCATACGGGTCCCTGCTTGATTGATGAGAAGCTTTTCTTAGGGGCATTGGAAGCTGGACGTTTACAAAACGCTTCTAAAGCACAACAAGAACCAATTGCAAGTGTAGCCTGTGGCAAAGCGGCTTGCATGTGAACTTCTGTAAACTGCCCTGTACCTCCCCCGGCTCGAGCATTAACCTCGGCCAAGTGGTGTCATTCACTTTCCCATAACACATATTGAGAAGTATCTAAAAGCACGCGCATCATGCCTTTCCAATCAGATGGGGTCAATATATGTCCATTATTAATGCTTTCCAATAACCCATGTGTGTACCTACTAGTAATCCCTGTTTCAGTAATTGCCTTATGGACTTCTTGAAGCACATTGTATGGAAGGGGAACCCAATTGACTTGTACTTGTCCATCAGCATCCTGCCCATACGTTACCAGGCAGACAGCATGAAGATCTAACACCTCTTGCAGGGTGAGGTCTTCAAGTGCCAAAGCCTGATCAACCATTCGTTGGAAAGGAGAATGAAAGGACACACTCTTATTTGAGCAGGGTGTGCACGAGGCTGATTCATTTTTCCCTGCGATATTAGAGGGAGCGGTGGCTTGACTAGGAGGATTAATAGCAATTACTTCATATGAGGGAGGTAGAGAATGATCAAGAGTGACTCTCACCTGACTGGAAGACCAAAACGCTCCATAGCATAGCGACAGAGATGCCACAAATGCAGGATATTTACTGGCGCTCGGGGCTCAGTAGGAAGACACTGGCCAATCTTTTCCCAATGACTCAATTGCAATGAACCCCCTTCAGGGTACCAAGGGCAATGAGTGCCTACCTCACGGACCAGCCGGAGAGCGTGGGAGGAAGGAACAGGGTGCCCAGATCTTAAGCAAATAAGCTAACTCTTCAGCATGCTTCCGTTCTGCCACAGAAACAGAAGCACCCATACTACCGGGATTCCGAAGAATGCGAAGGGTGCACTTGAAGCTCACACCGAGCGAGGTGAGTATGGAGCTGCAGGTCCCTGTTCGGGCACCAGATGAAGTAACGGAAGACACCAAAATATCTTCTGGAGCATGGAGAATGCTCCCGTTTATTTGCAACAGCTATCTTTTATATCCTAGCAGCTTTACACTGCTATATTAGCAATCATTGTGTAAGGACAATCAAGCAAAAAGAAAAATGGCTAATACATCATTATATACTTTTGCTAATACAAGGATAGCTCATATATCATAGAAGAATAGCTCATATATCACTACTAATAGAAGAATAGTTCATGTATCATTATATGTACTTTACTAATCATGAAATGTACTATGTATTAGATGCCTCGGTAGTTTGCAGTCATGCAAAGCAGAGTCAGAGAACACTCAGCTTCTGGGCCTGAAGGTGTGCACAGCCAGGCTGATAGCTCTTAATTCTCCTCATGATCTTCACTGTCACACTTCACACTTTGATCTTCATAGCACAAGAATCCAAGACATTCCTAGCGCGAGGATCTGTCAAGCGTTGTATGTGGGTCAATATGCAGAAGAAGTTTCAGGGTTTAAAATCCATGCTGCTCCTGTTAATCATCTGTTTTTAATAGCTAGGCCTTTCATTAGAGGCCAATTGACCACTTGGCCACGTGCTCAATTTGAGGACTGTTAAGCCTTTTGAGGCCTACCAGAATTTTTGTTGTTGCATGGCCTGCTTGCCATGTGATCCATTAAAGGCCTACTGGTACCTTTTAGGCCTGCTTAGCTTGTGTGGCTGTTTAGGGGCTTACGGGACCTAGTTGTAGTTGGAGCCTGCTTGGCCTCTTTGGCCACATTGGGATTAGAGGCCTAGTGGCATAAAGGGCCTGGTGGATGGATAGAGGCCTGCCAGGCCTCGCCAGCCACATTGTTTTATAGAGGCCTCCAAGCCTGGACCTTGTTTCAGAGGCCTGCTAGGCTTATGATCTATTGCTTTCTGCTAATGGTGTGGAATTTTTGCCCTGCCTTATTGAATGATGATGATGATGATGATGATGATGATGATGATGATGATGATTTTATTTTGGGTTCCTCACCCTGTACGCTTTCTAGACTGTGGTGGGTCAGCCTAGATGACCTCTAGATATGAGGGGAAAACAGTTATTTCTCTCTGAGTTTGTAAAGAACTGTGGGAATACAATGGAACCTTGTATAATGGAATGTTATCAGTTTGGCTCGGCTCGCTAGCTTTTTGCTTCGCTACAGAAGATTTGCAACATATGTAGACACTGGTGGGAACCTATGTACAACAGATCTGTTTTCTTTCTTGTTCTGTTTCCTTTTCTTGAGCGTGTGATGATTGTACTGGAAAATGTACAAATCGCTGTGAATATGAAGAGGCAGGATTCAGACTTTTGGGAATGATCCCACTGCGACATTGTGCCTGCTACAATAAAACGATTTTCCTAAATCCATGGGTCTCTATCTCTGATCTATAACAAGACCATCATTTAATTGATTTGATTGGAGAGTATGAGAATAATATCTTGGCCTTCATCCTATAGTACTTATACTGATAAGTCCTTATACTGATAAGAACTATAGTCCTTATACTGATATTTTGTTTTACTACCTTATTGATTACTTTAAGGTTTGAGTAGTAGCAGGTTAGTGGTGCTAGAAATAAATATAGTAATAACAACAACAATAATGCAATGGAAGCATCAATGGCAGTTTAGTGGGGTTTGTGCATGCATGTGTGTGTATGCATCTGTGTACACATGCATGTTGTAAACTACTCCCCTTATTGATTTCTACCTTATTGAATTAAAAAATCATCATTAACAACAATAATGCTTCAGTGTTAGCATCAGAGGCAGTACAGCGGTTTGTGCAGGTATGTGTGTGTGCATGTTTATATGCATGCATGTAGATTTTACTACTTTATTGATTTACTACCTTATTGATTTAAAGCAACAGCAAAGCAGTGGTAGCATCAGTGGCAGTTTGGTAAGGTTTGTGCAGGTATGTGTGTGTGCATGCATACATGCATGTAGACCTTCATACTTTATTATGGAATACTGGAATACTGTGTCCAGTTCTGGGCACCTCAATTCAAGAAGGATGTCAACAAGCTGGAACGTGTCCAGAGGAGGGCAACTAAAATGGTGAAGGGTCTGGAAGCCATGCCCTATGAAGAACATCTTAGGGAGCTGGGTATGTTTAGTCTGCAGAAGAGAAGGTTAAGAGGGCACATGATAGCAATGTTTAAATATTTGAAGGGATGTCATGTTGAGGAGGGAGCAGGCTTGTTCTCTACTGCTTCGGAGACTAGGACAAGGAGCAATGTATTCAAGCTTCAGGAAAGGAGATTCCACTTGAACCTCAGGAAGAACTTCCTCATGGTCAGAGCTGTCCAGCAGTGGAATATGCTGCCTGGGAGTGTGGTGGAGTCTCCTTCTTTGGAGGCTTTTAAGCAGAGGCTGGATGGCCACCTGTTGGGAATGCTTTGATGGGTGTTGCTGCATAGCAGGGGGTTGGACTCGATGGCCCCTGGGGTCTCTTCCAACTCTATTATCCTATGATTCTATTAATTCCTTTGAGTGTGTGCAACTCATGCAGGTGTGTGTGTCTGTGTGCATGGACACATGTACATACAGAAATGTAGATATAGATATACTGATGTATGTGTATAAAGAGCACCATGCACACAGAGATTATTTTGACTTTTGCCTCTGAAACAACAGTTTAATTACAATGGAGTCTACATGAAGAACAGAGGAAGATAAGAGAAAAGCCTCTAAAAACATGTTCCAATTAAGTGTCTTTCCCCTAGTTATTTTATCTCCTTCCATAAATGAAGGGGTACGTAACTTTGGCTCCAGTCTTAGAGCAGGTGGCAGCTTGGAGGGCCCTCTCAGTGCTGACTACAGCCTACCGCCCCCTCCACCATCTGGGAAACACACAAGGACACAGTGTATGGTAACTAATGAGATTTTTGATTGTTGGCAGCTCTTGGGGAACAATTGAAACCAAAGACTGGTGCTGCCATAAGCAATGTTTTGGAGAAGGTGGAGCCTAGTCAATCTGGTGAAGTTGACCTTTTCTTAAGGTTCCCAGGCTGGATGACAAAGCAGCTTACAATCAAGAGGATTTAATCAACAGGACTTACAAACATAGTTTTGGAGAGGGGGAACATTGGAGTAAATTGTGGACTTGCCTGTATGGGAGGGGAGACAATTGCCTATTGGATTGTATCTACAGAACAGCAGGCCTGCAAACAGCTATGGCTTGTCTGTTAACATCTCTCTAGGGCAGTGGTTCTCAACCTGTGGGTCCCCAGATGTTTGTGGACTTCAGGTCCCAGAAGCCCCAGTCTCTATGGTCAATGCTCAGGGCTTCTGGGAGCTGAAGTCCAAAAACATCTGGGGACCCACAGGTTGAGAACCACTGCTCTAGGGGATGAGAGAAAATTGTGGCCGGGGGACGAGCTCAATGATTAGATTAGAGCTCAATGATTAGAAAGGGGAAATAGGAAAGAGTGGGTGGATCAGACGTGGGCCACAACCTGGCTTCCAGGTTTTCTTATTTACGCTGTGGTCATAGAGAGCAAAGTTGGCATGCCTTATCTCTGAGTTAGTATATTGACATTATTTGCCACCCAATGTAGACTGCATGGGATCTGCATGGCCTTTTATGATGGTTCTTTCAGTATAAAGCTGGAATCAACCCCTCCCTTTCCAAGGATCTGTTGCAAGTCCAGTTATGTATGCAGACTAGATGACTAATATTGTGGTGGAGACAGTTTTGGGTCAGGCCAGATGACCTCTGGGTGTGAGGGAAAAGCGGATGAGAAAAGCAGTTAATTTCCTGTGCAATTGAAGTCCCACTGTGTTTAAAGGAGACAAGGGAACTTTGTGTAATGGAATGTTATCAGTTTGGCTTGACGTGCTAGCTCTTGGCAGTGTTACAGAAGATTCGCAACATTTTGTAGACACACTGGTGAGAACCTCTGTACTCATCAGTTTCTTTCCTTGAACATGTAATGTATTTGCACTGGAGATGTATAAATTGCTTTGAATGTAAAGAGGCGGGGCCCAGACTTTTGAGAAAGGATCTCACTGGGACATTGTGCACAATAAATCTTTTTTCTAAAACCATGGGTCTCTATCTCAGTTCCACTACAATATCACAGTGGACATGTAGTTAACAGGACCCAACAGCAGGAGGCCAGGCAGGGAAGCCCATACATTTTTCACAACAGCTTCTTCTGTATTGGCAATTTGGTTTACAGGAGCTTCTGTTCACATCATGCATACTAGGGAAGCGCCAACTGAATCCTCGAATCCTTGGCAAGGATTTGAGATTTGCTAATCCAAAGCCCTATGCTAAAATAGGCAAACCGAATCTTTCGAATCAGCCAACCAAATAGTTTGTTAAAGACAGGGACACCTGAAAACCTGGGAGACCGGGATGCCTGAAAACCTAGGAAATTAGATACACAAGGGGAGATGGCAAGTAGGTGAATTTTTCCCTTGGAGTAATAATGGCCTTTGCTAACGATTTCAGATATTACATCTGAAGTTGTATTCTAATATATTAAATTGAACATTTACTATTTAAGTTCAGCTCTATTTTCTGTGCTGAAAATCAATGGCATGGCATGCTGGGTTCAGTGGGCTGGATGCCTATCATAAGTAGTGAGGCAGAGGGCAAGGTCACACTATCTCATCCAGTCATTGCCACATGTAGACCAGTGTACCTCCTTCTACAAGACCAGTGCCTGGTTGTAACCCTACAGCTAGAATAGGATGAGAAGTGAAATGTCTGTCATGGTTTCTCATGAGCCACATGACAAACTACATGTAGCAGAAAAAGAAAAATTGTTTTTAAAAATTGATGCCTCCGGGGCCTGCTAAAGGCCTGATTGGCTGGAAGGTACAATCTTCTGAGATTTCAAGGACAGTCGAAAGATTCCTTTGTATAGCTCCCTTGCAAAGCTCTTTCATACACAATTCTGGGGTTTGTAGTTGTTGTTGTTGTTTTTTTCATAATAAAGTTTATTCTTAAAATATACAAAAACATACAAAATCCACTACACAACCATTACATAACATCTTACAAAACGTACCCATTTATCTCTACACAATCTACTACATTACACCTACACCTACACATAAAGAAATTCCTTAAATCGTTATCAAAATACTTTCTTCTTTACTTCTAACTTTGGTCTCGGAGGTTCTAACACAAATCTATTATGTTTCGGTTTTCTTTCTCATATATAGATATCACATATTTCCTACGTTTTCTTTCAGTAATTTAATTCTACCAATTCACTATCATACCAGACAATCTTATAATATTGTACCATTTTTTCCCATTGTTTACTAAACATTTCCTTAGTCTCTCCTCTTAGTATATATGTTATTTTATCTAACTGTATTAACTCAAATACTTTCATTTCCCATTCCTTCACCATAGGCATTGGCTTCTCTTTCCATCTCGATGCTATCAACATCCTTGCTGCAGCCGTCATATAGAGCAATTGTCGCCCGACTTTTTCTCTAAATCATTTCCCCACATAGATAACAAATAAAGTTCCGGTGACATTTCAAATTTTAAATCTAACATCTTTTCTATTCTTCCATGAATTTGTTTCCAAAATGTCTTCATTTTTGAACATGTCCACCACGTATGGTAGAAGGAGCCTACCTCCTCTTTACATCTCCAGCATTTATTAGAACATTTATTTGTCATCTTCGCTATTTTTTGAGGGGTTAAATACCAGCGGAGATACATCTTGTACATATTCTCTCTTATATCTTGGCAGAGCGTAAGCTTAACTGTTCTAGTCCAGAGTTTCTCCCATTGCTCCATTAAAATTGGATGAGATAAATTTTGAGCCCATTTTATCATTGGTAATTTAACGGATTCCTCTTCCGTATTCCATTTTAACAAAATTTTATAAATAGACGAGACAGCTTTAGATTTTCCTGGATATAATACCCCATTCAATTCTTCTGTTACCATTTGATATTCATTGAGTTTAATATCATTTTTGAATTTCTCTCTTAACTGCCTATACTATAGTCAATGACATTTCAACCCCGATTCATTTAATTCTTGTTGAGTTTTAATCCTTATTTGTTCTTGGTTAATTTCTATCAAATCTTCATATTTAATCCATTTATCAAATAAGATATCTTCCCTTTTATAAAATGCTTCATGGGGCGAAACCCATACTGGGGTTTTTCTACACGCTCTAACAAAATACTTCTTCCACACTTTAAATAAAGCCTTCCTTAAAAAATATCTGTTAAACTCTTTACTTTCCTTCCCTTTGTTATACCATAGGTAAAAGTGCCATCCTAACCCTAACCCATCTCTCTCAATCTTTAAAAGTTTTATATTCTCCAATTTAATCCAATCTTGGATCCAATTTAAAACACAAGCGCAATAATATAAAGTTAAATTTGGTAAAGCCAATCCTCTTCTTTCTTTTGAATCTTCTAGAACCTTCATTCTAACTCTAGATTTTTTCTCTCCCCAGATAAATTTACTAATTTCCCTTTGCCAATCCTTTATAACTTTTTCATTTTGTATAATCAGGATAGATTGAAAAAGATATAATAGTTTCGGTAGGACTGCCATTTTTACTGTTGCAATCCTTCCCATCCAGGATATCCTCAAATTATTCCAGTTTTTCGAATCTTTAACTATTGATTTCCATACTTTTATATAATTATTTTTAAACAAATCCGATGTCTTGTTTGTAAAAATGATACCTAGATATTTTATCTTTGAGGTCAATTTATACCCTGTTTTTTGTGCCACTTCTGTCTTTTCTAACTCTGACATGTTTTTTGTCAAAATCATTGTTTTATCTTTATTAATTTTCAAACCAGAGTATCTCCCAAAACTATTAAGGATATTTTTCAGATTATTTAAACATCCCTCTTCATATTCTAAAGTTATAGCAAGATCGTCTGCAAATGCCCTGATCTTATATTCTTTGTCTTGGACTTTTATTCCTTTGATTTTATTATGCTCTTTAATCTTTTTTATCAACACTTCAATTATCAACAAAAATAACAAAGGGGATAAGGGACAGCCTTGGTGCGTGCCTCTTTGTATTTCAAATTTCTCTGCTTTTTGACCATTAATTATCAAATAAGCTCTTTGAGAGAGATAAATTGCTTTTATCCAATTATTAAAATTAACTCCTAAATCCATTTTTTGACATATTTTAAATAAGAATTCCCAATTTACCGAATCAAAGGCTTTTTCTATATCCAAAAAGAGGGCCATTAATTTTTTTTTTGAGGATGATTGTCACAAAATTCTAAAATATTAATTAAGTTTCTCGTATTGTCTCTAATTTGTCTCCCCGGTAGAAATCCTGCTTGTTCTTCTGAGATTATTTCATTTAATATTTCTTTTAATCTACTTGCTAATATTGAGGTGAAAAGCTTATAATCACAATTTAAAAGTGAAATCGGATGATAATTCTTAATATCTGTTGGGTCCTTCCCTGATTTATGAATAAGTGTAATATTCGCCTCTTTCCACGTATTCGGAATTTCCCCGTTTGTTGCTTCATTCATTACTGCTTGTAATATAGGAGCAATATTATTTTGAAAACTTTTATAGAACTGGATGGAAAACCCATCCGGTCCGGGCACCTTTCCCTTTTTTGCTCTCCTGATAGCTTCTAACACTTCTGCTAACTCAATTGGTTTATTTAACTTCCCTTGTTGTTCTACTGTTAAAACTGCCAAGTCTTGATTAGCTAAATAGGAATCAATCGATTCGACATACAAATCCTGTCTTTTATATAATGTTTCAAAATAATTTGTTGCAATAGCTTTAATTTGTTGAAAATCTGTACAAAATGTCTCTCCGCTCCTCAATTTAGTTATCAACACTCTCTCTTCTTTCCCTTTCAATCTATTTGCCAACCATTTCCCCGCTTTATTTGTGAACTCAAAATGATGTTGTCTTATATAGATTGTTTTCTATTGAGTTTCCGATTCTAGAACTATCTCCATTTGTTTCCTCAGTATTTGAACTTCCTTTTGAGCCTTTTCATTTGATGGATCTTCATTTAGTTTTTCGTCTTTCTTTTTTTAGATTCTCATTCAGTTTTTGAAGATTCTCTCTTTTTTCCCTATTGATCCTCGCATTTTGCTGGATAAATAACCCCCTTACCACCGCCTTCGCAGTATCCCAAACTATCGGAAGCTTAACTCCTTTTTCTAAATTTTCTTCAAAATATAATTTTAGAATATGTAGTTTTACAAGGTGTCACAGCCTTCTCTGCCAAAATGTGCTGGTGCATTATGAAACTACAAACCCCAGGATGCCAGAAGAACTATGCAAAGAAAATCCAGTTTTCACCTGGATTATCTCTGTGCTGTAGTATGTGGCCCTGTTTACTCAGGCAGGAAAATGTGGGATTAATCCACATTTTCCTACCTGTGTAGAAAGAGCCCTCATGCCATTTTCAATCTGGGGAGATCACGAGGCAAAACTATGACAATTGTCCTGGCCAGATTTCTTCAGAGGAAGGTTTGCCTTTGCCTAGGCTTTTGCTAAGGCTGAGAGAGTGTGTCTTGCCCAAGATTACCTTCTTTCCCTTGCTTTTTAAATCCTTTTTAAAAAAAAGATTCAAAAGATTTGAGATTCATGAGATTCGTGGATTCCCAGAATCTTCCAGGGATTCGGATCCAGATTCAGATTCAGAAAATTCTGGATTCATCCCATCCCTAATGCTTACAGATTAGAGAACGAGTAATCCAGTTGTAGTGGCCCTCAATCCATTTGGAATTGCCAGCAAGGAAAGTCCCAGTGAATTCACAATAGGGAACAAAACTGAAAATGCAAAGGGCAAGGGGCTTGATAGCTACTTCCTAAAAGTGCCAGATCTTTGGTTAGACATGCTAGTTCTATGGTGCATGTCTATGAGGAAGTTTTAGAATGCCAATAACATATGTGAAGGTTTTGTTTACAGGGAAATGGTGCCAGGCTTTCTTGTTTGTCTGTTTTGGCATCAGACATGTGTAGCTCTTAGAATTTTTACAAATGTGGCAACAGTTTGATTCTGGGCTGTTTGAATTTACAATTTGTTAGTCCATTCTTGATTACAATATGACCTTGGTCAGTGTCATTAATTTGCTTATCTCTTGATCCCCTAATATCTTGTATCTGATCCAAGCCTTCACAGTAGAAGCCTCCAGTTTAATGTCCTGTTCACTGTGGAATATGCAACTGTTCACAATCAGATGGAGTAGTTTCAGTCAGCTGGCTCTGATGGTCCAGTCAGTATCCAAGCAGCTTTCAGCAGGACTGTGGCCACTTGATGGAGTGAGGCCATGAGGGACGTTGATGGGGTGTGTCCTTCGCACCAACAGTTGGAGCGCTGCAGACAGCTTGCTCCAGAAGCAGGCCTTTCCCAATGCCCAGAGACCTGGAGCCTTGGAGAGGTGATATTGTCTGAGCCATGTTTACAGCTCTTCATGGGGCTGGTATGGATAATAGCATAGCTGACACTCTTTCCCACCAAGAGATGGAGCACTTCAGGCAGCTAGTCCCAGATGCAGAGTACAAACCACTTCCCCTTCCTCCAGGCCTATTGGGGCTTGGAGGGGCGAGATTTCATGGACCACAGCTTTATTCTTACCCTCTAGCACTAGGGGCTGGGAGAGAGTTTGAAACTTTTAGGAAAATTAATGGGCTTGAATCCCTTGGCCTCTCCCAGTTGAGCATGTTTTGCATTGTTGTGTATTTTTGAAGGATAGGGGTTTGGTGTCTCAGTCATTTAAATCCAAATTGTCTGTGTTGGGCTTTACAGCTAAGGCACAAGGGATGGCAGATTACACAGCTGATTTTGAGGCTCACAAGGCTAGGGAGCGTGGTCAAGTGAGCAACACCCATGTTCCCCTGTCACTTGTGATGCTTCGAGGTTTGAGTGATATTTGGTCTGTCATTTGTAATTCTGCCTTGGAGACATCATTCTTTCTTTCCACTTCTGTAACTGCCTTTTTGGTGCCCTGTGAATTAGTGAATTGGCATGACTTCAAAGAATGATACCTCTGGTAAGGCTTTAGGTTTTGCTGATTTGGATTTGTTCAGGAGAGTGCTGATTTACAAATCAGGTGCTCCAAAATGGGTCAGTTTGGGAAGGGGCTACCTTTCAGTTGGGGTTTAGTTCTGATCCTATGCTCTGCCATGTGTGTGCCCTACAACACTATGTCAAACTCAGGGGGCAGTTTTTGGGTCCTTTATTCTGTTATATTAACACTTTTGGCCCTGACCAGGTTTCAATTTTAGGCAGTGACTTTGGCAGCATTGCAAAACTTGAGTCTTGGATTGAAACCTGGGCTAAGTTTTATACCATTCCTTTAGGACTGGGGCTGCCTCTGTGGCCACTGTTACGGGTTTAAGCACTCGGAACATTCAGCACATCAGGCATTGGAAATCCTCAGTGGCGAGGATGTATGTTCATATTTTGCCATTTTGAATCACATTGCTTTTATTAATTTGTTGTGTTTTTCTGTTTTTTCATAGATCATTGGTCCCAGGTGGCACGAGGTTAGTTTCTGATTTGTGGCTCTCACTTGTAGGTCCCTGTGGCTTGGGTGGGAGTCTCCTGGGTTACTTTCCAATTATGCTGGACCAGGGAGCAACCAAAGCAGTTTAGATTGCCATCAGGGCTGGGGTGTTTCACCCAAGGAAAGGCCAAGGAGATTGTCACGTTGTGGCATCTAGCCTCAGCTGGACCCACTTCAGGTTGCTCTCTCCAATTGCTCCTTTCCAGGCCAACTCAACTTTAAATAAGTCAGGTTAAATAAAATGGCCCTATTATCCAATTTATGTGTCTGGTCTCATTAGATCATGGTTGATCATCAATAATCTGTGGCCCTTTCCGCATGGCATTTGCCATGCAAAAGGGCGCCTGGAGCGTCACGCGATTGTGAGGGGCGATCTGCACGACGTACTCACAATCGTGTGATGCTCCAGGGGCTGGCAGGTGCCGATCGCGCACCTTTTCATTTTCAGCTGGAAGCTGAAAATGGTGCGCAATTACGCATTGCTCCCAGGCCCCGCGCACACTTACCTGGCATGCAGAGCCTCCAGAGCTATGCCGGTCGCGCTTCCTGCCCCAGCACAGCCTGGGAAAGTCCCAGGCTGCGCTGCGGAAGGAAGAGGTGGGGCTCTTGTGCGAGCAGGCAGCTTGTGCAGAGCTGAAGCAGCAAGGACGTGAGAGCCTCTCGCTGGAGGCTGCTCGCACAATCCCCGCATCCAGTGCCAGAAAAAGATAAGGTGCAGAAAGGGCCTATGTGTAGAAGTGGAAGAGCGGCAAGATGCCAACAGTAGAAAACTGGCTGTATAAGCTGATGGACTTAGTAGAGATGGATAAATTAACAATTTTGGTGAGGGAAAAAGAAAACATTTGTGACATTTGTGAAAGATCGGAATCTATTAATGTATTTTTTAAATTTAAATCTTTAAATTGACAAGAAGAATAACTGATTCACTATTGGTTTTTAAGGTTAACATATTATAAAACTATCATTGGAGGTTATCTTTCTGAGGTTATTTGACTAACAGAAGATTCAGTATTATGACATATAGTCTATGTTGGGGGAGTTGGAAACCAATTTTACAGTCTATTTGCTTTGTCTATGTTATATGTTATGATTGTAACAGTTTTTCTTTTTCTTTTTTTTGTCACTGTTGCGGGGTGGTAGTTGGGTACTGGTAGTTGTGGGGATAAGTAGTATTGCAGTGTCATAAATGATACTATTATGTAATAGGAGGAAGAGGAGGAGATAAGTCTATCTTAAACCTACACTTAAACATGAATGTCAGATTTAGACAAAACAATTTCAATTTCAAAATAACAAATAATTTTGAAATTATTTTGACATACCAGTCCCAGGGGAAAAAGCCCCCTACGATCTATAGTCAACAGATCAGTAAAATTGCCATAGGTCCCTTGATCCTTTTGAAGATCCAGCAGAGAACCAGGAGGAAGCCAAATGGTAGAAGGATGCCACCACTATTCTTTACAGATGGATTTTCCACCTTTCTTCTTCACACTTTGTTTCTTGCACAACTGCTTGGTTCAAGAGGATCTTGTAGCACCCTTGAGACGGAGAGAATGAGCTGTTGCAGACTGCATCTACATGCAGAGATTAGCAACATAAGCTTTCATAGTCTGGGTCTACTTCATCAGATGCATGATGAAACAGACCCAGTCTATGAAAGCTTATGCTACAAACTTCTTTCTCCCAATTAATCTCAAAGGTGCTACAAGATCCCTTTGCATACTGGTGCAGTCTAACAGACGTATGTCCTTGAGAACTCCTTTGTTGTTACTTTAAAGGTCTTCTGATGTCCTAGCATCTGGCTATATTGTCTTGCTGGCACATTCATTTACAGAATTACTTCTATGAAATTCCGATTATCTATTCTATCTTTTTGTCTATGTTGTTAGAATACAGGGTCATTAACGTGTCTGTATGTCATTCTATCCACAACTACACGTTTGATCACAGAGTCACCAACCTTGCTAAATTATCTGGTAGGAGCAAACAATGAACACAGTAAGATTTTGAATCCCATCAGTCAACTACTTTGGGTTCTTCCCAAACAAATATCAGTCTTTTAGTGATATGACGACAAAACAGTGGGATTAGAAGTGCTTGTGCATTATAAAAGGTTGCTAATTTTTTTTTACTACATGCGGAATCTACATGATTGATTTACGTGGTTCATGCACAGCAACCCTATTATCTTGACAACAATCGTATGGAGTTGATTTGCTGAGAGATAGTGAAAGCCCAAAGTCACATGGTAAATTCTTCAACCAAATAGGATTTGAGGTTTATCTCCGTTCTGAGTCCAGAACTATAACCATTACTGCTTCAGTCTTTTTAGAAGAGTATTTCCCATAAATGTGATGCCAAGACTGAAACATAGTGGTAGAAATAAATGCAATGATTAATGTATTAAATTTGTACAATTGGAATGTCTGGATTTGAGGGGCACCCCTATGAGCAATATATAGCAACCCTGTGAGCATGTGGAGCTAAATACCTTAAAGACACTAGATCACACCTGATCATGGAAGTTACTGAGGGTCAGCCCTAGTTAGTACTTGGATGGATGACTGCCAATGGATATTAGGTGCTGTAGGCTATATTTCAGAGGAAGCAATTGGCAAAACCACCTCTAAGTATTCCTTTCTTAAGAAAACTATGAAATTCATGGGGTGGCCATGAGGTGACTTGAAGGCAGTTACATATACATGAGAATGCCAGAAGTAGAAAGTCATGTGGTAGGAGTCTGAGCAGAGACTCCCACCACATGACTTTCTACTTCTGGCATTCTCATGTATATATAAGTGCCAGGTTGCGAGGTTGCTGCTCCACTAGCACTGCTCCATGTTGCAGAAGGGACATTCTGATGGGAACCGACTAAGCTCTGATGTAAGCTCCTCCAGTGTAAGCTCTTCCAATGCTTCCATGGATTTTAGTGGAGTTAAAGAGTACAGGAAGAAGCCATAATGTACTCAGTCCCATAGTGCTAAAGGTAATGACAGAAGGAACTTTGAGACATTTAATCTGTAAGAACACCTTTCAAGCATACACAGGGGAAAGATTTCATTTGCTTATTCATTGACTTTGGAAAATAAGAGACCTCCAGAAAAAATACTTTTGCAGATGAAGACTAAACCACCAGTTTAAACTTGCAACAGTAATTAAAGCATTTATTTACAGGAATTTGCATCTTACTGTAAAATAGGCTGCCAGAATACCCATCATTTATAAAAACTTTTCAATTGATCAAGGCTTTGAAGCATACTGTAATGAAAAGAGAATGATTTATACCCACAAAGGAAGAAAAGCCTTTGTCAAACCATCTAGACACATTAGTTGGAAAAAGAAACCATAGCTAGTCATATCACGGTGGTTAGAATCATGCTTAAAAATACATTAAAAAACAAAGGAATTTCCAACATATAATTCAATATAAAAACTAGTTAGCTGCAAACTAAGGCAACTAAAAAGAAAAGTTTTTGCCAAAATCAACACTGGCCAACCATAAAAAATGTTGGAGGCCCTGAAGTCATTTTTAACAAGACTTTCAGCAGCCTTTAACAACCAAGACCCAAATGTGTGTGAAAAGCCAAATTATAGCTCAACTAGATTCTGCCCGGAACCTTGGCCTATGGGTGGTCTGGCCTGAGCTGTTTGCTGTGCTTCCTTGAACATCACACTAGGTTTCCTCCTGACCTCAACATGTATAAAAAAGTAGAAACAATTTTGAAGGAATAATTTAAGGGCCTGCTCCTCAAAAAACATGTCAGCTTTTATGATAAATTCATGTTTTCATAGGGAACCTCTACTCCCTCACACCCTCCTCTTTTCCAGTCAAACAGGCTGCCATCTTATTAAGATGTTTATAGCAGGGCTGTAAATGTTCGTAAGATCTTTAATCATTCTGATTGTTCATGAAAGTGTTATTTTCTTTTCCCCTGCCCCAGTTTTTAAATTCCTCCTCTTTGAACGTGCGTGTCCAAAAACAACACAAGCTGAGAGTATCAATACATTTCTTTCCCTTCCCACATCCCAATATCAGCTGCAGCCTTTCCTGCAGCACAGAAAGCTCTGTTGACATAAGATTTTGCCTGATTTCAATGGGAACGTTCACACCTATCTGTTTTGTACAGCCTTTACTTTTTTTGCCCAGACACCTAGTATATTTGTCCCATGATTGCCATTTTGCCGCACAGATTTCACCCAGTTTCTACAGGACTTTTCTGCCCTACACAGTTAATAGTGTTATTATTCCACTTTCAACATCCTATGGAATCCCGGGGTTTGCAGTTCAAGGAAGGGCATTTAGAATTCTCAGCCAGAGAGTTCTTGGGCCTCAGTAAACTACAAACCCCAGAATTCCACAGGATATTGAAAGTGGAATAATAGCACTATAATAGTGTAGGGCAGAAAGGCCCTCAGAGTCTGTTTGGACTGTCATCTGGCTTAAACTTCTATTAAAAAAAAAAAAAAGCAAGTAGCCCTGGTTATGGGCCTAATGTACATCCACTCTTTTATCCAAAAGTTTTGTGGCAAACAAGCCAGCCTCCCACTATGTTTAGATAAATGTGAAGCACTGACAATGACAATAGAGGTACAGCATTAGAGAAAAGCCATTGTTTCTCAATATAAATATAAATATATATTTTTAGTCAATGCTGCAACTCTGCAAGGAAATCTAGCTTTTCAAGGAAAGTCTAGCCAAATACTGTTTTTTGCAGCGCTCCTTGCAAGGACTGCTCAGAAAGCAAAAGTGCATTTGAAATGATAGAGGAGTGGTGCAACAAGACAGGTTAAATTTGGAGTACATGGATTAATATTGAAGGTTCGTGAAGTTTGTTGTTTTTCATGATGTTTGCTGTAGCAAAATTACTCATTTTTATTAGAAGTCCAGGGGGAAAAATCAAGTTGCATTTTATGAATGGTAGTTAAAGTTCTTCTATTGCTTCAAACTTGAAGAAAGCCCTGAAGATTTCAGGATTTCTGGAATTTCCCTCACCATGCAATATGGGCATATACAGCACACCTGATAATGATAAAACCCATGTATACAGGTTTTGTATTTTCCTAAGGACTTTGCACCTCACTTTAGTGTTGTTCTACACCTAAATGCAAGACTTGTACCCTAGTTAGTGTGCCATTAAAATAGTCAGCGAGGGATAATGAGGAAATCAGAGCTTTTCAGTCTTGGCAGATATTGCAAGATTGCCTGTTCCAGGAAGAAGTAATTTCTGATGTCTAAGCTTTATATCCCTGCTTCTCATCCAGAGGTGATATGTACGAATAAATATCCAAACCACACATTTTTATTGAGTTTATAATAAAATATTCCTTTTAGAGAAAAACCACATCTTTTTCCATCTTGCTCTGCAACAATATTATCACATACTCCAGACCAGTGTATTCCAGTATATTCACTCAAGACTCATAGATTTGGGAAGTACACCAAGGGCCATAGTCAACCCTCCTGTATTTCCATAATCAAGTCAGAAAGCATTCCTGAGAAAGGGTCATCCGAACTTTGTTTAAAAATCTCCAATGAAAGAGGTAGTCCATTCCACTGTCCAGCAACTCTTACATTACACAAGCTTTTCCTAATATTCAGAAATTCCTTCCTTGTCATTTGAAACCAGTGGTTCAGGCCCTATCCACTGAAATAGCAGAAAACAAGTTCACTCCATCTTCTACATTACAGTCTTTCAGGTATTTGAAGATGCTCCAGAGACTAGGACAAGGGGCAATGAATTCAAGCTACAGGAAAGGAGGTTCCACCTGAACCTCAGAAAGAACTTCCTGATGGTCAGAGCTGTCCGGCAGTGGAATATGCTGCCTCAGAGGGAGGTGGAGTCTCTTTCTTTGGAGGTTTTTAAGCAGAAACTGTATGGCCATCTGTGGTCTCTTCCAACTCTAGGATTCTACGATTATTCCACAGTCTTCTCTTCTCCAGCTACCCAGATATCTCAACAGTTCATCACAGGGCATGGTTCTAAATGCTTTACAATCTTAGCCCTTCTTCGCTGGCTGTTCCAGCTTATCAGTATTCTTATGTGCTATACAGAAATGCACTGTGGTCTGACTAAAGCAAGCCAGTGTGGTATAATGATTTGAGTACTGAACTAAAACTCTGGGCGATCAGGGTTCAAATCATAGCTCAGCCATGTAAACCCACTGGGTGAACGTAGGCAAGTCACACTTTCTCAGCCTCAGAGGAAGGCAATGGCAAATATCCTCTGGAAAAATCTTGCCAAGAAGCCCATGTTAGATTTGCCTTAGGATCACTGTAAGTAAGAAATTACCTGAAGACACACACCACCTGTATGTGGTATGTACCTTCACCTGCATAAAGTGTCCTGTTTATGTGATTGTTGGAAGCCACCTTCCCATCCTGGGAGAAAAGCAGCCTGTAAATAAATAAATATCTAGTACTTTTCTTTTAGTTTTGTTCAGTTTTGTCTCCAAATCCCACCTCTGACTCATGATTAGCTTGTGGCCTACTAAGACTCTTAGATACTTTTCATGTGTACTATCCTCAAGTATCAAGTGACACCTGTAGTTGTACATTTGATTTTTCCCTGCCAAAATGAATACCTTGCATGCATTCTATTAAAATTCATTTTGTTAATTTTGCCCAGCCATCCAATCTGTTGAAGTTATTTTAAATCCTATTTCTGTCCTCGGGGGGTCTTGGCTTTGTTGTTGTTAACTGCCATCAAGCTGACTTCAATGTATGGCAACTCTCTGAATGAGAGACCTCCAAGTCACCCTATCATCAACAGCCCTCTTTGGGTCTAGCAGACTCAGGGCCATGGCTTCCCTGAGTCTATCCATCTGTCATGCTGTCTTCCTCTTTTCCTACTGCCTTCTACCTTACCAAACATTATTGACTTTTCTAGCAAGTCATGTCTTCTCATGATATGACCAAAGTATGACAGTCATCTTGGCTTCTAGGGAGAGTTCAGGCTTGATTTGCTCTAGGCCCCAGTGGTTTGTTTTTTTTAGAAGTCCATGGTATCCATAGAACTTTTTTCAGCACTACATTTGATTTTCTTCCTATCCGTTTTCTTCACTGTCTAGCTTTCACAAGCATACCTAAACATTGGAAATATGATGGTATGGACAGTCCTAATGATTAGATTCAATGATGCATCTCTACACTTCAAGATCTTGTCTACTTCCTTCATAGCTCCCCTTCCAATTCCTAGTCTTCTAATTTCTTGACTGCAGTCTCCATTCTGATCAATGACTGGGCCAAATTATGGAAAATCTTTTTTTTTTATTGATATGTGACAACACAAAATACAAAACACATTCCTCCAAAACATACACTCTAAAAAGACCCAACAAAATACACAAAACAATACAAACACACAATACACAATGCAAAAGAGATAAAACAAGATAATAACTAAATAACTCAACTAAACCTTAAAAACTAAGCAGAACTAGCTAACACTCAATTAAAAAGAAGGTCCCACCCCTGTAGTAACAGCTTTGAGTAAAATCAGAATAGCTCTTTTCATTGCAATCTAATATACATTATTAGCAAGTAATATTTAATATTGAAAGCTTAAACTAAATAAAGAAAAACATAATAACAATAAGCCTTTCATTTTTAGCTCAGCAAACTAATAATATTAACAATAGCATCTTAAAAAAATTAACAGATTGTCCTCTATCAACTTCAAGCTATTCTGCTAATATAATCTAATAAAATTAAAATCTTACATTTAGAATGTAAAATAAAATCTCATATCCCAATACTTCTAAACTGTATGCGTTTCCAAACTCTTGTAAATTTCAGATTTCCATACCTTTTAGGCAATCAGTAAAAAAATAAAAAAATGCCTTAAATCTTTAAATTTTTTTATAGTTCCCAATACAGGTTTCATTAAACCTTTTTAAAGCCATATCCAGTATCCATAATCCTTTTCCCTTACAATCATTTAAGAATTCTCTGTAAAACTTAATAAAACCTTCATCTGCCAAACTAACTTAATTCATATTAGTGTTCTCTCATTCATAATATTTCTATTTATTCTAAACACAATAATCTTATTAAGTATCTTAGTAACAAGTCTTATTTAGTCTTACCATCTAACATACCTCATATCATAACAGGATATCATAGTGATTAATGTGTCATAACCCATTTATGCTATCCCAAAATCTTTAATAATTTTTAATTTTCCTGAATCCCTTTGGTAGTGAAATAGCTTCCTACAAGTAAGTACAACAAAGCCAATTGTAGCCAAATTTGTATTAGATAATGTCTTGAGTCTTTATAACTAAAAATCCAAATTTGAAAGACTCTAAGCTTTTAAAATCTGGAGAGCACTTTAGAAGACAGCTGCAAACAGTAAGCCATCTTCACTCTTCTCCATTTTTCCTGATAGAGACAATAAAATTTTTCTACCTTCTCTTCTTCCTGATTTGTTGTCATGTCCATGAGTAATGAGTTCTCTTGTGAAGTATTTCTATCTATCTCTTTTTTGTTTCTAAGTACTGTCGATTCCTTTGCCAAATCATTTGGCATATATTTTTCACTTGCTTCACATTTATTTACTTCCAAAGCTTTCAGTGATTATAACTGTTCTATGGAACTATCTAGTTTCTTTAAAATCAAATTAGATTTACTAAGTTTCCTAAGTGTACTGTTTCCCAAACTTAAACAAGAACTCCAGGAAGTATACTGGTATATTTTCCGTAAAATCCAAAGTAACTTCATCTTTTAGAGTTCCAAGATTCATGATTCAACCCAAACCATCTCTTAAAGAATTCAGAAATTTTAATACACAATGTTCCCACAGTCTTAAACTAAAACATCTCAGAGAAACCAAAATATTCTCATGGAACAAAGCATCCACTAGGGGAGCCACAGTTTCAACATTAAAAAAAATATAAAGAAAAGGAAAAAAAATATTATCTCAATTTTTATATTTTTATATCCACAAAGTATATCATAAAGTTTTCCATTAATATCCAAATTACAAATAGTAGTTCAAACAATAACATTATTCCAAAAGGTATCTTTTCCCATAGAAGTCCATTTCTAATAAACAGCATACATCAAGTTTTTCAGCTCCAAAAACTAATTGTCAAAAGACAGAACAATTAAAAAGCAAAAAAGAAAATACAGCATTCCACATCACTCTCTGTTCCTTTCTATTTCGGTCAGATGGTATAAATCAAATGTCTCAAGATATATAAGAAACAACAGATAAACTCCTCCAAGTTTCAATCTGTCATTGTTCATTAGCAAAAAAAAAGAAAAAAAAAGAGGAAAGCCGAAAGCGCTTTTCAAAGCTAGCTCAGTGATGTTAATACAGTGATGTTAATATGTTACAGAGAAACAAAATGAGATTTCTTCCCTTTAAAAATGCATAAGGAAATCCAAGATAAAAGCAAGGTTCAGCTGTTACATCCAGGGGTTCCAAATATCAAATATTTAATTAAAACAATCTAATCCTTACTAAGAAGAATAGTGTCCATACAAGAGGGAAGAGGGTGCTCTCTCTCTCTCTCTCTCTCTCAATCCTGGCTCCACCAGTAGCTTAATATGTCTACTACAGTCAGAGTCTCAGCAATTGCTGTTCCATTCCCAAACAGCCTCTGCTGAGCCCCTTAAAACTGGTATGGAGATCTTTGAGGTCCCTGTTGATCAGGGCACCCGTTACTTGACAGGAGGGGCCTTTCCCATCAAGAAAAAGTTACGGGGCATGCAAATCTGGCTCACCCTAACCAGGGAACACAGATTTACGTGCTATCTCTTCAGCAGCCATACTGGGAACCTCCCCAAATTATGGAAAATTTTGAACTATTTCAATATCTTTACCATCTATTTTAAAGTTATATAAATTATCTGTATTTTATTTTTTTTTTGCTTTCTTAATGGTCAACAGTAAACCTCTCTTTGCACATTCTTCCTTGACTTTCTTCACTAAATTGTTCAAAGTCTTTCATATTTGCTGCTAGTAGCGTGGTGTTATCTCGTATCTTAAATTGTTGAAGTCCCTTCCTCCAATATGATAAAATGCAGCCTTGCCTGATCCCCCTTGTCAATTGGAAACCATTCTGTTTCTCCTTATTTTGTCTGAAAGTAGCCTCTTATCCTGAGTTCAGGTTACACACCAGGACAATCAAACATTGTAGCACATCCATTCCTTTAAGAGTGATCTAAAGTTTCTCATGATCTACACAATCAAAGGCTTTGTTATAATCTATAAAGTACAGGCCGATTTTATTTTGATTGAAGGCTAGTTTGCAAAATTATAAACACGAAAATCAAAGTAGATTTTTACCAAAAATGTTAAATTAGATATAAGAATGGCATTAGATGTATTAGAATATTTGAATTATCACAATCAGATTAAAGGGGCATTATTTTTTTGGATGCTGAGAAGGCCTTTGATAATGTAAATTGGAAATTTTTAATTAAAATTATGGAAATAGTGGATATAGGAAATAATTTTTTAAGTGGGATTAGGGCAATATATTCATCTCAAAAAGCCAAAATAGCAGTAAATGAGAATTTAACACATAATATTAGCATTGAGAGAGGGACAACACAAGGATGTCTGTCACCCCTTTTACTTTTTATTTTTATACTTGAATGTCTAAATAGAACTAAAAGAGGTAATAAAATTATAAAAGGGATAAAGATAAGGAAAGTGGAATTCAAATTAAAAGCATTTGCTGATTATGTAGTTCTTACATTAGTATAGGATACTTGGTGTTAGATACTGAGGAATTTGTTAAGGTTTCTGGTTTTTAAATTAATGTAGATAAAACAAAAATCCTAACTAAAAATACGAATAAGGAAGAGGAAAAAGAAATATATAATAAATCAGGTTTTGAAATAGTTAAAAGAATTAAATGTTTAGGTATAGTTTTAAAAGGGAAGAATCAACAATTATATGAGAATAATTATGTTAAAGTATGGGAGGGGATAAAAAAAAATCTTAGGAAATGGCAAAATCTTAATCTTCCACTATCTGGAAGAATATCAGTATATAAAATGATGTACCTCTTCCAGAAAATCCAAATTACATTTTCAAAATCTCCTTTTTCAAACTGGCATAAAGAAAGCTCAAAGTTTTTATGGGCCGGAAGAAAACCTAGAATAAAATGGAAAGTGTTGACAGATGCCAAAGAGCGAGGAGGATTAGGTGTCCCAGACCTTAGAATTTATTTTGAGGCCTCAATTCAACAATTCGAAAGGCAGTGGCAAGGTATTATTAGATGGGTGAAAGAGAAATGAGAAGAGAGGTAAAGAATACAATAAAGGAATTGTAGGGTAACAGCTAAGGTAAGGTGGGAATTCAGAGAGAGAGAGGAAAATATTATTAATTGAAGTAGAGACAACAACAACAAAAAAAGATTTCACATGAAGGAGGTTTAGTTTAAGAAAGAATAAAGAGTTTGGAATGGAGAAAACGTGGAAGAAGGAGTGGAAAGGGTAGGGAGAGGGAAGGGGGAGGATTGGGAGGGGAAAGATGGTTTTTATTAAGGTAAGGGAGGAGGGTGGGAAAGGGAGGGAAGGGAAGGCAGGGAGGGATAGGAAAGGGGGATTGGAACATATAAATTAATATGTACATTTGTTAACAAAGCGGAAAGGAATTAATGGAGAATTAATGTAAGATTGTTGTATAATATAGAAATAATGTTAAGCACTTGTATTGTGATACTCCCTCAAATAAAAATTTTTTTAAAAAAAGAATTTATTTTGAGGCCTCATGTTTAGTATGGCTTAGAGACCAAATAACATTAGAGAATAAGAAATTATTAGTGTTAGAGAGCCATGAGTTAAAATTTGGATGGCATGCCTCCCTATGGTATGGAAAAATTAAAGCAAATGCAGGATTTAAAAATCATATTCTAAAGAGAACAATTTTTAAAATATGGGAAAGATATAAGAAAAGATTTGGGAAGAAAATTCCAGGATGGCTGTCACTGCAGAAGGCATTCTATAGAATAGAAATGGGTAGCTTAGATTGCTGAATAAGATAAGGCTATAATAATAAGAAAAGGACGTGATAAATGGATTATTAAAGATAGACAAAATTTAGGGTGGGAGGGATATAAAATTCAATAGTTAACATATTTTTTATCAGCTGAAGGAGGGATTTAAAAGAGAATAATAAAAAAATTGGCTTCGAAAATATTAAAAATGAATTTGAAACATTATTATGTTCAGAAGATTCCCATTTAATCTTAAAAATGTATAAATGACTACTAGGAATTAATACAGAAGAAGAACAAATAAATGAATGTATGATATATTGGGCCCAATGACTAGGATATAGTATAGAACTAGAACAATGGGAGGACGTTTGGGGAGGGATTCAAATTTACGCAACGTAATGATCTTAGGGAAAATTTTTATAAAATGATGTATAAATGATACTTGACCCCTGGTAAGTTAGCTAAGATATATAAAAGGGTAAATAAGGGGTGTTGGAAATGCAAATCATAAAGGTACTTTATTCCATATGTGATGGCAATGTAAAAAAGCAAAAAAAATTGGAAACAGATTTGTAATTATATACAGAACATAGTAAAAGTAAAAATAATATTTAGACCAGAATTACTCCTTTTACATATAATAGATAAGGATGATTTAAATGGGAAGACAGCATAGAAAACTATTAAGATATATGGTGACAGCAGTTTGAATAATTTATGCAAAATATTGGAAAAGTAAGAAAATTCCAAAATTATATGAATGGTTAAATAAACTTTTGGAAATAGCAGGAATGGATAAACTTACTGCTTTACTAACAGGAAATTCAAGTGAATCTTATTCAAAAACTTGGAAACTCTTCACAGACTATGTAAAGAGCATTGGGGGAGACTTAGTAACTATTGGATTTTATATGTAAGATTAGATAGATTTAGATTGGAAAGGAGAATACATGGGAATATATAGATTAAGAAGGAGGTGATAATTGATAATTAGAACAAGCAATCAAAGTAAATCAGGAAGTTAGGGGTTTTGTTGTTGTTGTTATTAAATGTTAAGAGTGAATTGTGAATGTCTAGGTTTGTATGTTTCTTTTTTTGAATTCCTTAAACTTTTTTTTTAGCTCTGTTCTTTCTCATTCTCTTCTTCCTATTTCTTCTTCCTTCTTTTTCCTTTATACATTTATATTTTGTACATTGTGTATTTTCTATTTTGTGTCATGGTATGTCAATATATGTTAATTTGAAGTTAATAAAGACAATTTTAACTGGAATTCTTTGGCACACTCCATTATCCAACATATGCTTTGTAATATCCCTAGCACCTCTTCCTTTACTGAACCCAGTTTGGACAGCTGGCACTTCTCATCTCCATATATATTAAAAGTCTTTGTTGTTGTCACTTTTCTTCTCTTGTATGATCTTTTAGCATCTTTTGCCTCAGGAAGAAACCAGTGGAGCTTTGAAAGCTTGCATGGTGTCATGCATTTTGGTTAGCCAATGAAGGTATTGCTCCTTTGTGGATTTTGGATTTTTGTTTATTTTCTGGAATGGCCACAGAGCTACCCTGAATAAATTTCCTGTCTTTATGTGTGATCAATTTCCTTCTGGCACTCCACACATAAAATCACTTATTTTTGTCTTCTTCTACCTCTGTCTTTGGTGCATAAACTTGGATTATGGCTATATTGATGGGTTTTCCCTGAAGTCTTATTGACATGATTCAGTCAGGTGTTGTATTATGCCTTGACTGCTTTTGCTACAACTCTCATCACTATTAATGCTATGACATTTCTTCTTAGATTTTCTTTTCCTGACTGTAATACTGTGCAAGTATTTGACTCAAAATGTCCCATTCCTATCCACTTTCTCTCTCTCCCCAAGTATTGTGATGTTTATATATTCTATTTCTTGTTTTACTGCGTTCTAACTTCCCCTGAGTTACACTTCTCACATTCAATGTTTCAGTAATATGTATTGTGCAACTTCAGACTTTGCCTCTGAGCACAACAAGAGCTGAATATTCTGTCAGCTTGAGTCCAACTGCATCAGTAGCCAAAGTGCTGCTTGTAATTATTGTCTGCCATATCCTAGTAGCTCATTGAGTGTCATCTCACCTGGGAGTTTCATCTTGGATTATCTCATCATAGGGTTTTCATGGTAAAAGAGATTCAAGGAGTTTACCAGGCCTCCTTCTACAAATAGATGAATAAGTATTGGCTATAGTGCCACTGCTGTTGTCTCTGAGAGATCCTTCATCACTGTCCCGCCCCCCACTACTGCTGCTGCGCAGTAGTTGTTTGGCACACATAGGCCCTTTCCACACCCTACCTTTGTACCAATGACAGTGATAATGGCAGCGGTAGCTCTCCCAGTTTGGGCACTTGTTGTCTCTGAGATCCAGGAAGTGTGATGGCCACACCTCTTCCTGCTGCAGTGCACCCGGGTACTGTCCCAGGCTATGCAGGGGCAGGAAATGCAGCCACTGTACTTCCAGGACCTCTGCAAACAAGATAAGTGTGGGTCATGATGGGAGGGCAGCGTCACTCACTGATCCTTGATGCAGAATATTCATCAATGATTTGCAGCATGATCGCACTGCCTGGAATGGGAGAAGGATGGATCCAGAACGACGTTGTGCGTAAGTGTCATCCTGGTCTCGTCCTTTTCCCATCGCCATTGTGGGTTGGGTGAATCAAGTGGAAAGGGCCTTAGTCTGGCTTCTCAGCAAAATCCTGCCTGACATGGGAACCTCTACCAGAAGCACTGCTGCTGTCACTCCAGCCTCTTGCCTCACAGGAGCACACAATCTTACCACCACAGAAAGGTAGTGCCATTTGTATTGGTTACACACTCCTAATTTGGTGTGATTTGCAAATTTAATAAGTGTACTTCTGTTCCATCACTCAACACCAGGGCAGAGTAGATGTTGAGCATTTCCACTTTTTCTCTGTCACCCATTGGCATTTCACCAAGACAGAATCTGTGACACCCCAATTGTTGCTTTTCTAGACATGAATGAGTAACAATTGAAGAGCAATTTTGGGTTCTAGCTGTCATATTTGTGTTCTAGCTACATATTTTCTAGACCATAATTTTTCAGTCTACCTGGGGGATCTTAGATAAAGATACACATCCATAGCATTCCAAACTTGTAATTTTATTTTTAAAAAGAGAGAGAGAAGATTAGTCTAGCATGATTTGTTTCTGAGAAATCCATGCTGCTTCTTAGTAATCATAACATTCTTCTAAGTGCTGACAGACTGATGAAACTGTTTCTTATAGTCTTTGCTGGTATTTACCTCAGGCTGATTCACCAGTAATTGCTTATGTCTTCTTTTAGGCTCCAGTCTACAAGGACCTCATCTGTTCTAGAATTCTCAAAGATTACAGACAGAGGCTCTGAGATTACATCTGCATATTCCTTTGGTGTCTTGGGATGAAGTTCATCCAGTCCTGAAAACTTGAATTAAAGTAGCTAGCTGTTCCTGTATCTCTTTACCTATTTGGGAGGTGCATCCTCCATCTTGCGATTCCTTCATTTTCATCAAACTGAGTCATAGTTTCCTTTTGGGGAGAAGACTGAGACAAAGCTGCTTTCTTTCTGTTATTTATTAGCATTTCACCATCATTTTTGTGTAGGGTATGTACCACTACTGTGTTCTTCCTTACTTGAACCATAGCTGACCCCTGCCTGCTTTTACAATTTTAATCTCCTGCTGAGCAATACCTAACTGAGTTTTTTCAAAGGTAAACATAAACATAACCATGTATTGCTATATATTCCTTGATTATATTCAAATTTTTCCTTCCCTTTTCTTTTCTCTCATGTTTCATTCTAGCTGTCAAATCCTCTAATCCAACATATTCCTGCAGTTTATCCAACCACTCCTCGATTGTCGGTATAGCCACTCTTTTCCAATAATTTGCGAGAAGCACTCTTGCGGCAGTGATCATATATAATATAAGTGTCTCATATTGTCTATTTTTCTTCTCAATTTATGCGTCATATTCAGTAAGCAAAGTTCCGGAGTTAAAGGGAGCTCGAATAGAATATCTGTCATTATTCTATGTATTCTTTTCCAATATCTTATGACCTCTGGGCATGTCCACCACATATGATAGAAAGACCCATCTTCTTGTTTACAAGTTCAACACTTTTTCTTTTTTAATGCGTACATCTTACTAAGTTTGAGCGGGTCCAAATACCATCTGTGTAACATTTTAATATAATTTTCTTTTAAATTTTGTGCTAATGTAAACTTATTAGTCAATTTCCAACTTTCTTCCCAATTTTCCAACTCAATTTGATGTCCTATGTTTTGGGTCCATTTAATCATTGTCTCTTTCACTGTCTCCCTTCGAATTCTCATGATTGAGAATAAATTTATACATATATGAAGTCATATGTTCTCTTTAATATCACTTTCTCCCATTCATTTAACTGAGTAGCAATTTCTATCCCTTCTAGTTTTAAGTCCATTTTTGCTCTTTCCTTTAATTGCATATATGGGAACCATTGATAGACCCATCCTTCTTGTTCTGAGCTGTCTTCTCTCTCATCTTTATACGCAGTCCACTTGTATCTTTAACTATCAGATCTGCATATCTTATCCATTTTTCCGATGGGTCTTTCCATTTTCCATGAAATGCCTCTTGTGGTGACACCCAACTAGGAATCTTCATATACAATTTATTTTTCCATATTCTCCAAATCTGAAACAAAGCTTTTCTAATATAATGATTCAGGAAGCCCTTATCAATTTTTGTCTTTTTTGGTACCATAAATAGGCATGCCATCCAAAACTAGTCAACTCCAAGTTTGAGCAATCTCTCATTCTTTAACTCCATCCAGTCTCTCAACCACACCATACCATTAGCCATGTAATATGCCTGAATTCAATTCAGGGACTCCAAAACCTCCTCTCTCTTCTATCAATCAAAGTTTTCCAGTTAATTCTAGGTTTTTTATCTTCCCATATAAAAGAAGTATATTCTTTGCATTCCTAAAACATTTCAAATTCATTATAATTGTAAATTTTCCTCAAAATAAGTAATTCATTTTCTGCAGCACCATCATTTTAATTGCCGCAATTCTTCCTGATAAAGATAATCTTAATTTTCACCACATCTAGCTCTTTATTTCCGTCCATTTTGTTATATATAATTATTTTCGAAAAGTTTATTATTTTGCTTTGAGATAATAATCCCCAAGTACTTAATCTTCTTTTCCGCTTTAAATCCCATTTTCAACTCTAATTATGCTATTTCTTCTTTCCTCATATTTATTAGTCAGGATCTTTGTTTTTCTCTGTTATTTTAAATCCCGCCACCTCGCCAAATTCATGACAAATATCTCAACAATTTCTCAATAGTCATCTCTGGGTCTTCCAAAAAAATGACAAGATCATCAGCATAAGCCTTTAATTTAAACTCCTCTCTTTTAATTTTAGGACCTCTTATAATTTCTTCCGTTCTCATTTTCCTATAAGTACTTCAGTAAATTATCAACCAGAATAATGGAGATAGAGGACACCCCTGCCATGTTCCTTTATTTATTTCTATGGGATCACTCTTTTCTCCATTAATCGATAAATTGTGCCCGACAACTGGAATATATAAATCTATCCATGTTATAAAATTATCACTGCAGTTCATCTTCTCCAACAGCTCCAACATAAAGACATGATCCACATTATCAAAAGCCTTTTCGGCATCGAACAAAAATCATTGCACATTTCTTTTTGTTATGTTTCGGCAATATTCCAAGATATTAATAAGTGTTCTTGTATTATCTCTGATATATCTCTTTTGTAAAAAGCCATTCTGATCTTGATGAATTATTTTTTGTAAGATCCTTTTAAGTCTCTCCGCAATTATATTAGCAAATATCTTATAATCTATATTCAACAACGATATTGGTCTATAACTGAATGGTTCCGTGGATTTTTCCCCTCTTTCAATATCAATGTTATATTTGCATCCTTCCATCAATTCGGTTTCCCATTAATCAAAATTTCATTGTACATCTTCCGCATTGATTCTGATACACATCCTCCTGCACGTTCCTTGTAATACAGCCCAGAAAATCTGTCTGATCCCAAAGCTTTCCCCACCTTTATTTTTTTTATCGCCTCCGTAATCTCTATACATGAAATATTCGCATTTAGACTCTTCTTTTCCTCTTCTGACAACTGTAGAATATCTTGTTTCTTTAGAAAATCTCGTATCTTCTTCTCCCTGTTACTTCCCCCATTTTTGCAATATAAACTTTTGTAATACTTATAAAAGTATTCGTTATAGTTCTCGGATCAATAGACAACTCTTTATCAGTTTTAACTTGTAATATCAAATTTCTTTCCCTTCTTTTCCTCAGTTTATATGTCATCCATTTCCCAGGTTTGTTCGCACTTTCAAATTCTCTTTGCTTCAACATTCTTAATTTCTTTTCCATATCATCCAAATTTTCCCTTTGCAACTCTAATTGGGTCTTCCTGAATTCTTTTCCGACTTTCATTACCCGGATTCTTCTGCTTCTTCTTCTATTGCTTTCAACCTTCTTTCCAGTTCCTTTCTTTTTTCGTTCTTTTCTCTTCCTCCATTCCTTATTCCATTTTAGAAAAGACCTCGCATTACTGCTTTTCCAGCGTCCCAGACCATTCTCTCATAACCTCATTGTATCATTTTCTTTAAAATAATATGATAATTCTTCCTTTGCTTTTTTCAAATATTCCTCATTTCTAGAAGTTGATCATTTAATCGCCAGCTTCGATATTTATTTTCTTCTATATTCATTCTGAGTTCTAACTGTAATGAGTTATGATCAGAAGTAATTCTAGGTCGAATTTCCATATCTTTGACTGCTGTAAATAACGTTTTGGAAATTAAGAACAAATCAATCCTAGACATGGTCAAATGCCTATCGGAATAAAAAGTGAAACCTCCTTTCTCATGTAAGCTTTGCCAAATATCGATCAAAGACAGGGTTTCCATCCATTCTAAAAAATGCTTGAGGTAGTTTACCTTTTTTTTCTTTGCCATTTTGATTAGATGTTCTATCTTTAATAGGATCTGTAACTCCATTCTATTCCCCATCATTAGGATATGCGCCTGATTATTTTCTCTGATATATTTATTTATCTCTTCACCCAGCTTTCCGTAACTCTACTTTTATTTTGTAACGGAGCATATATTCCCACCACATATTAATCTCCCAGGGTATCCAACTTGTAACCCCAAAGTAGTTCTATTCTTATCTAAAAAATTTTCTTCCAAGGGAAATTTATGATTAACATATATTACAACACCCCTTTTTTCTTATCAAATGCTGAAACATAACATTTACCCAATTCGGATTTTTCAAATATTTAATGTCATTTTCTCTGATTTTCGTTTCTAAGTAAAATGATATCAGGTCTTTGCTTTTCTATGGTATGGGATAAAACCTGTCTTAATTTATAATTAGAATTCAGTCCTTTAACATTCCAAGAAATACAATTCACAGTCATATTCCTTTTATTTATTATTTCATTTAGTTAAACTTTCTTTTAATCTCTATTTATATACCTCTTTCAGTCCTCGTCCTCTGTTATTTTTTCACCAATATCTGAAACTCAGTTGCTCTATATCTTGTTTTTCTCCTGTTCAAGTTCATGTTTCTTGTCTAGTTCCTGTACTTGTTCTTGTTCCTCTCGTCCCTCACTTTCGGCCCTAGAGAGTCTTCTTCACTTTTATTCTGTGTCCTTCTTTGAACCTTATTTCTTCTCTCCATCATCTTTTCAATCCTTCTCATAGAATCTTCAATTTCTTCTGGAAGCACACCATATCTTTTGGGACCTTACCAGATCGTTCCTTTCCCATATTGGCATCTTAAATTATATTTTGTAAAGATTGGGTCAATTTTCTAAATTCCTGTCTGCTTTTCAGTGTTTGAAATGAAATATCTTTAAATACATTGGCTCCTGTTTTTTATTTATAATCAACTTTTCTTGATAATTCTTCTGTAATATTTTTTCTCTCTACCTCTGTTCTAGTAAAGGAGATCAGAATATCCCTGGGCCAAATTCTCTGTCTCTAGCAATCTTCTAACTTATCCTGAACATTCTGTCAATTTCAAGTTCCATCATCTCTTCTGAGATACCTTCATGTATGAATCCAGTTCTGGAATCACCCGTTCATACATATTTTCTCCAGCTCTTCAAGACCTCTCAATCTAAGGCACGTCTTGGAATACCTTAGTTCTTGGAGTTCAATTTCTGTTCTGTCCCAGGTCTTCCGTTATCTTTTCCTTCTCATTTTCTTCTTTGTCAGACGATCTTCCATCTGTCTCGGCCTCCGTTTGAACCGTCTTTACTTCTTTATTCAGCTTATCAATTTTCTTATTTATTCCTTCCAACTCTTTTTTCAAATCTGCTCTTATTTCCACTCTTGTATCTTTCAATTCTTGTCTAATCTCCTTCTTAAAATTTTCCATCTCCTTCTTCTCTAAACCCTTAAGTTCATTCAGAATTTGTTCACCAATCCCTATCTGTCCAGATGCAGTTGCCCTCTTGCCAAAGGTTGCTCCAAAGAAGGTCACCTTTCCACCAACAGTTGTGATTGTGTGTATGCAGCAATCTTTTTCCTTGTTGTCATCTTGATACTGGTTCAGTAACCCATGTTGACTTTGTATTTATGTATTTACTACAATACTAACAATCCTGCAATAATATATTTCTAATTGTAATCTTCTTTATATTCCTCCTTTATCAATGTCTCTTGGTAATCTAAATATCATAAACAACAAAGATAAATAAGAAAAAACAGTGGCTAAACTATATCCATGTTACAAGGGGGAAAGGAAAAAAAATATTCAAAGACCATATTACAGATCATCAGTTAAACAATAATCAGTGATTATTTTTAGAGTATATATTCATATTATTCCAACTATTCATTAGAATCTTTAGACAATACTCTGTTCAATCACTCCCCCCACTTGACTGTAAAATTCAATATTCCATATTTAATATTCAATAGCTAACCCATTCAATTTATCCAATTCTCTAAAGAGTTCTGCTACATGCCCTTATAAACTTTTTTCCCCCTTTCCCTTTTCCAATTTTTTTTATATTTCCCTTAAAATTTTACATCTCATTCGGTACCAATGCCCTGCAATATAAAATGTAGCCACAAGAGAGAGCTATTAGACCGTATTCCTTTCCATTTTCTACTCATTAAACAAATTATCTTTCCATCCCCTTGTTTATGTTCAGTCAAGGTTATTACCCATTCACAAACGACCTTCAATTAGCTTCACCTGTCTTCATGTAACCACTCCCCACCCTTACTTTACTTTCTGATTTCAGGTTTCTTCTATCTCCACCTGTTAGGTCAGCAATTGTAACTGTCCCAAAACTATTCAATATTTTCTTAAATTACACTCTTCAAGAAAGGAAACCCCCCAAATTATACCCCCAGTTAATCAAAAAAAAAAAAAAGCTCCAATCTTCAGCGTCTCCTCTTCTCGTGATGCTGCCATTTTCATTTTATCAATTCAAACAGAAGGTTCAATAATTAGGTTTTATGAATATCAAAACCGTTTTTTATTTTTATTAGTTCCTTAAATTCACTTCCTTGCCTTTTTATTTTTTTTTTTAATTAACTTATTTGCTCTCCTCACCCACCTCAAGTTCATTTTCACCATCCCAAGTTCATATCAATAATTAAATCCTCTGCAAAAACATCAGCACACGTGATTTTTTTTTCAGTCTGTTGTTGTTGTTGTGCCAGTTCTTTACAAGTTGGATCAATTAGTAATGGAAAAAAGTTTGCTTCAAATACTTCTTCATCATTGTTACTTTATCATTTCATCAATCAATAACTCTTCATTACTTTAAACTTTAAGCTTCACCAAACTTAATTTTATGAGAAAACAAACCTTCTGCTATTTCTTATCCATAATTTCACTGTTCCTTTACATGTTCCCATTTTAATTTATGAAGGTTAATTAAATCATTTTGACAAAACTAGGGAATTAGGTTTAAACTTTATCAAGCAAACTATTGTCAATTAAAAGGTTTTGCCTCACTGCCAAAAAGTTGGTGTGCTTCACGTTACCTTGGGTTTCTGTTTTTTTGTTTAGCTGGTCTCAGTTCAATATATATATCCATATGCCTAGTCGTTATTACTTTTTACTTTTATTTTGTCTGTTCACCACCCCATTGTCCCCAGGGAGATTGTTTCATGTCTCCATCTTGGTCCATCTTCATCTCTGCTTGTTTGTTTGCGTCTCAATTTATTTTTACATTGCTACTTTGTTCACCACACCAGGAGTTGAATTTATATGTTCATTTATAAGCCTTTCAGTTTTATTTAATTTAGTTTTTCTTATTTTAATTATTTGCCTTTCAAAATCCTTATGCTTTAAATTTTCTTAACTTGTTTTATAAATTGCTTCATCAACAGTACTGAGACAGGTCCAGTGGCTATTTCTCTGTCACTAGTGAGGTGGATTGCCATGTGGGAACTGTTTGTTATTATTCTCTATTGGAATAATCCTCCACCAATGTCTGATGAATGCTGTTTTATTTGTAATTAATTTATTTTTTCAGAAAAACTTTATAATTTGAATGATTTCTATTATTAATTTGTATATTAAATTTAATCATTTAGTTTTTTAACTTTAAGTTCATATGCTTTTAGATTGTTTAAATAAATTGCTTAATTATTTGTATTTTTAAACTCAGTTTTCACTGAGATGGTATTAAATTAGGGTGAAATAAAATAGATTTAATAAAGCAATAAAATGTTTGAATATTCAAGAAAAAAGTGTACCTTCTTGCAGAAAACTGCTATTTTTATTAAGACTTGTGAAGCCGATTTAGATTTCTTTCCATCACTAACTCTAAGCCAAGTGCACAGGAATGTAGTGGGGTGCAATAGCACCTAAGGCTCAATTTCCCTGCTGTGGTATAAAATATCTCAGAGCCCACATTCATTAGTTGTTTGAAGCAAGTGTTACCCCAAGTGTTTGAAGCAAGGGGTCCCGTGAGGGGCACCCAAATAACCAAAACCAACACAAACAAGATGGGGAAATTAACTCGAGCACTCTCTTAAGCTAACGAGAGGCTGGGTAACTTAGTGGGAATCTTTTACCCAATGTATACAGCGTCAGGTCAGTGAGCGGTCAAACAGGGTAAACTGACAATAATATTTATTAAACAGATAGCAAATATTAAGAAAACACAACCTCACAGCTAACTAAGAAATAGGAAATAGGAGCTGTGGGGTAATGGGTGATACGTCACCTACCTCGCAGTCCTGGAGAAGTCCAATGGAGGGAAGGAAACTCAGCACAGCGGTTGAGGGGAGCTCACAGAACAAAGCGACGGCAAGGCTGGATGGTACTCCGGAGCAGTCCGAGGAGCTCTCAGAACTGGGGGTTTTTATTAGGGAAAGAATGACTGTAGGCTAGCCTGGTCCTGGGCGAAAACAATGAGTTTTGGGCTGGAGACAATGTCTCCGAAAAGTCAGAATTTACATGATTGAGTTATGGTCCGAATTGACAATCGTATGGCTGGTATGTAGATGTGGCTAGCTTGGCAGATTAAGCGCTCAGCTCGCCAGGGTGCCCTCTCTGAATCAGAGATCTCTTTGTTTTAATACACATTTATAATGAAGGTGTTCGTTTTGGAAGGTTCCCTAAAGCAGATCTGGCAGTTTCTTGCTTGCCTTGGTGTAAACAAATATGACTCAGCGGATAATAGCCATGCCTAGCGTCGCACTTGTTCAGTGGCCTCACAAACACTTGGCTGGTGGCAGAGCAGGGCTGAATTATGATATCAGAATGATATCTAAGGTTACCAAAGGCCAGGCCAGTTCACAGTGGTAACGCAAGTACAGGACTATTAAGCATCATAGGTTCTTGCTAAAGTAGGGATGTGCACCTCAGTGTCCTGGTGGCACAGTGGTTAAATGCCAGTACTGCAACCACAAGGTTGTGAGTTCGATCCTGCCAGGCTCCAAGGTTGACTCAGCCTTCCATCCTTTCATAGGTCGGTAAAATGAGTACCCAGCTTGTTGGGGGCAATTAGCTAAAAATACATTGTAAACTGCTTAGATAACACTTAGTTGATAGGTGGTATAGAAATAAATGCTATTGCTATTGCTATTGCTATTCACATTTGTGGGCTCCCTTTCTGCTCAGCATTTGTTCTGCATCTGCTTCCGTCTTCATTTTTGCACAGGTTGAATTCTGTTTTTTTCCCCTCATAGTTACTTTTTGTGTATTATTGTGCAAAATCCATGTGTAATGTTCTGCAAAATCCAAATAACATTCAAGAAGAGTAAACACAGAAAGCAGCTCCTCTACCCAGTTCAAGCAGCAAAATGTGTTATCAGACCAAAGCCCTCCCATATCTCATTTGTGCTCATTTGTATCCTATCAGCACTCAGTTCACTGTGATGAATGGAAATAAACATATTGGGCCCATTCTGTGCTGGATTTCTCTGTAATAAATGCACTCATAAACAAACATACATGTACTGGAAAAATAATTTCATACTTCCAGTAGCTTAGAAGAGCAAGCTGCTTTATTAGTTGGCCATTTTTCTGCCCCAAAGAAGACATTTTTTTTAATGTTTATATTATGGACATGACAGCTAGAGACATAAGGACAGGGCCAATGTGAAAACCTTAAGTTCAGTGCTAGGCACTGTGTGCATTAAATAACATCTAATTAACTTGAAACCTGACAGACATAGACCAGAAAGTATCTAACGAATTGGGCTTCCCAATCCCTCTCTGCTGAGCTAGCTGGCCTTTTTGCCATCCACAGTCCCTCATTTCTGAATGATTGTCTCAACTATTAACTCATTGCCCACAACCTTTCTCTCTAGGGTTGGATGGATGAAGACAAATTCATTGCACTGCAAATTTTCTTTTCCTATATAAAGCAACTTATGACCTGAAGAAGCACTGCAAGACCCTTCAAATTGCTTGAAGTACCTGTAACTTAAACAAACATGCTTCCATTCCCTTGATACTTTCTGTGCTAGAAATATCAGGATGACCTACTGTACTGCACATGTTCTATCTCATCACTCAAGGGAGGTGCAATATCATTTGTTGGTTGCAAAGAGATGACAAGAAAATAGAAAGTTTCAGGGACGAAGTGAGGAGATACTTGGAGTCAACTTCTGTTACCACTTATGAGTTCATGGGGAGATGAAGGTTGGATAACTTGGTGGTTTAGTTTCTTTTTTATTTGCAGAGTGGTCTATGAAATGGACCCTGAAGTATGTCTGAGATACATTTTTGGTTTCTTTCAGAGAGAATTTGGAGAAAAGACAAAAATGTTTAGATAAAACTTAATAATTTCTTAGTAAGTCAGATGTTTTCACTCCTAAGGTAAATCAGTAATTGGGTGACTATATCTGAAAAGATGGTGCATGTTCCTTCTAAAATGTGCCAAAGCCATCTAGGCATTATTCCTAGGTTCTCCCCATTCCCTTTGTTCCTGTGCATTCAGTCAACATAGCAATCACAGCATGAGACATCCAAGAGGAATCTGTTCACTGTCTTTTTAAACTATCCACTAACCAGTTCTCCAGGAAGTATACAGTTTACTAAAATATTCAATTTTGAACTCCAAAACTAGAAGTGCTGACAAAGCTTACTGTGCCAAGCTCCAGTAAGCCAATCCTGAAGAGCCACTCTATTCACTAGAGTTCTAGCTCAGCTGCTTAGTTAAGGAGATACGATATCTCCCGGCTTGCTGTCCAAGTCTACCTTAAGAGCCAGCCACCAGATTGGCCAAAGGAGGTCCACTCAGCTGGTTACTGGGGTACAAGGAAGATGACATTTCCACCTCTCCCACTAGCAAGTGAGGCTGTGAAAAGACGTGCAACAGGACTCCTGTTTCTGATGGCTGGAGGCTTGCTTGCTGGTGGGAGGGGGTAAAAACATCATTTTCCTTGCACCCTATCACCAACTGAGCAGATCTCCTTCACCTGATCTTGTGACTGGCTCTTAAAGTGGATGGGGGCACCACTGGCTGTTAATATGGGCTTTGACTACACAGGATTAGTGAATACTGAGCAGTTACTCTAGTTACAGATTTATAACTGCAATGCTGAATGCCATCTCCTAATTCCAATGGTCCATTAGGACCTTTCTTCCTAAAGTTATCAGCAGACTTGAGGACATTAGAAAGAAGAGATCTCATGCTCTTCCTTCTCCTCTTTTTGCAAGTGATGACCTGACCAAATGAGTGTTATTTATAGGGATGGGACGAATCCCAATTTTCTGAATCTGGATTCGGATCCGAATCCATGGAAGGTTCTGGGAATCCACGAATCTCACAAATCTCAAATCTTTTGAATCCTTTTTTTTTAAGAAAGGGTGTAAAAAGCAAGGGAAAGAAGGATAATCTTGGGCAAGACACACTCTCTCAGCCTTAGCAAAAGCTTAGGCAAAGGCAAACCTCCCTCTGAAGAAATGTGTCCAGGACAATTGTCCTAGTTTTGCCTCAGGATCTCCTCAGATTAAAAATGACATGAAGGCCCTTTCCACACAGGCAGGAAAATGTGGATTAATTCCACATTTTCTTGCCTGTGTAAACAGGGCTACATACTAGACTACAGAGCTAATCCAGGTCAAAACTGGCTTTTCTTTGCATAGCTCCTTATGGCATCCTAGGGTTTGTAGTTTGATGATGCACCAGCACACTTTGGCAAAGAAGGCTGTGACACCTTGTAAAACTAGAAACCCCAGAATTGTGACTGAAAGAGGTTTGCAAGCAAGCTATGCAAAGGAATGTTTCAGCTGTCCTTGAAATCTCAAGTCTGTAGCTTCCAGTCAAGTGCTGAACTTAAATATGAAATGTTCAATTTAAATATCTTAAAATACAACCCCAGATGTAATTTGTGAAATTGTTAGCAAAGGCCATTATTACTCCAAGGGAAAAATTCACCTACTTGCCATCTCCCCTTGTGCACCTAGTCTCCCAAGTTTTCAGGTGTCCTGGTCTCCCAGGTTTTCAGGCGTCCCGGTCACCAACAAACTATTTCGGTGATGGATTCGAAAGATTCAGTTTGCCTATTTTGGCACAGGGATTCGGATTCCCAAATCTCAAATCCCTGCCAAGGATTCAAGGATTCAGTTGGCCCATCCCTAGTTATTTAAAAGGGAAAGAAGAATTCTGAGGAGAGGAGGATTTATTTATTTATACCCTGCTGTCTTCTCAAAAACTGAGACTCAAGACAATTTACAGAAATTAAAACAAATACAGATGAAAGCACGTGGAAATCATATATGAAAACAAACAAAAGTAACTAAATTAACATCAAGTTAAAAACATCTAGAAGAAAGGATTCAGTAGACAAAAAAAAAAATCAAAGTCAGTAAAATAACACTTTATTTAAAAGTTCTTGCAAACAGTTTCCATTGGCCTATTAGAATACAGTATTTTTCATTTGCCAGTGGAAGCACAGTAAAGAGAGATCCATCCAACTGTGCTTGGGAGGGAATTCAAAAACCTAGGAGCTACCACTAAGAAGGCCTTTTCACACATTCTCACTAGAGATGCCTGTGAAAGTGATGGGACCAAAAGAAGGACCTCTGCTGAGGATCTCCAAGCTCAGGCAGGCTCATACAGTAAGCTTTTCAAATATGCTGGATCCAAGCCATATAGGGCTTTACAAATTATATGTTCTTCTTGGTGCCTGCTTCTTGGCTGTGGAGTTTCCTCTCATGGGAGATCAGTGCAGCTCTCTTTAATCTTTTTCCACTGGCAGCTAAGGACTTTTTTTTTGTTCAAGCAGGCATTTAGTGATTAACTTGTTGTGCAGAAGGATTTTTAAATGGGGTATGTGTGCCATACTTTTATCCTTATTGCTATTGGTATGTTTTAGACACGATTTCATACAAGTCACCTTGAGACCCAGACTGAGAAAAGAGTGAAAATGTATTATTATCATTGTGTTGTTATGTGTTTTCAAATCATTTCCAACTTATGGCAACCCTAAGGCAAATTTATCATGGGGTTTTCTGGGGCTGAGAGTATGTGACACTCCCAAGGTCAACCAGTGGCTTTCCATGGCTAAGCAGGGGATCAAACCCTGGTTTCCCTGGTTCAATACTTAAGCCACTATACCATGCTGGCTCTCATTACTATTATTTTTACTACTGCTATTATTATTACTATTGTTATTGCAGGAATGGGATAGATTTACTGGTAGATTTTCTTTAATATGCTAATAGCAAAGCAAAGAAAAAAAGAACAAAGCACAGGATTACCAGTACTGTATTGTTGATGATTGTCTAAATTATTAGAGGCACAAATCAGCTTTGCACATTGAAAGAATTAATACTTCTAAGTAAGGGGACTCTTTTGACTCTAGGGTTGAATTCCAAATTGCGAAGGATCTCAGATGCCAACATTTCAAGAGTGGGTGGATGGGGGAAAAGGCATATGACAAGGCCAAAACAAATCAGGCATTTGCCCACTAAACTTGCTCACAAGTATTTGCCCACTAAACTTGTGAAGAGCAGCCCCCATATATAAGTCCCAGTGTAACAGTTTTCAGACTAGTAAAGCACAGCTGAGCTCTATGCATTGCTACACAGGAATGAAACAAGATGCCAGCTCAACTCTTGGCATAGTTGCTGAAGAGGAAAATGCAGATCAGTGAGTGCCATTTTTATGATCTCCTGAGATCCTGTTCTCTGCCAATGGGCAAATAGCACCAGATAAGCCACAATACAGGGAACGCTAGAAGTCTGCATGAGTCACAAGCTTTCCAACTCCAGGCCTACACAGTTGTGGCATATGTGAATCAGATTCTTTGCTTGGTATGCATAAGTGGAAGGTTCCTAATTCCATATTATGAATAATGCAGCATCTCATATACAGCTAGTACTCTTTTAAGCAATTCTTTTTGGATTTGAACTGACAACAAGCACCAGAATCCACTGAACTGCACTGAGTATGAGTATGGCCCTTTCCACACAGGGAAAAAAAAACAGCTTAGGGCAACCTCACCCGGAGGTGGTCCACACCGTGGGGTGCGCTAGGGTGGTTTGAAAAGTGGAGGTTCCACACCTCAAACCGCCCTCGCGTGGCCGCAAGGGGTGGCGCGGCATGTTTTTTAAAAACCACATTTCATGTGGTTTTTAAAAAACGCGAACATGCTAACCTGTTGCAGCGCCCCATTTGAAACTGCAGGGACATGCTAGCGTGTCCCTGCAGAGCTGCTCGGGGGCGGGCTTCTGGCTGGTGCGCTGCCCTGATTGGCGAAGCGCCGCTGGAAGTCGCCGGCTGCCATTTTGGGCGCCGCCGAATGCCGCCGAAATTCACCAGTGTGTGGAGCGGTGAATGCATGCTCCCCAAGGGGACGGAGCAACCTGCTTCCAGGTAAGCTCCACCCTTGCGTGCGCCGCCCTGTTTCCCTGTCCCCCGTGTGGAAAGGGCCTATGATGTACCAAATTCCTATTTTTTTTTTCAAGGAGCCATATGTGCAGACAAAAACAAAAACAGAAAAACACAGAGACTTCATGTATTCAGCTGCAATACAATGAAATGTATAACAATGGAAACAGGAACATGCTTCCAAATGAGTAACCAACAGAGATGAGGCTGCTGAAAACACTCATACATAAGTGGTCCTTTTAAAGCACTTAGCAACATATGGCTAGTCAGGCCTCTGTGTTGCTTTAACAGTCCACAATCTTTATTAAGCAATAAGAAATGGCAGCCTGTGCATCTTGAGCAGATCACTGCATGTTTCTCATGCACTTTCTGGTAAAAATACTTCTGGAGTGTTCTTTTACCTGGTCACAAATCTTTTGTAGGCGACTTTCCTTCCTGTGTCAAGTTTTGCTAAAACTTGCACCTTTTATAACTAAAGGGAAACCAAAACATTTATTACAGAATTCAGTTGGCTGATTCCCACAGTAGTAGCAAGTGGAATGTTTTTGAAAGTTAGACCAATATTTTGACCAAGTTGATGGGTTACAGCAACCAAGGGAGTTAAACAATGCTGAGATAAAAGATCCCCTGACTTTACAAAATAAAGTTGAACATCCAAAGAGATGTTCCACTGCTATGCAATGTACAGCATTTATGTTTATTGTCCATCCTTCATTTGAAGCATCATAATAATGCTTTATAGCTCACATCCATCATGAATAGCAACTGCTACTCTGACCATAATGTTATGGAATCCCTGAAGTTCAGAGACTGGATTGAAAATAATAATATAGGAATTGCAGTTGTATAGATGTGAAGTGAACTGTCTATCATATTAATAGAGAATTCAGAGAAGCATATTAGAATGGGCTTTGACAAATTCACTGAGAGAGAAGGAGGAAAAGGAGGAGAACTGAATGGAGTAGGCTGTCAAAATATTTGGCTGGATTTGTTTAAGTGAAATGAATACCCTCCTAAAATTTTTACAAAATCAGTATACAAGAAGGTGAATGCTGGCAGTTCTGTTTAGATACAAGTCAGTTCATGTCAGGATTTGGAAGTTACTAGTTATTTCCAAGTAGTTACTTATAACTACTTCATTTTAACATTGACTATGATATAAATATATCACATTATTATTGTGAGAAATAAGTTGATCCCTTTGATGGTGTCATGGTAACTTTGAAGTTACTTTTACAGTTACAGGGTGTAGCCTACCCAAATGGTGGAGGACAGGTATCACATATTTCATCAGCTAACCTCTGCTGTGCTCTGTGCTACTAGAAAGAGAAAGGAGCCACTAAAAAAACTGGAGAACATAACTGATTTTTGAGAAATCAAATAAAGGATATGCTAAATTGTGGAAACTCTATATCATAATGAAAGGCCAAGCACATTGGCAAACTACAGATCTCCCCCAGCATACGTACATTATCATCTGGTCAGAACAGACTGCTCTTTCTTTCTCACTTCCTTCCCAGGTGCACAACATCATCTGTGAGGCTCATGGCTACAGCTCTGATTAGCTTTGCAGGGGTCACTGGGTATATCTGGCTGCTTTTGTATACCTAGAGAAGAAGGAGCATAGAGTCAAAGAATCATAGAGTTGGAAAGGGCCTCATGGGCCATCCAGTCTAATCCCCTGCTTAATGTAAGATCTCTAGCTAAAGTATCCCCCACAGACAGCTGCACAGCCTCTTTTGGAAGACCTCCAGAGAGGTCTCTAGGCAATTTGTTCCATTTTTGAACCACTCTTACTGTCAACGAGCTCCTGCTAATGTTCAGTTGAAATCTGCTTTCCTGTAACTTCAAACCATTAAATGTGGTCCTACCATCTGAGATAGCACAGAACAGGTCTGCCCCTCTCTCTGTGATGGCCCTTGAAAAATTTAAAGAGTACAGTTACGTCACCCCTCAGTCTTCTCTTCACCAAGCTGAACATGCCCAGCTCCTTCGACCTTTCCTCATGTGTTTTGTTCTCCATACCTTCCATCATCCTTGTTGCCCTTCTCTGAACCTGCTTCAATGTGTCTATGTCCTTTTTAAAATGTGGTGCCCAATACTGAGTGCAGTATTCTTGATGAAGCCTGACCAACACAGAATACAGTGGAATTATTACTTCCCATGACTTGGAAACTATGTTTCTATTAATGCAGGCTAAAATAGCACCCACTGTTTTTGCTGCAGCATCACACTGCATACAAAGGAAATAAGTACAATATAAAAGTGTAACAATGTTCTGCAAGCAAGGACAGTCAACTTTCTGTCTATTTCTTTCCTCCTCCCTCAGCTCACAGCTAACAACTTCTGTGCAACTTTGAGGCTGGGTGGTGGTGGGGAGAGAGTTGCTGAAAAACAGTACCCATTACATGTCATCTAGAAAAAAAAAAAGCTTTCCAATGAAACTATGCAGTTTCCAGAAAAAGCTGCATGGCTTCCTGTCATCTTGCGGAGGGAAAGAAATCCCTGCATCTCCCAATAGCACAGTAACAACAACAACAATATTTATTACAGTCACAGACCAGCATAAGGAGAGTAGGAGTACAGTCAATTAAAAACATATAAGATAAAGTGTGTGTGTGTGTGTGTGTATGTATGAAGGTAGGAACATTAGGTGGGTATAGGGAAGCTTTGAGGATAATATGTGGAACACCATATCTATTTACAGAATACTGCAGTATAACAAACCAGTTGTTCATTAGGTCTAGTCTCTGGAACAGGTCATCATGTGACAAATGTTAAGCAGTGTTTCATAGAACCTGGCAACTTTGTATGTTGCATCAGGGTTAGTATATGAAAGCAGTAGGGAAGTATAGAATTGTCCTGTGCACCCTGGATATTTATACAGTAAGAGCGAAATAAGGCTAGTATGAATGTCTCTATAATACAAACACTGGAGTGCCACATGCTGTATTGTTTCTGTGTGTCCAGAGTCACAGGGGCATTGTCTGTCCAAGTAAGGGATCTTCCTGTATTTGCCTTCAATGACGGCTGAGGGATGGTATGACATTGTGCCAAAGTAAAGCCCTCTGGTGGTTAGGTACTTCAAGATTAGTTAAATATTCTATAAGGGAGGTAAAGGACATGTTAGATTCACTAGCAATAAAGGTTGGGGTCCTGACTAGATCCAACTGATGCCTGACAGCACAGTAAGAAAAATAGATGGATTTTCTCAACACCCATCAGGATGAGAAAAACCAAAAATTACATCCCTATACCAAGGCTGCCAAGTGCTGCAGACTAACAGCATCTAAATGGCTGTACAGACCTATCCACAATTATATATTTATCCATCCCTCATTTTTCTAAGCAGTGGGAAAGTCAAGGATTGAACCAGTCATGTGTATAGTTTCAATCAGAAAGAGGTTACTGGAGATTTATGATGAATTTGTAACATACCAGTTTATTTACAAAAATATTCATTGAGGGCAAGTAGAGGCTCAAATTACATGCTCTTGTGTTTCCTTTTACTGATATATCAACTGCTTAGTTGGGCAGGAGAGGGTAAGAAGCAATGATTTTTTCCTCCATGGAAATAAGCTGCCTAAATATTCCAGGTTATTATATATTCCTTTGAAAAAAATATAATTTTTTTCCATATATTAAGAACAACTCATATTGACAAACAGTGTAATGTAGTGTTTTAAGTATTGGAT